>JAQMYL010000037.1:24652418-24682235 GCA_030014365.1 Clarias pachynema | reverse complement strand
AACCCCCCCCCCCCCCCCCCCCCCGCGCACCTCCCCTGTCTCCCCCACCCAAGGGAGAGATTTGGCGGCAGAAGGGGACTCACACGGAGGGTTTCAAGGTGCACTCGTCAGAGTGATGTTTTTTTTTCTAGGTTGCTTAATGTCATGTAGGGCTTTTTCTCTTTGTTCTTAAAGTCAAACTTATATATATATTTTTAAACTTTTTTTTTCCACCATTCCTTTTAACCTCCTTCCCTAAGGCTCAAAGGCATGTCTTCTCCTCTAAGCTCTCTCCTCTCCAGGCCTAGAGCCTTAGACGGAGGGCAGAGGCAAAGACACTTTTTAATCTTCTCACCCCTCGAACCCCTCCTCCCAATAAAATACTGAAGGATTTTGACTTGAGGAGACATGAAAGAGGCTTATACTATTCAGCCCTGAGCCTTTTGGCAGCCAAAAAATAAATAAATAAATACATTTTAAAAAAGCATTTTTTTTTTTTCCCTGTCAATTTTTGGGATCCTATTTCCCATTTTGATTTGTGCAGAGAGGCCCCATTCATCAAGCAGGCTGACTCAGGGTTCATTTGCATGAAGCCTTCGTTTCGCCTCGTTCCACTAATTAGCAATTTGCTGCTTAATTGGTGAGTGGCTCTCAGAAACCGAGACAAAGCTCGCCATATATTCGAGAAAACGTCCTCCGACCTGTTTAATGGCAGCATCGGTCTTTGTCCTTTATTCTTTCACGCTTGCTACACTCTCCTGTGGACACACCTAGCAACCTTGACCCTGGCAAGGTTACTGACGTTTTGCCTAAGTACATTCGTCGCTCTACAACCTACAGCAGCTGATTTTCTTTTCACCTTTTGGTCTGCCTTCATCATTTCATAGATAAAGACTTGGCGTGACACGCAGACCGTTTCATTTCTTCTGACTCTGGTTGTGAGCGTGTCCTAGTTTTCACATTTGCCGTTAAACCTGTTTCTGCCCTGCACAAACGAAGTGACATTACGTTCCGTGAGTTATGGGCGGCTTCTTCTGACGTCCTTTCATTTTCATGCTGCAAACTGTCTCGCTTGATCACAATACATTCTCGCACATGACCTTAGGCAGAGAGGGATGTCATTTTCTTACTGGACTAGCCATGCCTGTTCTGGTGGCCCCTGTTTTGCATTTTCATTTTATTTAATTTTACCTGTATGCCGGTGTCGCAGTGTGAATTTGAATTTTTGCTTTTGATAATTAAAGTTCTTAGAACTTGTGGCAGGTAAACATAATACGCTCAAAAAAACACAAAATAGTTTAAGGTGCGGTAACTGACATGGTTGCTGCATTAAAAAAAAAAAAAAAGGCATGATGTTCAAGGAGCAAAAAGAAATGCAATTTCGACTTGCTTACTTTTATCAAGAAATCAAGGAGGGATCAATATGGGTTTTTGAAAAATAATTAGCTCACAACCCCATATACACTACGCAGTCTCTCTTGGTCAAGCTGTGTTCAAAGGCATGCATTTGCATGTTGAAATTCGGATTTTATGATAAAATGTTTAATGCTAACTTCTCAAGATTTTCAAATCTTGGTCTCTTAAAAGAAAGCGGCAAACCCCCAGCATTGACGATTACCCTCTTTGACCAACGTGCCACTAAATGTACTCCCTGAACAATCGGACACATTTTATGATGTGTCCGATGACCTTCAGAGCAATTCTAACCAAATAATCCCCATGTGATTTCTGTTGCAGATGAGCCATCCAGTTTTACCTGCCTGGTGTGTGACTGTGTGTTGTCTAGTGCGTGGGCTCTCCTCCAACATGCCCAGCATGCACACTCCCTGAGTCTCTACCAAGTCGAGGACAATCATCCCAGAAAGCCTAAACCAGCAGCCATGATGGATCCACGGCACCTGGGTGCCACACTGGCCTCCGCCTTCCAGACCACTTCCTCTGGCATGAAACGTTTGCCCCGCTCCTATCAGCCCCAAACCCATGCCCCCCTGTCAGGAGGACGGGATCTCCAGAACCTGAACTTCTCACTGTGTCTGCAGCGTTTGGCGGAGGGGAGTGTAGGGAACGGAGGAGTCGTGCCCTCACCATCTCCATCTCCCCCTGCTGCTTCTCCTTTCCCCCACTCTACTCCTCGATTGGTAGGCGCCTTCTCCTGTGAGATCTGTTGTCAGAATTTCCAGTCCTTGCGCAGCCTGTCTGCTCATCGGCGCACACACGCCACTGAAAAGCCTTACCACTGTGCCATGTGCCAGCTGTCCTTTGCCCAAAGTGGGGAACTAGCTCGACACATGAGGAGCCACCGAAAAGTTCCAGAAAGCTCTTTAAAATTGTCAGAATGCTCTTTGAGGATGCCAAATTTTATCAGTGCACATACAAATGAGGATGGGAAAGTTCAAAGTAGATTTTCGCAGCAGGGATACGGAGACGGTGGGCATCAGGAAAGTGAGCCTGCAGGTACAGGTTTGATCCTGTTGGCATCCCAGGCAGGGCGGCCCAACCGCAGTTCACAGAGGTACTACCAACATCCAACAGAGGTAGAGGAAGAGGCGCAGGTGGAACCGCAGCATCCTTCACCCTATGGCAGCCCTTCAGAGGGCTCGTTGGACAGCGGAGAGACTGGAGAGAGCGGGATTGCCAGCGGCAACTGTACCCCCAAGAGGCCGGAGCGGGACATCGAGAGAGAGGGTGAGGTGGATGCAGAGGTAGAAAGTGTGGATGTGGTGAAGGATTGGCAGCAGGAAAACGAGAGACGCCAGTCTGCTGGCCGCAAGAAGAAAGAAGAGGCGTGTGAATATTGCGGCAAGCGATTCCGCAATAGTAGCAACCTGACTGTTCATCGGAGGAGCCACACTGGCGAACGGCCGTACCGCTGCGGTTTGTGCAATTACGCCTGCGCACAGAGCAGCAAGCTTACCCGCCACATGAAGACCCATGGCGCCCGTGGCACCCGTGCACCCTTCCAGTGCCAGCTTTGCTCTGTTCCCTTCACGGTCTATGCTACACTGGAGAAGCATCTGAAGAAGACCCATGGTATTAGCCATGCTACAGTCGGAGCCTACACCCAAAACGCACCCTCTCTTAGCCCTCCGCTTGGATACGCCAAGCATGGCATTAAAATGGAAGAGGAACCCACCATCGAGCATTCCGCAGACGTCGCAGACGATGTGGAGATGTCCAAAGCGCTTAAAGAAGAGGAATCTGAGATGATCGTCTCCAACGATGGTACTCCCTCACCCACTCCCGAAGATGCCAGCCATAAAGTGGAGTTGAGTCTTGCTCCAAGCACTGCCTGAACCGCGAGGAGTCCTTCAGGGATCATATTAAGCACAGCCAGCACAACAGACGCGTTAATCAGATTCTCGGCCCCTGGTCAACATCAGCCTCAATAACCGAGGCACCAGAACTATCTTTTGGTGAACAGGACCCATGTTCTGGCATATGTAGTTGATCAGATTACAATCAAGTGCCTACATATAGACATTCCTGTAAGGATTTAGGACTCGACATGATATTTGAAATCTAGTTTTGCACTCACGATCTTGCGGAGAGTGGTTTGACTTGTGATTGTCCAGGCTGTCCAGGACAGTAGGGACAACATGATGACTTTCACCTCCAGGAAAGGACGGGTGAATCAGCCTAGAGCATCAACGACCAAGGAAGATCAAGATACATAATACTTTTACTGGTTTATATCATTGGTTGGTTATTTGTAAAGATCTCTGTTTGTTCCAAGAAATTACACGCTCAATTTTAGTCGCTTGTAAAGTCAAATTTACACGGAAAGGGAGATTTATTTTTATTTTTATAATTCTCTCTTTCCTTAACATTTTTGAATAGAATGGGGATCTTCTTTTTTTTGTTGTTGTTGTTTTGTTGTTGCTGTTGGTTTCAACTGAAAATCCTTTTAAACTTGGAAACAGTCTTAATCTGTGTCCTGAATGCTGGACCTTAACATTTTGGGATACAGTATAATATAATCAGCACAGTTTGGGAATGTGGCAATGAGCATCAACAATCATAACACAGATTTTTCTGTGTTGCTAATCTCGAACACGCATGGCAACGCCTTAGGGATTTTTTGTAAGTGTATTTGAAGTCAGCGCTTAAACATTGTGTGCATCGTAACCCATTCGTCTGGAAACCTCTAGCTGCTGTTCTATGCATAAGGCTTAATTTTCGAATGAAAAAGAAACGGGTGTGTGTGTATGCTTTCTGATTTATTTTTTTTTCTCTGTATTGCTGTTTACAGATTCGTTTTCTGTTTACAGGTTACGTTTGTGTAAGTGCATGCTGTGAAATATTAAACTGTCTTTTGCTCTGTCTTTTTTTTTTTTTTTTTCCTTTGGGTGCTGCATGTTGTGCGAGAGTACAAATGAAAAGCCTCGCTTCTGAGGAATGATTGGGTGGGGAACAGCACTGACCTGTTGCCTGGAGAACCTGCCGTGTGAGCACTTGTGCGTGCATGTGTGTATGTGTGTAAATATACCTATGGGTTAAAACATGTCTTATTGTATGTATGCAGAAAATGTTTATTGGTTTATTTTCTATGAATATTGATGTCTGTAATCTATCAGGGAAATGTTTGACTGTTTTCTTTTAAATAAAAAAATAATAATAATAATACAGTTCTGACTATTTGAATATAGACAAATGTGAAAGGCCGTTGGGCACAACAGTGTCCACCACTTCAGGGAATGAAACACTGTACATACTGTAGAGAGCTTCACCCTCCCTAATTGGTTTTTGTTGTTTTGCTTCACCTGTATCGATTTCTGTTATATCTGTTATGTATGTATAATATTTTCCTCTAGCATTCCATGGGAAGCACATGCCTTTGCTGTGAAGCAGCCATAATTCTGTTATTTTGTGCCTGTTCAGGTGAATATTAAAAGACTGCAAAGATGCAAAGTCAAAGGTGTCCGTCTATGTGTGTGTGTGTGTGTGTGTGTGAGAGAGAGAGAGAGAGAGACTGTGAGAGAGAGAGTGTGAGTGTATCTGCAATGGAATGGAACCTGCCACTACTTGTTTGAGAACACATCAAGAATTCATCCGTGTTTAGACTGGAGAGCTGCTCTTCTTCCAGCTTACTTCCTTTGAATTGTGCTCGGACTCAAAGGTCATTCAGAACGGCTTCACCTGTATTTGCGTGTGTGTTCCCATAAGCACGCTTTCCCACAATAATAATAAAACCCCAAAAAAAACATTGGTGCTGTTTCAACTAACAAATCAATCTTTTAAGTCTGTTTTATAATTTTATACACAAGGTTTTATGGTCGGTCTGCTTAACTCTAATGCACTCACTGGCTATTTTATTAGAGATGCTTACCTTGTACTTCTCACAACAGCAATAACGCATTGCAGTTTGAATCGGCGATGGCAGATTTATATGTATATGTAAAGTATACAAGGGCTGAACCAAGACTCGTGATGAAATCTTTCACGAATGAAGGTGTAAAACTGATTGACATTCACAGAGGACTTCAAGTAGAGTATGGTGATGAGACTCTTAGCTGCAGTAAAACATTTGAATGGTGCAAATGTTTTAAAGAAGGCCGTACGTCCGTGAATGACGAACCCAGGCCGAGGTGGCTCAGAGGCCATTGCAGAAGTCCCCGTGAAAGTTCAAAGAGTGGTGCGCCCGATACTTGAAAATTGACATGATTTGTCGAAATCTTGCGGACGACGGATATCTGTCTGTATGAACTTTACACAGAGTAATTCATGAAAACCACTTGCAGGTTACAGGAACTCGGCTGGTAATTACTGCCACATCTTCTGTACAGTCCTGACCTTGCTCGAAGCAATTTCTATATGTTTGGGCCATTAAAGGAGTTCCTGGGAGGCCAGCGGTTCAGACATGAAGCAGGCAGTCCCGATCATGGCCCCAGCGGAGTGAGAAAACTTTCTACTTCGATAGTGAAATGCTGGTGTAGACGCAATAGACTAAATTGGCTCCTACAGCTGGGATAAGTGCATTAGTGTAGCAGGGGATTATATAGAGAAATAAAGGTGGTGTTTGCTGTCATAATCTTTATTATTCTGGCACATTTTCTTCAGTGTTCAAGAAGGGTTTGGTAAGCGGGTAGCAGTTAGTGACTAACCACTAAAGGCTAACCTAATAATTTTAAGCTCTTAAAAAGGGTTAGGTTAGCCATTCTCGGTTAGCAGCTAACCACTAATGGCCGCCCCGGCCTTCTTCAGATCTTAGTTGTGTTTTAACTTGTATATCACCGAATATCGAGGATGTCGTCATAAATTAATGCCCTTATTTATTTATAGAAATTCAGATGATCAGCTAGAAAAATGTCCTTCCTTAGTGGGGCATTCAGGGGCAGTTTATTTAAAGCTGTAGACACTGAAAAAGAAGTGAGATAGAACGAAAATCAAGCATGCCAGATGTTTCAGCTGGAACATTAACAGCCCCATTTTGGAGACCTCGAAGTCTTACGTTAAGGCTCACTTGTTTACAAAGGAGCACGAAATGTGACCTTTAACTTTGTACTTATAAATATGAATAAAGTCATACGCTCCAGAGCCAAAGCAAAGCTTGTCAGTCCGTAGTATACGTAATAAAGGTTCACTGTAGGTCACAATGTTTCCAGAGAAACAAGATGTTTCAGACAAAAGTCATTCGTCAGCTGTGCAAGCAAAGTGCTGTACATACATGCAAAGTGTATCCACCTTCATTGCAGTTTTCTCTGAAATGGACTGACACACACCTGACATCTTTGTAGGACCTTTCGGGTATTTCCTGAAATGTTCGACTGGGTTAAGACCAAGCTCGGTCTAGACCACTCAGGGATATTCGAAGACACTCCATGAAGCCACTCCTGCATTGTCACTTAAAGGTTAATTAAGTTTGGGCCTAAGTTCTGAGGTTCTGATTATTTCCCCCTGCGGTATAATCAGTTTATGGACCATTCAAACAAAGAGGAGTCGCCAGAACTTGCCTGGAGTCACAGAACTTTCATTGAATAACTTTTTTATCGAAGGACACCATTAAGGCACTTGTTCATTTCCTTTAATCTGTATTAACTCATTTGCTAGCTCGGTTTGTTATAACATAACCTAATCTCAAGTAACCTCTGGAGTTCCAGCAGGGTGACCTCCTGGTTCTTACTGGCTGCTTTATTAGACAAACCGTGCAAAGTGTATTAATGGTACTTCTAGGACTTCATTAGTGCCAATTTGCAATCACAACCCCACTGTTGTTTTTGGTTGGTGGTCCATTTTTTACCCCAAGAGTGACTTTGAATCCCAAAAGTGCTGCTGCACTAGATACACTTCGACCAGCTCCAGATACACTGAAATGTCTGCCGGGAATGATAAAAATGATCTTTCCGTTCTGGCTCCTTTCCAATGAAAGGTCTACCAAGTGAACTATATACTGGGTGTACAGTAGCTAACTCATAAAACGGCCATTTGACGGAAAAAAGAGATCGGCATGCATTAGGATTCAGAAAATTAAACTCTGAAAACAATCTAATTGAATCTGAACGTGTTCAGAGAATAGAATGAGATGCAATGGCTGACTGAAATGGGTGTTAATTCATTTATAGGACATGCTGGGAGGTTACTACGGTGGGACTAAACCAGAATCCTAGGATTGTGAGAGCGGACTTCTGGACATCCTGCTGGTGCGAGTTACGATAATGGCCATCTCCTTTGTAATGGGACAAAACCACCACCACAGCATCTTCAGACCCCCCCCACACACACCCAACATACACACACTACACTACACACCACCCCACCCCACCCCATTCTCTATATAATGATAGTGGTGCTCTATGATCCCTATAGCTCATTAACAAGCAGGCTTTTTAATGAGCTTTCAGCATGGACTGGGGGAGGCTGAGTAGCAGGGACCATATGTAGCTCTCACCCCGATGCCCAATTATCACTGCGTCAGATGAACTACAGAAAAGGGAGGGGGGCGCGTCGGGCAAGCACCAAACCGTATCATTTATACCTCTCCAGTTTAGCCAAATTCCATTCACCGGCTCTCTTTAGGGGAGGGAGAATTACAGGTGAGCATCCTGGGACCTGCACCACTTCTGCTTCCCCATCAACACCCTCCAGCCCCATGTGCACACACAGACAGACCCACACACACACTCATACACAGTTCATTGAAAGCTGCACAGCAGTTCATACAACACCAGTTGGTGACCACACAGACCTAATTACATAATGTAATGTGAGAATGTGAGAATGGAGATTGCCCCTGGTGGGGCTTCCAAACCTTACCAGGTGCCCTTTGTCTCCGCTGGGCCACATCTCGACACCGTCACAGAGGCGGCAAGACCGGCCTGCATTGAGGCCGGCCAGCACTCGTCTCATTTCGTCTAATCTGAAGGCCACACCTTTAAACCCTGAGCTTCCCTGACTAACCTACAGGTGTATTTGTGTGTGTGTGTGTGTGTGGACTTTGAGCAACATGTCTGCGACTGACTGCACAGTCCACGGGCCTTTTGTTTGATCCAGCGGGTGAGGCCTCCGCAGGTGTACAGGTCACACTCACACACACACATTGTTGTCGTCTGCCTGTCATGAGAATGTCTGGAAGGCAGTTATGTTTGAATAAGCCAGTGTTCTTCAGTCTAGCTTTCTGAACAAAAAAACGATCCAAGTCTTCGAACAAAAGCCTAATTTCCTTAAACGCTAAATGTCAAAATACATTTCTACTCCAAGACATGTTCATTTTTTCCTTCGGGAAAAATATACGATTATATACGCACATGAATTTTAAAGTAATATTTAAACGACGTTTTGTTTCTATAGGATATACAGTAACGTCCCCTGAAATTCTGGTCACTGTGTTTGTTATAAAGGAAGTTTCACTTCCTTTAGTGCCTGCATTCTGTTACAAAGGAGTTGAGGTTGGGAAATAGACTGGTCATGAAGTTCAATACCTACTGTAATAGGTAATAGACTGTACAATTTTTATTTTACATAGTGCTTGAAAATAAAATAATAAATAAAAAACACACATTGCAAAAAATGGCATCTTATCTAGTATAAATATGAGGTATTCAGTCAAAAACATTTTTTCAGTGTTTATTACAAGATTACCAGAAACGTAATATAAAATCATTATTTATTTATTTATTTATTTATTTATTTAAGTTCTTAATCTTATTACTGGCGAATAATTTAGATTTAATAAATAAATTTCTTTCTAAAAATAAATTGCCAATTAAAACAAACATGACATTAATTTCATGTCCAAAAAGTATGTTTAATAATATTAAAATGAATAATTTATTATAATCATATATAATAAGAAATATTTATATTATTGTCAATATTTTTCACTTGATGTCTTTTTTTTTTTTTTTTATCCGGTCCAGTCCTTTCTTATCAGTTAACTAAAAACAAGGCTAAAGGTCAACAACGTGCCCTTCTCAGTCCGGTAATAATGCACAACAGACTTCAATATTCAAGACCAAATAAGACGGTCTCAGAATAATTACTTACATGTGTAAGAAATATGTAAGAAACTTACATATTTAAAAATGTTGATTTCGAAAACTACATGAAATATACACTCACTGGCCACTTCATTAGGTACACCTTGCTAGTACTGGGTTACACCCACTTTGGCCTTCAGAACCGCCTTAATTCTTTATTGCGAGGATTCAACAAGGTGCTGATAACATTCTGAAGATATTTTGGTGCGTATTACCATGATAACATCATGCAGTTGCTGCAGATTTGTTGACTAACAATATTACTAAACATCACCACCATCGAGCTGAACCATTG
The DNA here is from genome assembly GCA_030014365.1 of Clarias pachynema. Taxonomy (NCBI): domain Eukaryota; kingdom Metazoa; phylum Chordata; class Actinopteri; order Siluriformes; family Clariidae; genus Clarias; species Clarias pachynema. The sequence goes on along the minus strand of JAQMYL010000037.1, from coordinate 24,672,488 downwards.
ATAGGAGACAGGATGCATCCATGCTTTACTGTTGTTTACGACCCCACCATCTGAATGTCGCCGCAGAAATCAAGTCTCGTCAGAACAGGCAATGTTTTTTCTAATCTTATATCGTCCAGTTTTGGTAAGCCACCCGGTGTGGTCTTCTGCTGCTGTAGCCCATCTGCTTCAAGGTTTAATGGTTGTAACAAGATGTAATTTGAATAACTGTAGCTCAAACCAGTCTGGCCATACTCTTCTGACCTCAGGCATCAACAAGCCATTTTCACCCAGAGTACTACCTCTCACTGGATCTAGAAACCCTAGAGATGTGCATGAAAATCCCAATAGATTAGCATTTGAAATACTTAGACCAGGTCATCTGGCACCAACAACAATGCCATGTTCAAGGTCACTTAAAACATCTATCTTTCCCATTCTGATGCTCAGTTTGATCTTCAGCAGTATGCCTTGACCATTTCTACATGCACCGAGTTGCTGCCAAGTGATTAGCTGATTCATTATTTGCATTAACATGCAATTGAACAGGTGTACCTAATAAATTGACAGGCAAGTGTATAAATCCTATAGACACTATGTTAAAATGTTACTCGTACCATGGTTCCACAAAACACCACGCCATTGTCATGTCAGTGTCACTCAAGGCAGGCTCACGGATTGTACATAACAGATGGCCTATAAGTACGACACCTATAAAGTATCCGATAAAATACGAATAAAAAAATCTTAATGCAGATCATAATTCATAGTACCCCGCTGACCTCCTGCTGAGCTCGACTCACTCGAGCCATTTCGATAACAAATGACGCACACGGTGACATCGGGTTCCATCAGATCAGTATTTGTGTGTAATTAAGAGCTGAAAATTATTAAATTACCAAAACGCTCGTGCTCAGATCTGCTCGCACAGCACTTTCATGTGGCTAAACAAAAGTGACGGATGATCTTTAATGCAGGCTGAAATTCACGCCAAGGTTTATGTGCGTACATCAGACTGGAAAAAGAAAAGAAATTAAACATTCCTAATTGCATTTCCTAAAGACGCACGGACGTCCATCGTTGGTTTTGTCATCCCTCCTTGTTGTCCTGCGACAGAGGCTACGGATGAAACGAGACAACAGAAAGAAAGAGCGAACGCCGAAGAAAGGACATGTTAAAGGGCTAAACCACAGAAAGATTCTCTAATGCTTTTATTATCCTTCATCTCAAACCCTGAAATCCCACCCTGGTTCTTTACCGAGACCACAGAGAGAAATCTGAAGCCTAAAATTACCCCCCCCCCCCCTCTCTCCCCACGGCAGCGAAACACAACGGTCCAGCTGCTTAATGCCGGACTACACATAGACAACCATGCCACTGAGGTGTAGAGATGGAGGCAGATCTGGGTTTATACAATGATTCATTCTTACCACAGATGACAGGGCGATGTGGGTTAAACCTGTTGTGGCTTGCACAACATGATGCTTGCATTCCTAGGGGGCTGCACATGGTGTGGTCAAACGCCATGCTGCTTCATGGAGATCTCCATGTGGACCTTGTAACGCAACATGCATTAGAAATCAGGTTTGGAAATGGAGCTATACCTTTAAAAAAAACGGCATGATCTCTGAACTTTGTGATTACTGTTTTGATACGATGACTACACCATTTTTTTTTTTTATATTCATAAAGTCCCTGACACGCGCCCTGCTTTCAGACCCACACCGACTTGACTTCTCATCATCGAAACTCATTTCATTGGCTATTTGTGCTGCCAGATCTATCGCTGCAAAGGTGAGAACAACTCGTTGCACGTTTTTGCGAGGTTGCCACGACTACAAAAAAGACTTAAGCCATGGCAAACAGCCAAGCCAGCACAAACTGTCTAAATGAAACCTAAACGTACACCTTTACACATTTACCAAAAGCCCCAACATTAGTGTCACTCCTGTACAGCCATAATCCTGCAGAGGGGAAGTGACAAAAACAACAAACTATGTTCACACAGCATAAGGTGGCCTCCAAATCTATCATCACACACACACACACACACATACACACACACACACGCGCAAACACACTTACACATAACTCACTCTAGGTTCCCAGCAATGGATGGACAGACTGGTTCAACTGGCCTTGTCTCAATAAAGCACGCAGACCGCAGCTATGCCCACATGCCATGACCTGCCCTATAGCACTAACCGGCACTGGTGAGTTATAGCTCTCCACGTTGCAGGAAGGAAACAGCCTTTTTAGCAGGGGCCTCGCTCATGTGGGACAACACAACTGGTTACACTGGCATTAAAGTTCTTTCAGAAGTCAGATCGGCATAGCAGTAGTTTTATTTATATTCATTTATTATTACTACTTGGATCAAAGTTTCATGATAACAGTATTATTTATTATAAGATGTTATATCATAGGGATAGATCTAGAAATCTTATGGGTCTTCGTTTGTATCTGTGGGAAACCTTTTGTGGTTTTATAGATATTTTTACTGAATATAAAATGAAAATAAATTAAATTAACATAAAATAAATTAATTATTTAATAAATAGCATATCATAAGTATTAACTAATGAAATAAATATATCACAGTTAACCTTATGTAATTAAATAAATAAATAAATAAATAATGTCTTATATTGCAACTAGCAATTAATAAAACAAATCAATCAATCAATCAATCAATCAATCATACATCATAATCAGCAATAAACAAATAAAATTGTATAATTAGCATTACATTAATAATTATCAATAGATAATATCAGAATATATTACAATTAGCACTGAATAAATAATTAAATAATTGATATTAGAATATATCACAATTAGCATTAGATAGATAGATAGATAGATAGATAGATAGATAGATAGATAGATAGATAAAGCTTTATTTAAAAAGTGTTTAATTGTTGTTGTTGTTGTTGTTGTTAAACAGATGAATAAATTATCATTGAATCAAATATGATTTCTTCAGAAATAACCTCACAGCACATTAAACTCATCTCATCTTGACAACTCATATGCTTTGTATATCGGTTAATATTTTATCTTAATTAATGGTACAAAGAAAAGGCATCACTAAGAAAGCATCAGGGACATCAGCAATCTGATCATTTTGCTAAATGCATATTTTCATACTCATTTTCTTTTGCTTCTGTAAAGCTGCTTTGCAACAATTATCATTGTTTAAAGTATTATACAAATAAAATTGAATTGGATTAAATCGGACAAAAAGCATAATCAGATTATTTTTGTTTGTTAGTAAGAACCCACCAGGAGCTTGTACCTCCCTACATCACTGAAATACTCAGACTGCATTCTGCTCACAGGTCTGTGAGATTTGGTCTGAAGCCTGAAAAGCGACCGTACCTTTGAGGTCACTGCCCCGAGGCTATGAAACAGCTTACCGCTGGGCATTGGGTCTGCTCCCACTGAAAAGTTTTTTGAACCAAGTCATAGTTGTATATCTTCCCTTTGTTGTTATATGAAGTGGATGCTTCTATATATTGCATTGTAGCTTCATAAACTTCATAATTTATTTGCTTATTTTCGTACTTAAATATCATGCAAATACTATAGTGTATGACCAAAAGTATGTGGACACCTGCCCATAGTCCAACTTGCTAGTCCAATGATCTCCTTTCTTCTTTTTAGAAAGGTGATCATTGGACTAGAGATTTTTACAGGTGAGTGTGGAGATTTAGTCATTCAGATACAAAACCATTATTTAAATCAGGCACTGATTTTGTGTGATCTGTCTGTCTGTCTGTTTGTCTGTCCATCTATCCATTGATCTTTCTGACTGTCTTGACACTACAGGTGTGTTAGTACGGCATGTCATCATGAAGCACACTTTGTGCATAAGGGCATTGTCATGCTGGAACATGTTTGGGTTCCGGTGTACGGAAGCGATAATCCTGCAGAACACAAAAGACCTTATATAGAATTATTTGCTTTGAACTTCTTTCCAACATTTTGTGAAAGGATCACATATGGGTGTAATCAGGACACCATGAACTTTTGGCCACAGTGCATACATTTTAAGCATAAAGTATAGTAACTATGACAGTGTCATAAGACTACCTAACAGTTATAAGTTAACATACTGTACGCAGCTTAGCAAAACCATGAACCCCATGTTATGTTTAGAACAACCAGTTGCTGTAACCTGTGATACCGCAGCAATATTGTAATAGCTCGATCTAATAATAAATTCATGAAACGTAATAGGAAAACCATAGTAGTAATGTTCTCAACACATATACAATACCAGCTATGATTAACATAAAACACAACAGTCAAACTGGTGTAGTTTCATACCGAAACCCTGGTAAACCTCAGTGATTTTTTTTTTTTTTACGATGGAGGCATCACTAGTATCACTCACATTATTCATGATGTAATAGTTATTACTGGAATTTATTAAGAAAAAAATTTCGGTGAAACATGCTTTCATTATTTCTCAACTGCTGCAGGTGTAACACTTGACAACACATGGTTATGTGAAGTCTGGTGGCACCAGTTCCTTAATCTCAGCTTCATCACTCTTGTTGCCTAGTAACACATTATCAGTACGTTTATAGATGACCTTACATTACAGTTAATTCCTTTAAAGCATAGCTCTAAAGCTTTGTCCACCTGTAAAAGGGGTATATAAAGTACATTAAACGGAATTGAATTGAATTTTCGAATTAAGCCAGTAATCTCATTTAAACCACTGTAACCCTGACCAGGCAGTTACTAAGGATGAATCTATGCACAGCCATAACAGTAGCACCACCACCAGGTAAACTTAACAACGTTGATTACTGTCTATACATCAACAAACTGGTGATGGGATTATGGGCCATCAGGGCTCACTCATGCCTGCAGGGACCAAAGGCTAGCCTGTCTGGCCCGATCCCACAGAAAAGTTAATCCTGGAGAAATTTTCGGAAAAAAGTCGATGGTGGACTTGATAGAAAGGCACCAGAACACTCAATGCACCACAGCCTGACACACACGGGGCAAAGCAGGTAATGAACCGAACACAGCCAACCCAGCATGCAAAATCTCCAGATCCCAATCCGATCAAGCACTCATGAGATTCACCAGACAAACAAGTCAATCCAAAGCACTAAAGGATCTACTGCCAATGTTCTGGTGCCAGATGCCACAGCAAACCAGAGGGGCCAAAGGGGAACACAAAACCTAGGTAGTTTTTATGTTTTTAATGTTATGGCTGATCAGTGTAAATATGGCCTACAGTTATTCATGGTTTATATCTGAATGCCTACTGGCACCCGTGAGTTTAAGGGGTTGATGCTGGAATTTTTGTTGTTGTTGTTGTTGTTGTTATTGTATCTGATATGATCTGAGTCCCTATCGCAAACCAATGCAAGCTTTTGATTTGTATCTGTATCTGTTTAGAACGTATCATCTATTCATACTGAACAATATTTCCATATCTGCTCGGTGTATCTCAACAGCTGCATTTTGTGTAGAGAAATTGAGTAAGCAATGATATAACTGCTACAAAAGAACTGGTTATTGCTTTTAAAAAAAAAAACAGTTCCTGCAAGTGAGCTTGTTGAATGGCTCGAGATTGTGACTGATAACCTGAATGAACCATGAAAGCTCAAGTTAAAGTCTAAACTATGCAGTGAAAGTCTAAACTGTGCAGTTTTCAAGGGCAAACAATACCACGCGAGTCCTTAGAGAATATGTGAAATAGACTAGGAATAGCAATTTAAGTCGACTGGACTTTACATTATTTTTTTACATTATAAATATTACATAATCTTTACATTATAATTGTTAGATTTGTGAAGACATGAAGACATGAAGATCCACATGAAGACGTTTCGCCGTTCCTTTCTGAGCGACAGTGAAATCACATTAGACAAACATGATGAGAATGTGTTGTGATGGTCAAACAAACAAGACCAGTAAGTCTGCATTTAGTATCTGACCTCCATTCACCCTTTCCTGGCCTGGGAACCTGCAGATGCTAATTGATGCTGGTTTAGTGGCCCCCAGCCTAAAGGTCATGAGGTCATTGGAGTAGTGGAGTCCTGAAGGAGTGTCAGGGGCGGTTCAACGACCTTTGTCGTCATGCTGCACAATTCCCTGAGTAATCCCTAAATTCAAAAGGCCATACAGGGGTAATAGAGAGAGCAATAATAGAGTTCAGTTGGGACAATTAGGCGCGTTTAGATCTGTCTCCCAATTACACACGTTTGTCCTTGAAGACTCAAGCTGCCAGGTCAAACTCTCGTCAATCAATCCAATTAATTAAATCCAATTAATTGTGGTCGGTCTTGCAGACCCATCAGTGTCCCCTAAGTATCTGACACTGACTCTAGTGCTTCAGTTAAATAATTTAGCGCCATATTGAACTTTTGGCTTTGGGAAGTCTTTACGGATTTTCTGGTCTAAACTAATATCAGGCTAAACTCAATTCTGTCTATAGTAACGATAACAGAAGTACATTGACAAGCCATAACATTAAATCCACCCGCCTAATATTGTGTAGGTCCAACTTGTCCCACCAAAACAGCTCGGACCCATTATAACATGAACTTTACCGCTCTATAGGTGTGCAGTGATATCTGGCATCAAAACATCCTTTAAGTTGTAAAGAGGATCAGACTTGTTTTCCCAGCACATCCCACAGGTGTTCAATTTGAACAAGACCTGGGGGCCAAGTCAACACCTTGTGCTTGTTGTGTTCCTAAACAATTTTTTTTTTTGCAGTGTAGCAGGAGCATTATCCTTCTGAAAAAGGACAAGTAGGAAGGTGATACAGGTGTATGTGTCAAAGAAACATCCAAATGAATGCCAGGACCCAATTGTCCTGGTTCACATAGTTCATCCTGGTGTCATCTCTAAGCTAGTTAAGCACATGGTAACACCTGGCCATCCACATGATTTTAAAGAAAACATGATTAATCAGAAAAGCCAACTGCGATACATCGTCTGTTGTGACTTCTATCAAACCTAGCTCTTTTTCTTACTTACAGTAGTTCTTCTGTGTGATCAGACCAGGTGGGATATAAGTCCGATTATATGGGTTATACATGATCTCAAGGCAAAAAATAATAGCCATCACAAATTGTCCCTTGGAAAATTCACTGAGATCACTACCCTTGCTTATTTTACCTGCTTCCAACACATCAACTTTGAAAACTGACATTCACTTACTGGCTAATACACCCCACCCCTTAACATCCCACAGATGCTCAATTTGAACAACACCTGGGGGCCAAGTCAACACCTTGTCCTTGTTGTGTTCCTAAAGATTTGTTGATTTTTTGATACAAGATAATCAGTTTCATTTACCTAATGTGTATGTTTAAATGTGTTTTAATGTTATGGCTAACCAGTGTATGTTTTATTTTACATATAAACCTTACAGTTATTGTGCAGTGGATGATCCAGATTTTAAGAGTATACTGACATCTAGTGGTGGAATTGTGTCATAGTCAGTATTTTACAGAATGGGAATCTGAAGTTGATAAAGTAAAAAACAATCATGAAAATAAATAAAGAAATAAATTATTATTTTTAAAAAATGACTTTCTGTATATTATTTTTATTGAATTCAAGTGCGTAAAAATCTTGGCTACCATATTTTATAGATGTTGTTATAAATGTTTTATGTGATGCCTTGTGCAGCATTAATTCAGCATAAAACATTTAAATGTCCAAACATTATGTTTTCAAGGACAACAAAAAATAGCAATCATTTACAAGGAAACTTTTTTATGCCAGTACATTAAAAAAAAAAAAAAAATCCTATTACAGTACATAATACACCACTTTTCTTTATAATACATCTCAAAGAGTGACAACACTGACTTGTCAACAGTGTAATAGGCTATGTTTATGGCTGTTTCTGCTCTGATGTCTTTAATTTCTTATATGGTTTACTTTTGCCATTTAAGTGGCGTGATAAAGAATGATTTGTTAAGCTGCGAAATGCATGGCAAAATTAACATGCTATGACATTTTTTTAATTTTTTTTGCCAAAATGCAAGCGGAAAGACACAAGTGTTCTCATTTTTACAATAACTATTTTAATTTCTCGCATTAATTAAACCCTGTGTTATTTCTAAACAGTAATGTAATAATAATTAGATGTAAACCATTGAACATCAGATAATACTGACAGTGAATGTTAGAAACTATTTGTACCACACACACACACACACACACACACACTTACATCTACAACTCACATTCCACAGACTCAACTACTTCATTTTTATTTTTACTGCAAAAACTGTACATAATACAAAACAGCTGTTTTTTGTTGTTTGTTTGTTTGTTTTTTAAAAGAATGTTCAATGCTCCTTAAATGCAATCTCTCAGTCTTATTTTAATTGCAGTTTTTTATTGTTAGATTTAAAATGTATAATCTTTCTGGATCACATGTGCAATATTGTTAAGTCCAAAATTTCAGCAACTAATTATGAATATCTGATCATGTATGTTAATATTCATACTATTTTATATTATGTTTATCCTTTTCCCTTTTTATTCTATTTTGATGCAACATATGGAGGAACACTTAATTTCGTTGTACCCTTTATTGTATAGGCTATTGACAATAAAGAATCTATCTATCTATCTATGTATCTATCTATCTATTTATCTATCTATCTATCTATCTATCTATCTATTAACACAGACACTGTAAATCCTGCGCTTTATGGCACTTTTTGCGCACTAGGGTTTTTTTTTTTTTTTTTTGCGCAATTTCAGTCCTCAGTCCTGCGCAGAGATGGGCGGACACCAGAGGCAGGGTGGGACACTTTAAATTCCTCCAAACTTCACTCTTAAGACTTTACTCCAAACTTTGAGCTTGACTGGGAAATCCTCTCCTATAGCCGACTGAGCTCCTGCTGCGACATGTCCGACAGCGCGTCCGATCCGGGCTCCATCACCAACCCTGTGAAGTTTAAGAACCAGGATTTCGTGTCTCTACGTGATGAGTGTCTCAAGTCCGCCAAACTCTTCGAGGACCCGAGCTTTAATGCTGATCAGAACTCCATCGGCATGCCAGCAGACCCGGACCCCAAAATGGCCATCAAGTGGCTGAGACCCAAGGTACCCATCTGTACATACTGTGTGTTACTGTATAACATAATAATGCTTTTTACAATCTAAAATCTGAAGAAGAAAAAAATCCCATATCAGGTACTGTTACAGTTACTCCTGTATCTGGTAGTGTATTTTCTGGAATCTCAGGTGTTGAACACAGAACCAGTAAGGATGGGATGGTCGCTCAAACAGGACAGACTGGTTTACTGGTATAGTGTTCGAGTAAATGGGTTGGTGCCATTATTTAAGATCAGAAAAGTCCAGCTATAGCTAGAATGTCAGGAAAAAAAAGTTGGTACTAGTTTTTGTGTTTTGACCCTTAAATATGAGTAAATCTTTAACTGCACCTTTGTAACTTCTTTTGTTAAATAAAGGATAATCATCAGCTACCACATGTACCTTTCTAAATATTATATATAATCTCTCTATATATAAAATCTACCAGAGACCCGTTAAAGTTACAGTTTATACTAGGCTACAGTTTTCCCCCCGGGACAACAGTTTAGTCATTTCTCTGCCCAAACACCCCACTCGAACCTGGACATTAACTGATTATCCTTTAATATGTAAAAAAAAGTCTATGAAGGATTCAAATGGCATTTTGAATCATTGCACCTGGAGTTAAGTTGGTCTCTGTGCTGACCTTACACCAGGCTGTACTCTGCAGATGTCAACCCATAAAAATCATCAATATAACTCGAGCAGACTGAAGAAGACTGTCATGTGAAAGAGTGAACCCTAATTGGCCAAACAATACACACCCAATATCTGAGTTTTTTTTTTTAAGCAATAAGATGCCTGAGAGCAGAAGGCATCACAGCTGTACTTATATCCAGGAGTACAGTACAACCTTGAGTGTGATCTTGCTTTTATACAACACATAACCATAATACACAATGTATTATCAGATTATAATTTGCTTTGTTATTAAACCAGCTCCACCAAAACATATCCCTCCCAGAATGGCAGAGCTGGCGACTTACAGTTAGCGACCGATAGTTAATGATAGTTTTGAATTCTTACGGGTGCTGAGTGAGGAGAATAAACCATGGAGGTGGTGAACAGTCCTGTAAATCTCGTAGGCTTCTCTTTATATTTCCACTTATTCCACTTATTAAACCCGGCTGTGTAGTGATACACAGAGTGATACATATAGTTTAACATCCCAGCGGTGATATACCGTCTATCATCACCATTCGTGGAATGTCCCTCATCCAAACAGATCGCTCAGTCGGGAACTAACTGTTGTATAAAGAGATCTAATAAAGGTTACCTGTAAAATACCTGTAAAGGCAGAGTCCTCTTATAAATATCATTGCATTCAATTCTGTTTTGTGTTGCGCTTCTTTTTTTATTGTGTTCAGGAAATCAACAGCAACGCTGTCTTCGTGGAAGGAACCATAGACACTACTGATATCTGCCAGGGCCAGCTGGGTGAGTCACTGCCCAAGTCCTTGAGATTTGAAACCTGGTCTAATGGGATAACACTTGGTCACATCTTCCGAAGAGAAAGATCACTGAAGAATGGCCTGTGGGCATGAGCACAATCAGAAAGACATCTGCCCTGGCGAGAATCTCATCTCTAGTCCTCCACTTATCATGCAGATTTTCTCTCATCCTTTTCTCTCGTTGTCGTTCCCATTTCTCTCTCCCCTCATCTCCAATGATCCCCGTTATAATGTTTAATATCCCGTTCTCGTTTTCCCCCTCTAGCTGTGAGGCTTATCCTGGTCTCCAGCTCCTTCTGAAGACACCCCGCTGAGAGCTGTAAAACAGAGCCGCCTCAGGGCCTTCACATCAAAACGAGAAAGGAAGGGGAGGCAGGGAGGGATGGATGGCTTGGCATGCATATGTTCTCTTCCCTCCTCCCACATCAAATTTAACAATTATTTTTTGCCCTCTTTTCTCTTTCTTGCACTCACTCATCCCCCACTGGCTCACGCAGTCTGGTTTTCATTGCTGGTAAACACGCTGAAGAAATTCTTCCGAATATTTGTAACCCTCCTCTGAGATATGAAGACGAGGTTGGTGATGTCGGACAAAGTGTACAGTGCGTAATACTGGTTCTGGTACAGAACAAACAACCAGCCAGTTTCTCTGTACCTTATGTACGACTAGAGCACTTATCCTCGGATGCTTAAATCCAGGGAATATCCTGCAAGTCTGTGATTACTGGGGTAAAGTAAGAGTAAATATCTATACACACTTCCCCTGAATACTCCTCCTTTTGATTGAAAGTGGATTTAAACCTGGATAAAGCTTGTCTCGATGTATTAGATAAAAATAGATAGTAGAAGTAGAAGTTTTCCCTCCACGCAGCATATCCACAGGCTGAAACACCGCCTAGATTTGGTGTCCATTTGGGGTCGTTTATTTGAGCCCACTTCTCTAACACATTGATTGCACGTAATCAAAAGTAATTCAGAACATGCTTGTGAAAAACTATAGCAAGTGTAAGAAACTATAAAGAAACTATAAAAAAAAGGATTGAATTTTGTTTATTTCTCTTCAAACAAAATAGTTGTATAAATGCAAGTTTAGCTTTTCATAATAGTAACAGAGAATCACTGATAGGGATGTGATATTAGTGTAATTATGTAGATTCATGCATTTAGACGGGTGTCATTATGCTTTAGTTTTGCTTGAGAGTCTTGGACAATGCGATGTCAATCATAAATGCTCATTAGGATGTTAGGTCACGCCCAGACAGTTCTAAAACCCTCCCGACGCCATATGGCACATCATTGCTTATATATGAGAGACTATAGTCATTAAGAAAATACTATATGGGAGGGGGGGGAGGGGGGGGGGTGGCAGGCTGCTGGATTTGGAAGAAGTGTGGTATTATTCAGTTAAATTGTTGACCATCTCCATACCCTTCTAGGCAGATGAACAGCTGTTTACTGTTACGCAGGAATGTTAATGTGTTGCTTGTGTGTTGTGGGGGGTTCGGTTGGTGCCAATGTGCACCCATGAGAAACTTTGTTATCTGTATTTTGAAGTGTTTTGAACCGATATTTTTATGCACTGTAATTGTCATGACAGTAAAAAAACATTTTTCATTGTGCGTTTTTTTATCTCCTATATTTGCATGTGTTTTCTAGGTAACTGCTGGTTTCTCGCTGCTCTCTCCTGTCTCACCATGCACCCTACTTTGTACGAGAAAGTGGTTCCATCAGGACAAACCATAGATGCGTCCTATGCTGGAATCTTCCGCTTCAGGGTAAGACAAATGAGCGCCGACTGAAAATTCTGTTACGAGGCCGAGTCTTCATTTCACAAGACGTAGTTTATTAGCATATGAATACACATGGAAAAAAAACGAATGAATGGAACCATAAACTGTGATGGTGTCAAAAGTCAGGCATTTACACAAAGGACTTGGTTTATGAGCTGAAGTCAGGATCGAGGTTAATTTTTCATGTGTGTCTGAGACAGATTTAGACAGGGGTGCTAATAAGCATTATCAAGCCCTTTTTCCTCAGGGGCGTTGTGGGGATTGTTCAACTCCCACATGCGCCCCCCCACCCCTGAACATCCCCATCATCTCATGCTGACACAGACCCCCTCGCCCCCCTCCCCTCACCTCACACACATGCTATCATTATTCATTCAAGAGCAATTGTCAGTTCTGTGTTTGGCACAAAGCTTAAAAATCCATCCAGGTGGTTAAGAATTTTTGACATGTTTCTTTTTTTTTGACAAGTGCTTTAGGGGAAGGTGAGGGAAACAGAGACATCAGGCTCCTGACACCATAAAAGTACATTCTGCACCTTTTCCTGCAGGAACAGATTTCCTAAATATTATGATGTTTTAGCTGAGCACCAAAAATCTGAACTGGTATATATCTACATGATCCATGAATACTTTGTAGAAAATTATATTTCTTGCACAATTTGGCACTAACCCCAACTATATTTGAGCAACCAGTATATATTCAGTGTCTGACAATTGCTTGTATAGATTTTATGCCAGCCCAAGACCCTAGAATTAGACATGGATATACAGTAGTTCAGTAATAGAAACCTATGTGAAGACAAATCCGTTTTCTGTAAGTGAAAACATGCATGCTTCAAACAGTGGAAGTAAAAAGTCTCAATTGAATTTAAACTGCAGTGAGGGTCAACATGGAAAAATCTAACTGCAGTCATGCGCTGTAGTTTGCATGACCTTAAGGCAAACTTATTTCGTCCTAAGTTATTACAGTAAGTTGTAACTTAGTCCTACGTTGCAAAAGGTTTTTTTTTTTTTTTTTTTAAAGTTGGGTCAGTATGGAAATTGGCAGTGAAACAAACAAAAACAAGTCATCTGTAAAGCTTCTTCACCTTCTACTACTGTATATTGAAAACTCTACAACAACTCATCATGTGAATTTAATTGCTTGTTGAAAATATGCACTCATTTCCAATCTGCTATTGTTGAAAAAATGCATTTTTTTTGCACTTAGTGCATAATGCACCACACATTGTCAGTTGACGCAGACAGGCCAGTACACAGAGAATCCAAGCAGAATGCTATTGTGTATTGGATAATTTGCTGGTGTATCTTTGGGTAAATCCGTGAGCCTTGCCCCATTCTTCCTCTAGAAGCATTAGCCCTTTCTTTAAAACTCCTTCTATACTGTAACATAATTGGTTCACCTGTTTAACAAAGCAATGTTTTCTCACCGCTTTGTGATTTCTCCATGTCACAACTTTTTTGGAGGATGTTGCTGTCAACAGATTTGAAACGAGTGTATATTTTCAACAAACAATTACATTCACTTGGTAACTCATCAAATAATTGTTTGAGTTGAGTTCTGGTAGCATTTTCAACATAGGCCAAGGTGAAGAGACTTTACAGATGACTCCCTTTTGTTTTTATTGCCAATTTCCATAGTGTCCCAACATTTTTGGAATACACAATAAGAAAATGGATAAGAAGTAATTGGTAATTAAATAATCCAGGAGGTTTTCAGAATCGTACATGAGATGAAAAACAGCTTTTTGTATTTTGTGTAGTCTATATATTTATGGCATCTTCATGATAATCTGGATTTAAAAATAATGACAAAACATGCTATTAAGTCACCTGAAGGTAAGCTTCAGTTATACAGTACTGTGCAACAGTCCTGAGCCACCCCTAATTTTTCATATTAAATGAAGTGAAATAGATTAATTTAAAGAAATGTTTGATTGCAAAATTCTGCAGAGTGCAAAAAAATACAATTTAAAAATATTTTTTTTATGCATGAACCTTAGCAGCGACCTCATTTCCCCTCTCGTCTGTTCCAACCAATAACATGTTCTGTCTTTAGCATCGCCAGTATACTAATCACTGGGATCATCTGAACCTGTTTCTCATTGGGTCGTGGCTTATGTTAGAATTTAATGTTTGAATGATTCATAGATAACTTGTGTGGCTTAACAAACAAAAAATTCCTCTGAATCTGGCCAGGTACATGGACATGGACTGGACTGAAAACGAAAGCAAAACTTGCTAAAAATGAGCCTGGAGAACAGTATTCCTCAAGACTCCATTGAAAATATACATTATTAATGCACTCATTCTAATATGTATTTTTAGAAACAGTTCATTCAATAGCTGATTCAACCACTTTGAAACAAGCTCTTCAAGGAAAATAATCAACTTTAATGCAGCAAAAGTAACATCACTGATTATTTTCCCTTCAACAGCATTTTTAGGAATGTGTTACAGTATACAGTCCTTGGCGGTCACAGATGTTTTTTACAGGTAACCTTGAGAAAACTGCAGGTCATCTTTGAAACTAACAGTTAAACTTCAAAGCATAGTTGAGCTCATGCTGGGTCATTAGGTTCAGTGCGGACAGGCAGGGGAGATGGGGTTGCCTTTTATTATGTAAGTGCTTTTCTGGTGTAAGCGAAGGAGAGAAAGAGATAAAAGAAGGGTAAAAGAAAGTACAAGAATGTTGTTTATGGTATTGATATAAGTGTTCTGACATGTAGCCATTGCTCAAGGGAATGAATGCGCAGCTACAGATGCACACTTGTGCACAGCCAGTCACATTCATACCTGCCTACAGGTCAGCACAAGCTGAGGAGCTCTGTCGAATTTAAGTGACGATTTCCTTTGACCTGCTCAGGAAGCTGGTGGATGGAGTGCTGACAGCTATAACATAAAACCACAGTAAATGTGCAGTAATGCAAGCAAAACACAAAAAGGCGGCATAAAAATATGATATTTTGCCGTTTCAGCAATAAAAAAATTACATTAAAGACTGTTATAGAACTTTGTCTTAGTCCTAGTAGTTTGTTTTCCTAGTAGTAAGTCTTATTGTGATCTTTTGAAACAGGGAAAGTCTTATAGCATATTGCAGTTTGCACAGTGTACCTCAAAAAGCCCTTTGACTTTATAAACATATCAACATCAAAATGAACAAATCTTTTAGTTCATCTCGTTCTTTTGTTCAGAAATAAAATAAAATGTTACATTTTCATTAAACAGACACCCAACACGTCTACATACACAAATTTTGGCTAGAGTTTCAGTGATGAAAATATTACAAGTCAGCTAAGGACAAACTGTATTGTGATAAGCAGAATGAGCAGCTCACCTCTCATATCTTCTGGTCCGAATCGTCCGTTCTTTAGAATCTATTGCAAAAATTGCTATTCCATAGCGTCTATGGAAGTCATATGACAAAAGAACTAATGATTTGGACCAAAAAGACTCAAAGGTAACTACTCTTTTCTGTTTCCTGTACATAACCTACAGAGGTTTTGCGATGCTTTGCGCATGCGTACCCAGTAGAAAATGAACTAATCACTCTCTGAGACTACTCGTTCTTCTGAGTCACATTAAAGACTCAAAAAAGAATGAATCGTTCATGAACGACCCATCACTAGTGTACAATTGTTAACGTAAGGAACATTTTTGGAAAGAGTCTCCAGTGTGAGCACTTAAGCAACATCAGAGGTGATAAAGGAAAAGAGCTATAGCTGTTATAAAAGGCTATTGATTTTGTAAGGAACTTATTTCATTGATGTTGCACAACAATAAATGTAACAATAAGAGAACAAAAGAGATATGTTAGTCTATGGTTGAAGCTAAGGGTTTACGTTATAAGGGGAATAAAATATGGCATGGCATGCTATTTTAAGAACTATTGAGTGGTATGAATGGGCCGATCAAGAAATTATGAAAAATATTTTAAACAATTTTGTAACAAAATTCCACAAGTAGTTACACTGAAGTTCCAAAATAATTTAATGTATTCATTCATTCATTAATTTTCTTTGTACTGTACATGAGCCTGGAGCCTAACCCAGGAGACTTCGGCCACAAGGCGGGCTACACCCTGGATTTTGGAAATACAGCCTGGAAGGAACTCCAATCCAATATTGGTTACTCTATCCAGCGCTAATATGAAAAGAAAGATAAATGCAGTATGTTATAGTTTAACTGGCTGATTAGAGTAACCAATATCGCAAATTGTTACAATTAGTCATCCAGTTTGCAATAGACCTACAACGGTTCTGTATTATCTGTATTTTGTATGAGTCTACTGCTTTCTTAATCACAAATGCGTAAAACAGGGTATCATCACAAGTTTCATTAACATTATTGCCTCATACTAGAAATAGAGTTAGTCTTGCTATTAACCCAATTATTTGAAGTGACTCTCTCTCTCTCTCTCTCTCTCTCTCTCTCTCAGTTCTGGCAGTATGGTGAGTGGGTGGAGGTGGTGGTGGATGACAGGTTGCCTGTGCGAGGAGGCCGTCTGCTCTTCAGCTACTCGCGCACTAAGAACGAGTTCTGGAGCGCCCTGGTGGAGAAGGCTTACGCCAAGTCAGTTGCAGCATATGTGTGTATGACTGTGTGAGAGCATGTGGGACCGAAGAGCAGCAGTGACACTGCTTCCTGTCGCTCTTAGGCCGCCTTTGCTATCTAATTGCGTGTAAACAAATGACTGTTGAGATCCTACTCCGTACCCATGCGTCAGTAGAGTCCAGATAAAGAGCGGATAGAATAAAAAGTCTCCAAAACCGATTGAATACCCGGGTTATGTATGGAGATTGCAGTGAAAGTGTTTTAACTTTTAACTTACTGGAAACAATGTCGAAAGGAACAAGTTCTGACCTTGTGGGACCATTTGAGTCGTGACATAGAAAACTGCTTGTTTAATATAGATTAAAACTGCAGGTTTTGTTTAAAAGCTAAATTGTCATGTTTATGTATATGCATAACATTATATGTAACATAATATTACTTAGATGAATAAATAATTAGATACAGTCTTATGCAAAAGTTGAGGCACGTGATTTTTTAATTGAAAAGATGTTAACACAGTCTCTCTTGGAAATGGAAACAATGCACAATATTTTCAGCAAACATTGACGCATAGTTACGTCTTATGCCATAAATTAACAAAAACATTATTATGGCACTGTGCAAAAGTTTTGGCGCCCTAAGAGTACCAGAGTCTCAGATTCTTTTTACAAGGGTTCAGACCGTATTCAGCTTGTTAGACCTGATGCATGGCAACAGCTGTCATTAGTAAATGCCAATTTACAAAGCTTAACAAATACTTTTACTTTTCAAACCTTGTGCACACACTTGCGGACACCATGGGTTCCTCTAAGCAGCTGTGTAAGACTCTGAAAATGAACGTTATTGATGCCCACAATGCAGGAGAAGGCTACAAGAAGAAAGCAAAGCGTTGTCAGCTTGCAGTTTCCACAGTGAGAAATGTAATTAAGAGATGGAACTGTGGAACAGGGGAACTGTGGAGGTCAAGATGAGATCTGGAAGACCAAGAAAACTGTAGGAGAGAACTGCTCGTATGCTGGTCAGAAAGACAAATTAAAACCATTTGACTGCAAAAAACCTGCAGGAAGTTTTAGCAGACTCAGGAGTGGTGGTGCACCGTTCCACAAGACCTTCATGGAAGAGTCAGCAGAAGAAACGTCAGAAGTATGCAACAGAACATCTACAGAAGCCTGATGCATTTTGGAAACATGTGCAGTGGACTGGTGAATTAAAGTAGAACTCAATCAGCAAAGGCATGTTTAGAGAAAACAAGGAGCAGCATTTCATGAAAAGAACACCTTGCCAACTATTAGGCAGGGGAGTGGATCTATCATGCTTTGGGGTCGTATTGCAGCCAGTGGCACAGGAAACATTGCAAGGGGGGAGGGAAGAATGGATTCCACTAAATACCAGCAAATTCTGGAAGCAAACATCACACCATCTGTAAAAAAGCTGAAGCTGAAAAGAGGACGGCTTCTACAACAGGACAATGATCCTAAACATACCTCATAATCCACTACGAATACCTCAAGAGACACAAGCTGAAGGTTTTAGATTGGCCCTCACAGTCCCCTGATTTAGACATCATTGAAAATTTGTGGGTAGATCTTAAAAGAGCTGTGTATGCAAGACGACTAAAGAATATTACAGAACTAGAAGCCTTTTGCAAGGACGAATGGGATCTTCCCAAGTATCCCAAGTACAAGAATTGAAAAACTTTTAGCTGGCTATTAAAAGCCTTTGCGAGGTTACATAGAGGAGAGTTACCAAGTACTGATTATGTAGGGTGCCAAAACTTTTGCACAGTGCCACAATAATGTTTTTATTTTTTGTCTTTGTTCAATTTATGACATAAAAAGTAACTATGCATCAATGTTTGCTGAAAATATTGTGCATTTTCTTCCATTTCCAAGAGAGACTGTGTTAACATCTTTTCAATTAAAAAATCACCACAGTCTGTTATTTATCAAGGGGTGCCAAAACTTTTGCATAAGAGTGTATGTCTTGACAAGGATAGTAAGAGAAATGTGCGTGTGTGTGTGTGTGTGTGTGTGTGTGTGTGTGTGCAGGTTGATCGGCTCCTACAGCAGCCTAAAGGGAGGTAACATTTCTGAGGGGATGGAGGACTTCACAGGAGGGATTGCCTACACTCGTCCTGTTTCCTCCCGCACTCCTCCGGTCCTGTGGAGGACGCTTACTGCAGCCTTGTCCAGAGGCAGCCTACTCAGCTGCTTCATACAGGTACACACACACACATAATCACACATCCTAAGCAAAGAGTCTGGTTCCTCTGGACATTTTCCATGCATCTTCTTGGCTTTTTAATGAAATACAATGTTATTTATTTAGCACATTACAATAGCCAATGTCACACAGCAGCTTTACAGTATCAAAAGAATTATATTTTGTCTAAAAAGCAACAAGTGGAACCCATTCACACGGATTATGTTTAGGTGTCTAAATCTACATTCGGGGTTCTAAATACTGTATGCTGTGTCTGTTGTTAGAACATGCTATTAACTTTCTATTGGTTTAAAATTAATTCAAACGCAAAGAAAATGGTTGTTGTCCTGAACGATCTAGCCTTGATCTATGAGGCTAAGATAGCCTAATGTAACTGACAAATTGAAGATTATGCTAGCATTTGAGAGCCATCTTCATACATCTTTACACTTACTCACATGTCGAGCTGTTCAGTATCACAAACATACATACAAAACAAATTGTCATTTTATTGATCATACTGTATACTATGTTTGAACAGAAGACAGGATTGCTTAACCTCAAGAAAATGTTTAACAGATGATGGAATCTTTTTTTATTGTTTCAATCATCAAATTATTATTTCTAAAATGATTAATTACTTAAATGGTTAAAGTGGTTTAGGCTGACACTGAGATTTAATAGTTAACAAATATTGTGCCTAATTGAACTAAAACCACAGCAATTTGAGCCCCGTCTTTATGCTCAGGGTTTCTAACCAATGATAGACGAGACCAAATTCGACCTGCCAATCATAAAACAGGATTTCATGACCTCACACAGAGCCTTGCTAAGAGTTTTGCAAAAAAAATAAAAAATTGTTGTTTTAAGCACAGTGGAACCTTGAATTATGAGCATAATTCGTTCCGGAAGCGGGCTCGTATTACAAAACACTCGTAAACCAAATTAAATTTTCCCATAAGAAATAATGGAAACTTAAATTATTCGTTCTACAGCCCAAAA
>JAQMYL010000037.1:24608105-24642632 GCA_030014365.1 Clarias pachynema | reverse complement strand
CTTAAAATAAGAGCCAAAAACATTGCCAGAAATGTCAAAGCAAAAAGTCCTACAGGAGACATTTTCCTCGAGACTACTATACATTAAAAATACAAGAAAGTCTGGCTCGATGGAAGCAAAATATGAAGACATGAAGGGGGGCTCAAGACGTTTATACAGTACAGTACATTGATGTCAGTGTCACTGAAACTTGGGATCCAGGTTTCCCAACACACACATAAGCATGACATTTAGCGTTTATAAAAAGGGTGTTAGAGACTTGAACAGCTTATGTCGAAGCTCTTCAGCTGACAACATAGGGTTTCTTCCTTTGTTCCTCCTTTTTTGACTGATAACATAATTATTTACTTATTTCTCTTCATTATTTTCCTTTCTTCTTCCTTTCTTCTTTTTTCTATTTATATATTTTATTCATCTTTCTTTTTTTCTCTCTTTCTTTATTTCCTCTTTGTTTCTTTATTACTTTTTTCATGAGTTTTTCCAAGCTCTATTTTCTTTTATCGATCATTTCTCAGTTTCCTTTTTTGCTTTTGTTTTTCTTTAATTGATCTGTCCCTTTCTTCCTCCGTTGTTTCTTTCTCTAATTCTTTTCTTCTTTGATTTTTCTTTTCCAATTTTCTTCCTTTCTGTTTTTTTTATTGTTTCTTTCTGTTTATGATACTTCCTTTCTTTTATATTTATCTTTATTTATTTATTTATTTTATTTCATTGTATTTTCCCACTTTCTTGCTTTTTTTAAAAATTTCTTTCTTTGATGACATTTCTTCTTTGATTTCATCTTTTCCATCCCTTTCTTACTCCCTCTCTTGTTTCTGTCTTTCTTTCTATATTTTTTTCTTCTGTCTGTCTACCTCTGGTGCAGATGCAAAAACAGAAGTCTCTATAATTTCTAGACATGTCTATTCATTACACATGCAATATGAATATCACCTCATTGTAGAGGAATAGCGCTTCATGCCAGTGTAATGATTGAAAATCCCTTTAGATTAAGGACTTTATACTCATTCTGCATGTTATCATTACAACAGTTGAAGCAAAAACTGTCATGTCATCAGTGTTTTTGACATAAGGCTTCCACAAGGCAAATAACATTGTTATAAATGATTAATGCAACATGAAAATGTTATGAAGCCCGTAGGTTAATCATCATCAAACGAAGTGTATTTTCTTTAACGCCAGCAAAACACAATTATGCTAAATCTTAAAAGGCTTCCTTTGTCAATATTTAAGGAATGAAATATGACACACTCATCTGTTATAGCAAAATAATCACTTATGGTGTGATGCGCTACCATTGCATCACACTTTTCATATGTTTATAGTTACATCATAAGCTGTATGATGTAAGGCTTTTTTTTCTCTTTCTAAAATTAAAACAAACAAAAATGGAAGAAAAACAACAGTTGTCATGTTACCAAGTTTTATCAAAATATTTGTTTACCCGTTCTATTTTCACACCGTCGTGTTAACGAATTCAGGTGATTGGGATCGTTGCAATGTTGTCAGTACACCTGTCAGGCATTATGGTAACAGGATAAGGTATTGCGCAGCTTTTACGTCATTAGCCCAGTGATGATCTACAGGTGTCATGGTGTTAATTGGAGGAGTTTGACTGTCACACTCTTCTCCACAGCTCTGTTTGAGTCAGAAAGCAGCCAGGAGGTGAAGAGCAGAGGCATAAACACAGTGAGTTCTCTCAGAGAAAGTTCTCTCGCTTCTGTTTCTGATGCTCTTATTTTATTGATTTTATTGTTTTATTTTACTAAGTTTTTTCCCCCCAAACAACTCTCACTCAGGATTATCAGTGAATCCCGGATGATATATTTTTTTAATCCTTACGTTCATTTCAGGTCAAAAAGACTCCCATGTGAAACAATATTAAAATAATGAATAAGTATGTTTTACAGGAGTTTTAGGTACAATGCAAAACAGCGTGTCTAAAACCTCCATATTATATACAATACACTATAATAAAATATTATCAACCATAACATTCAGGAAATTTTATTTATCATTAAAAAAGCCTGCATTGGGTTGGTACCCCATCCAGGGTATCCCTGGACATTCCTATGATAGGCGGGCCAGGCCCAAAGTGACTCCACACAGGATAAACAGACTAGAGAATGTATGGACTGGGTCTAACTGGTTTAAAACTAATATAGATTTGTACTTAATGTGTGCTTTATACATAATGTGTGAGAATCTTGATCTGGCAAAATGAGTTAGGATTAGTTAATTGCTCTGAATATCCAGAAAAAGTACAAGTAAAAGAATTTATGTACTCAAGTATTAAATATAAACTTCTGAAATGAATGTGTCTTAGAAAAAAATAACACTTATTTACATTTCCTAAACTGTTCGATATTGTTTTAAATCATCTATGTGGTTTTGCCTGTAAAACATAATTCAATCTCTCTAAGTGTGCTGGATATATTCATTACTAATGCGATCTAGTTTATTAATGAATTATTCTGAAATAAAAGATTATGTAAATGAGAAATATTTGCCATAGCTTTGACTTGCTGCCTAACAAGTTTATATAATCACTGAAAGTGATGCTAATCTAACATGGCATTAGCAAAGAATGTAAATAAGTGAAATGCTCACAGAATTGACTCATGTTTGTAAAGTAGCACAACTTACCTCAACATACTTTTTCAGATATGAAATTTGCAGTTTATGATTTCTAGGAAGGCACAGGAGAAATCTCTTTATACATGTAGTCACACACGCTAAGGTTTCCTTACATTGCCGTTAGCTTTGATACCGATATGTAATTCATGTGTGAAAATGATTCCGTATGCTCCCAGAACACTTTGAGTCCTGGAATATACCTGTACCATCAGATGTCATAACCTTGCCATTCAGTACATGCAGGTCGTCAGCTGACTTGATTTTATTGCCACATAACGTTGCTGAGCCTAGACCTGACCAACTGAACCCCAGATCATTACACTGTCTCCAGAGGCTTAGGGCACTATAGATGATGGGTGCATCGCTTCATGTGCTTCCCTTCTTACCCTGATACCCCCATCACTCTAGAACATTCTAGATCACTCTAGAGCATTTTTTTTCCATGTTCATCAGACCACATGACTTTTTTTCTATTGCTATAAAATCCAATCTTTATACTCCCTAGCTAATTTAGGCACTAATTTATTATTATTATTCAAATTAGAATGTGAATACATTTGAATATTATCTATTTACAGTATATCTATATTATGTGATAAACTCACATTGAAGGACAGTACTGTGGAAAAGCTTCTAGCCCCCCCTCCCCCCTCCCCCTTTTTTTTTTCTTAATAATAAATAAAATGAATTGATTTAGATTAAATTAAAGAAATGGGAACAAATGTAACAGGGGCTCGACTTAAAATAAGAGCCAAAAACATTGCCAGAAATGTCAAAGCAAAAAGTCCTACAGGAGACATTTTCCTCGAGACTACATTAAAAATACAAGAAAGTCTGGCTCAGTAGGTCCACTAACAAGTGGTTTTCTTATGGCCACACAGGTGTTTAGTCCCAATCCTGTGAGTTCTCGTCACATTCCTAACCCAGTTGTAGTCATTATAAATCATCGTTCTTCACTTGATCCAGGCCAACAATTTGGACAGGCAGTGTGTAACATGAGTTGTTGCTGAATCCGAGATATTAAAAGATTTTACAAAGATAGGGCCAGGGGTCTCATCCATATTCAGACCCACATGGATTGATGGACGCTTTGCTGCTAACTACAAAACATGGCACATGGCACATGGCACCTGATTTCAATTTTTATAATTATTAGCTGAATTTAACAACAATAATAAAAATAAGAAGAAGAATCATCAAGTGAAATACACAATTGGCAAAATTATACTTAAGCTGAGTAATGGAGCAAAATCCCTGTGTAGTGTGTGTAGTAGTCTATGCAGTTGCTTTTACTTAGATCTTACCACTCCTTGTTTTAATGCGAGAGCTGATTCTCTTATTAACTCTGATATTTTTGAAGCCGCTGTTTATTAATAGTCGTGCTCTGAGTAACAGCTCGTGTCTCTGGCCTTTTCTGCAGTGGCTGCTCAGCCTGCTGGCTGTGTGAGCGCGCTCAGATGTGACACCTCAGCAGGACAGACCTGGACGGCCAGGACTATGCAGACGTCATCCACCTGGACCTACGTCCTCTCTCTCATTCTCTATATTTCTTTTCATTTACGTACATCACTCTGGATTCTCTCTCATCTCTCTCTCTTTTCACCCACCTACCCACCGATCCTTCCCTAACACAGGTCATATGGGTCATTCCTGATTATGGTCCAGACACTTCAAATAGAATCATAATAAGCCATTGCTTCTGCATTACTATATTTTTTATTAATCGTACTTTTTTCATTATATTCCAGTTATATTATCGCGCATTTACCTTGGGTTTATCTGATATAATTTGTATCGTATTTTTATTCTATCCTGTCTAATTTTACATGAAGTCTATTGTCGTTTCACAAACATGCTACGAATCCATCCGGATTGTTTTTTAACTATATTAACTGATAGGATGTTATTAATTAATCCCAGTACCAGCATTTCATCACATCCTGTTATAGACTTGGCCGGAAAAGAACTTTGTGGAATTTATTCATATAAACACGATGAACAATGATCGGAATTTTTCCAGTGTTAAGCAAACATAAAAAAATAAGCTTAATAAGTTATGCCAAATTCTTTACATTTTTCAGTTGCTCAGCAAAATTCCCAGTGTTGAACTAAGATCCTACGGTTATAGTCATTTTGATTTGAGTTCATCAGATATTTTAGGAATTTAGGAAGCACATTTATTCTGTTGGAATTTGGTCTCAAGTGTGACGTGAACTAAACTTTTTTATATCCTCACTATATCCGAAATCATTAACAGGATCTGAAGGTGAAGATGGATTTATATTTCCTCATCCTGTCTTTTTAGTCTTTCTTCCAGTAGGCATGGGGATCAACGATCTTCCAAATAAATCTGAGCATCCAATTATAACCACGGATCTTTCTTTTCATAGTGGATGCGTATACATACACCTCCACACACACACATACACACACACACAGAGCTAGGGGAGCGAGAGTGACTGCTGGTATTAAAAGCGATGTCTCAGCAGCGCTGCACGCATCGCCTCTATTCTTGTCGTTCTGACGCCATGCACCACGTCATCACGCCATCGCTCCCTCCTCCGCTACGTTCTCCCTCTCTCTCTCCTTCCAGCTCTCTCTAGTAACTGGCTCGGTCTGCTGCCTCCTCCCCTTGTTCCCGTTCTTCTCTCGCTCTCTCTCTCTCTCTCTCTCTCTCTCTCTCACCAACACACAGGCACACATGCTCGCTCACACACTTTTTATATATGCTTGTCCTTTTTCTTGAACTCCTATTTATAGAATTGTATTTATGCAAGAAGAAGCAGAGGTTGCCCCCGGCAACAGGCCAAGCATTTTGGGAAAGGAACACCTGTCAGCCTGGAAACAGCTGTATCCATCCTGGCATCTTTTTTTCGTCTTGTTCTTCTATTTCTTCTTCCTCCATCTATGTCCATATGGAGCTTCCTCCTCTCTTTCTCTCTCACACACACACACGCACACGCACACGGTGGTCTGTAGATTTGGCGTGAGTTAAGTTGTCTAGCTGTACACTACACGTTTGTCAGGCCACACACTGAGGAACGTCCTGTCATCTCCCGGGACATACACCTCCCACAGAGCAGGATCAAATCTCTTGAAATCGTGGTCATACCATCACACTTACACCCCAGCAGAGTCTGTACAACCAGCATGGGTCAGACAAATAAATGTCTCTCTCTTCCTCACGCACAGACCCACACACATGCCGACACTTGGGAATCGATGCTAAAGCCTTAACTGCACTAATATCGCAAAAGATTCTCTTACTTGCTACCCAACCTTGATGTGACCTTGAAAACTTATTTTAATCCCAGGAATTTCTTCAATAAAACAATTCCAATGTGTTGTAGATATGTAATATAACCAAATGCAATCTAAATGTATTTTATCTACATTTGGCTGCAAAACCACTCATGGTTCAGAACAGTTCTGTACATTTCAACCTTTTGAAGGAAAATGAAGATGAAGTGTCACAAAGAGTCAAAACACATATGAAAGCATTTTTATTCTTGTAGTCCATGTCCACTCCGAAACACTTCAAAAACTGACACCGATTTATTGGTCTGTCCTGGATTTTTGTAAGAAGTTAAAGGTTGTCACAGAGGGACATGGTTACGGCTAAAGACGTTACATTCTCAACCATAAGGACTAATTCAGTCAGTTTTTGCTATTAGCTCCAAGTGCAGTCATGTTCACCATGGTATCAATAAGGAAACTATGGAAATAGTTAATCCAGTGCAAAACTTCAACTTAACCTTAATAGTTGGTTATGTTCTAGAGTAGGGAATCTAAGGGATTCTGAGGTCCAGTCTATAAAATGAGCTTTTTTTCATGTTGGGATTCAGATTTCTATATATGCAGTCATAGTAAGCAGTTTAAAATGTCGCTATGTAATAGCATATTAATAATAATAATATCACCTGTTTTCAATAACCACATTAAACATATGGACAGTTTGAAATTTGATGGCCTTGTATATTTCCTTGTATTTGGGTGGAATAAATACAACGATATATAATAAATCCTCAGTGAATCTTTATTTGCACATTGCTGGGTTGTAAATAAATGTAAAAGGACTCTAATTGCTCCGTCATACCGGGCTCTCAGTTAAGTTATCATTATTATATGCCTTCACATTTTTTCTTACATTACTGCTTTTTATTAGCGCCACAGTTTCAGAACAAATAAGACAATCCGGTTTTAAACCTCCTGCAGGAAGAAAAAACATATTGATCTGTACATTCATCTTTAAAGTTTCAGTTTTCATAGTCTATTTTTCTTTTCTTGGGGTAAACTGTGCTATGTTGCGCTTCTGTTTCTGTTTCTTCCGTATCTGTCAATACATGGTAAACTATCGTGCCCATTGGCTCTGTTGAGTGATACATACTGTATAGTGACGCCCATCTCAAGGGTAAAAGCGCTATATTACTGATATATTAAATATTCTCATTTAGCAAACAAGCATCAGGACCTGGATAGGCCTGTAAGGTTAGCCTCTGGTTTAGCACTTAAATGGGATCTACAGTATGATGTAAAATTCTTTAATAGATTTTAAAAACATGAAATCAAACAGTCCCTTTTGTATTGCCTTGGGCTTAAAAAAGTCATCTAGATGTTCCCCTACTGTGTCCTCATATCATAAGATACCCTCACCCAGCTTGTTCCTCAGCTCTGCTCATTTATATAGACACTTAAATGACACATTTTGACATGAAGTTTGAGGTATAAAAATGCATTATATGAGGGGTTTTTCAGCTGGAGCTTGAACACACACATTCCATGGAACTCTGAGACTGGCTAAAGGAACAATAATATGTGGGAACTTTAACCTTACACCTGTAGTCACTGAAGGGCAGTGACATTGGAACCATTTTTTAAGAAGTGGTGTAATGTTGATGCATAGAAAGCTTTAACACAAGAATTAGGTCAATTCAAATGTATTAATTTCTGATTGCACAAGGCAGGGGTATTCCATGAGTTGGGATATCCTGAGACAACCCCACTGAAACTTACTCTGCATTGGATAATCTTCAACTCTTGAATTATAGGGCATCAAAGGTTCATTCACTCAATGCCAATTAGCCAGTGATTTTGGATTGTAATGGCAAATATACGCTTAAATCCTTCATGAAAAAAAGTTTTGTGTGGTAAAGGGAAATTGATATTGGTCAGGGCCGCTAGGGAGTATGGCAGTTCGGGGAACACCCCCACTTCCAACGTCTATGCTGGGACATCCATTAACAGATTTATAAAATGGCAGAATGCCTCAGAATCCAATCATTTAAAACATACACTGTTGTAGGTATTGTAGTATTTTATTGGTCCATGCAACTTTGAATCAAAAGAGAGAATGAAACTTTTTACATTTGAGTGTTCCAGCAGTGTGGTAAGAACTTACCTTACCATGGACGTCACTTCCATTTTCTCACTGAAAAGTTATTTCATTGTAATTTAATGTAATTTCAATGACATATTATCAGATTATCATTTTAAAGACACGATGTCTGATGTTTGCTTGAAGTGACACCAAAATGTTTCCGGAGTGAAATGTTTTCGCTACAATTCTTTTAGCCCTGTGATGTCCTTCGTGCAGGTTTATAGATGAGAGTGTGTCATCCAGTGTAAGAAACCACATACGCAGCTTTGTTTGAGACGGCTTATTGTGAGTTAATGTGACAGTGTGATGATTCAGTTATAGTTATCACAATGCAAGCTTCCGTATCTTGTAAGTTTGCTTACCGTCAAGCTGCAGGTAAGTTGATAACTGTAAAAATTTTCTTTCTTTTTTTTCTCACATTTCATATTAATTCTTATTCATTTTTCTTTGCTCTTTGTTGCGGTTAGCTGGGCGTTGCTTGATGAAAATGACAAGTGAAACTTAATTAAAGTGGTTTTAATATTTTTTATTAATCATAGAGATGTACTCCTCTGTAATTAATCAGTATGCCAGATGTCTGTTCTTACCTTTCCAGAAGTTGCTGCTGCTCTTTATCATAGCATGACGAATCTTCTTGTAGTGGCTGGAAGATTAACTATGTGTATGACAAAGGTCTAAGCAGTCAGCATTGTATGTGGATGTAATAACGTACCACAAAATACCAAATCAGGAATCTCAAAATCTTAATTAATTTGAAATGAAAAATGTTTTCTCTTCACAAAAGTCCAATCATGGTGCAGCTTTGCAGGAGTAGCGCTTCTATGCTGTTCACTGATTCAGACATTCTGGGGAGGGGAGGAGGGGCAATAAATAGATTCCTCCAAACCACCTCCCTCCATCTGTGTCCTCCTTGTCCCCGTCTCATCCTCCTGTCCCTCCACCCACTCCGCTTTCCCCCTTTATCGTAGCCATCGCTGGGCCGCAGTGACATGGCACTGCGCCTGTTCCTGCCAGCAAGAGTAATTCGGCGCTGTTCCACCGGGGGCGGCTCCAGGAATAGAGCCAGATTTGTAGTGCAGCGTGTGGGGGTGTATTCATCAGCCTCGAATGGAGGGGGGAAGGAGATGGGGGGGGGGGGAGGGGGGAGGACTGTGGAAGTCATCCATCCAGAGGGACCAGAAGCTAAGGAGGAGGGGGAAAGTTGTGTAAGGAATCTGCCAAGATGCAAATATAGCTCGGGCTGGCATGTTGATGTTGATGAACACAATACCAGGCAAGTCGTCAGCAGGGTGTATTTAAAGATGCAAAGCTTAATGTATTTACAAGAATGCCAATTCCATGATATTTTGATGAAGAATGCTGGAAATGCACCCGACGCCTCTACAATCCGTAAACTTGCATCACACCAGAAGCTATGTACCAGTCAGCGCAATCAGTCAAACCCAGTTTCTATAAATGACCTCTTTCATTAGAGGGTGTATGGGAGTCAGTGCTTACGAACAAGAACAACAATATGGGTAAAATGTCAGCTTTTTGGGTGTGAAGACATCACTTACTGACTAATGCATCACTCAAATTCAATTTGACTGCTTGCCCCCACACTGAATGTTCGGCTGTATTTGTGAACAGTCTACGTCAACTCTGCAACTAAACTTGAATTAGACTACATAATAACAACAAGTGTTCAGAGTTACCATGTTTATTTCATACTTGAGCAGGAGTGGAGTGTGTTACAGTAATCTTGCATGAGATCAAGAAATACACGTACCATACGATCTGTGATCAAGGCCAGCCCCTGCTCTTTGTTTGTTCACCCCTGCGCCTAGATGTTCAGCTTACTATTGTTTTGCTTATTATTCTGCATAGGGGCTTTTAAAGGAAAATGTGTCTGGGGTAACAAAGATCAAAGAACAAACAAACTCCAAAAAGCTTTAACGCTATTCCACTTTCAGTTAATTTACTGGCTCATACAATCTAGTGGTTTTAGTTGCAATACAAATCACACCAATTTGGATCCTATATATAATAAATAGTTATTATAGAGAACTTGTCCTTTCTCTATAAAATCCCTTGCTACACTAATGCACCAGTGTTTCACTAGTGCTTTGATAACATCAAGGTAGAAATTCTTCTCAGTACCCCGGCGCAATGATCAGACTGCAGGCCTCATGTCTGAATTGCTGGCCTCCCAGGAACCCTTTTAATAGCCCAAACATGCGAAAAAATTGAGTGGCACTAACTCCCAGCTGAGTTCCTGTAATGTGCAAGTGGTGTTCATGAACCGTTTTGTGTACATCTTTCTCCAAGCCACCTGAGCCAGGAACATCACTCATGAATGTTTCAAATCATTCATCGTGCAAATGTTTTCCTGCAGCAATGAGTCTCATCACCATACTATGCTTGTAATCTTTTGTAAATGTCAATCAATTTTCCACCTTCATTCATAAAAAGTTTCATCACAAATCCCAGTTTGACTTGAACACCCCTCATATATTGAAAGAATAACCCATGCCCTCATTGGATTCCATCAGTGATATAATGAAGACTCATGAGTGAACAGATAACATGTCTAAGATAGCAGTAAACTTAAATTTTTTTTTTAACTGAGCTTTTTTTATATAATAAAACAGCCCTGATCCATCGAGCCATGGACTCCATTATGCATCTAAAGGTGTGTTGATCGGACTTGTTGTGATTCTCAAACCATTCGTTTCTGCAGTGTGTCAGGGCACATTATCCTGCTTGAAAGAGGCCACTGCCATCAGGGAATACTGCTGCCATGAAGAGGTGTATTTAATCACCAACATTGTTTAGGTAGGTGTTGTGTGTCAAAGTAACATACACATTAATGCCAGGACCCAAGGTTTCCAGGCAGAACATTACCCAAAGTATAACACTGTCTCCATAAACTTGCCTTTTTCCTCATAGTGAAACATGAATGGTTTAAGGAACATGACAAAAAGCATGAGGAACATTACATGAAAGTGTCAGAACACACATCGCATTGCAGCTTGGTGTGTGTGGTATAGTGTAGCTAAAGACTGGTCAGAGTGCCCATGCTGATTCCTGTGCACTACTGGAAGTGAATATAGCATGGGTATGTGGGCATCAAAACTTGACCATGAAGAAATAGAAGAGGGTGGTCTGAGCCGATAAATCATGTTGTTGTTTTTTTGTTTGTTTTTGTTTTAATTATGTGAACCTGGGCAAGATATGGCACCAGGATGTAGTATGAGGCAGGCCAATGAGGTCAGAGTGATTTTCTGGGAAACCTTGAGTCCTGGCATTCGCATGGATGTTTACGTTGACACCTATCACCTACCTAAATATCGCTGCAGATTAAATCCACTCCTTCATGGCAGTATTCCGAATGGCAGTGACCTTTTACAGCAGGATAATGTGCTCTGTCACACTACAAAAATTTATCAGGAATGGGTTGAGGAGCATGACAGGTTTCAATATCTGTGGGATGTTCTGGGCAAAGATTGACCAGTAGAAGCCCCATCTCACAACTGTAAAGGATTGTTTCACTAGTGCTTGGATACCATTAAGGTAAAAAGGCTTCGCAGTACACTGGAGTCATGATCAGAGTGCCTGCTTCACGTCTGAAGATGCTTGGCCATCCAGCTTTAATGTCCTAAGCATGTGGAAATGGCTCGGAGCGAGTTCAGGACTATATGAGGACGTGACAATAACTGCCATCCAAGTTCCTGTAATGTGCAATTGATGTTTGTGAATCATTGTATGTACAGGTGACTCTTTTACACCTTCATTCACAAAAAAAAGTCATCACAAGTCCCGGTTTGATTTGAACACCCCTCTGGTATAAAAAGAATAATCCAGGCATTTATGTGATACAATATTTTGAGCTCAAATGTAAAGGGATATGTAAAAATGTATGAAAATGTGTTTAATTGTAGTAATAACTTGCTACTAATATTTGTTATGGCTGCCTTAGAGAGTAGCATCAATAAATCACTCCCTGTAACGTCTTGGTCCACTGCTCTGTGCAGACCATTTTAAGCTCTTTTATTAGGTCTTAGGTTTGTGGTTTGTGTATGGACATCTCTTATCATTTAATTTCATTTAGTTTTGAAATGTGACAAACACAAAAAATCATCTAAACCTGGGATCTTTGGACTCTTTATTCCCTCCTCTCACTGTGTGGGAGTTTAGTTCTCATAGGTTCAATTCCTGGTAAGTATCCAACTATTTTTACAGAAGTATTCTTACCTGTTTGCCTCTATTTTTTAGATCCATTACCTGATTTGTCAAGGTCAACAACCATTTTTCTCTTCTGTGTTGGAAGATGCTTGGTCTTCATATCCTAATGGATAACATTCATCTTTACTTATAAATGTTAGGGTCATGGTGGATCTGGACCAATGGGTGTAAGGCAGGAGAATTTGTCACGGATGGGAGGCAAGTCTGTTGCAGGGGACTATGGATACTCTGGAGAACCCAGAGGGAACCCACATGAACAAAAGTAAAACATGTGAAGCTCCACAAAGACAGTAACCTGAGCTCAGGTTATAATGAGGGACTCTAGAGCCGTGAGATGGCAAAGTTCCATATTGCCCCACCATGCCACCCGCCTCAAGTTTATACCCCAGGTATATTATTATTATATGTATTATTGTGAAAAGTAACAACAACGGACTGTGAAAATTTATACTATTCATGTGTTTGGTCTCCGTAATGGTTCAGATATTTTTTAAAAACTTTTTTTTTCTTAAAGTTATTTTAATGAGAATTAATTCTAGAGGGCACTGTTAATGGTGCGGTGTCAGTAGATTATATCTGTGTTATATCCTATGATGAATCAGACTGGCACCACAGGTGTGTTGCTCATTAATGGAGTGCTAAAAACACACTGGCAACCAATCATCTAGACACGATTCTGTGTGCCATAAGGACCGAATGCTAATATTAAGATGCTGTACTTAGAAATGTGCAAAGAATGACATCAGAGGATTAGATCGAGGTCTAAAATTAAGGTTTTAATATTTGTTCGCTTCATCTTTGTTACACAATTCCAATAAAAACATACAGTTGTTCTTTGAAAAAAGAAAGTTATGTTACTGTAGATCCGGAACCTGTCCAAGAAACACTGACCATGAAGAAGGAATACATCCTGGAAGGGCTGCCAGTTTATTATACTGCAGGTCACGGTGCACACACATACTTACACCTAATGGCAACTTAGCATACCGATGTTTTTGGGAGATGGAAGGAAACATGAGAACCCAAACAAAAACCCATTTGGAGACATGGGAAACCCCAAACAGTCAGTAACCCAAGCTCAAGATCGAACCAGGGACTCGGTACTAAAGGCAAGTCACCCATGATAATTATAATGTTGGCTAAACTATATTTGCATACAGTCGCACAAGGTAATTACTGAGAATTAAGTTCTTGCTAGCATAAACTTTCTTCTCTGCATTTCCCATGTCTGAAATATGAGACACTATTTGATGTGCTTAAGCCCATAAAGCATAATTAAGGATCACCCAAAATCTTTTCTGTACACGGGATTTGCCCTGACTTGGAATTTTGCACTGTATAATACCCAGGAGCTCATAGAGTAAAATACTGTTTTGTGGCCTACTTACACCTCACAAGATGAAGCCAGTCAAGCAGTCACGTCCAACATGGCACGCAGATGTAGGTCTACAGATCCCTTCAAAGATCTAACAATAATATAATAAGATTTTTCCTTTTTATTTTCAGTGTTCACAATCCTGCCAAAAGCATTAAAAAAAGTGCTCACGATGTTCCACTATAATTTGAGCAGCACTGTAAATATCAGGCCTAAACCACAACCAGTTCTTTGGTAATGTCACACAGAGTTGCTGATGTGGCTAGAGGACACACTGGGACTAAATGAGCAACATGTTACAGCGTAGCCGAACATAATTGGGTGCAGCCATCTTGGCCAATAGAGTGACTCTTTAATGACTATTTTTCCATGTTGTATCCATTGCACCTTCTGCCTTCCTTAGCCTGAATGTGGAATTATGCAAATAATAATATAGTTGTGCTTTGAGCTTAATTCTTAAATACATACTATCCATGCTATTTTACATAGCATTTGCCTTTGCTCTTCCTGTTATGGGTTGCTGTGGCAACAGGTTGCGTCAGTCCAAACTTGTTTAACCCCAGCCACAGATTCCAGCACCTCCTGGGGGAATCTCCAGATACTCCCAAGCCAACTGTGGGATTTAATCTCTCCAGCATGTACTGGATCTGCTGCAGGGTCTGTTTAGTTGTCTATGTCCTTAAAAAGTGCCCAAACCACCTCAACTGACTCGCCTCAAACCCAGCTTTCTTCCAAGGCTCTCCTAGCCTTCATTCTTTTAATCACTACCCTCTTGTACCCAGCTTATTCCATCAGTGATAGAATGAAGATTGATGAGTAAA
This sequence comes from Clarias pachynema, assembly GCA_030014365.1. NCBI lineage: Eukaryota > Metazoa > Chordata > Actinopteri > Siluriformes > Clariidae > Clarias > Clarias pachynema. The sequence continues at coordinate 24,628,201 of JAQMYL010000037.1, read as the reverse complement.
CAGATAATTTTGCTCACAAATTGAGCTCTATCTTTAGCCCTGCAGACAGGTACAGAGACAGATACACTGCTTCCAGTTGTGAGACTCACACTCTCTTTTTCAAAGACCAATCTACTTAAGTGTTTCTTCAAACCGAGCTTTTATATATAGCAAAACAGTCCTGATCCATACAGTAGGAGCATGGACTCCACTATGCATTCTAAAGGTGTGCTGTAGTATCTAGCACCAATTCCTCAATAGCAGATCCTTTAAGTCCTTTGAGGTACGAGGTGGGCCCTTCAAGGATCCGACTTATTTTTCCAGCACATTACACAGACGATCAATTGTATTAAAATCTGGAGAATCTGAAGGCCATGTCAACACCTCAGGCTTGTTGTTGTGTTCCTCAAACCATTCTTGAACCATTTTACATGGTGGCAGGTCACATTATCCTGCTGAAAGAGGCCAGTGCCGCCTCTGCCAGGTTGCCTTCTTCCTATAGTGCACGATAAATGGTTTAAGGAACATGACAGGAAGGTGTCAGAACAAACATTGCATTGCAGATTGCTTTGTATGGGACTGCAGATAAAGACTGGTCAGTGTGCCTATGGTGAGTTATTGGGCATGTGGGCATCAATAACTGGACCATTGAGCAATAGTAGAATGTGGTGAATCTTTTTTTGCAGGCCAGTGGAGGCAGTGTGATGCTCTGGGCAAAGTTCTCCTGGGAAACCTTGGGTCCTGGCATTTTTGTGGATGTTTACTTCTGTAATGGGGATGTTTACTTCTGTAGATGTTTATCTGCATTGCTGCAAATCAAGTACACTCCTTCATTACAGCAGTATTCCCACCCTTTTCATCAGGCTAAGGTGTTTCACTGCAAAAAAATTATTAGGAATGGTTTGAGAAACACTAGTGCTTGGAAGAACATTACAAAGAGCCCGAGGAACATGATGCGTTTTAACTTGGCCTACTGTTTAAATATCCGTGGGATGTGCTGGACAAACAAGTCTGATCCATAGAAGCCCCACATAAAATTAACGAATCTGTTGTCACTGTCTCTTGTACGTAGTTATTATATATTATCTATATTGAATTATATATTGAAGATTTGGGGATGTATTTTTAGAAAATATTTCAGGTGAGACATTATTTGCTGCCCCCCCCCAAAAGTATGTGGACACCTGAGAGCTAAACATACACTTCCAAAAAACTATGGACTTTAATATTGAGATGTTCCCCTTTTGCTATTTTAACAACCACTACTATTCTCAGAGGGTTTTCCATCAGATATTGGTGCACGTCTGTGGGGATTTCTGCCCATTCAGCCACAAGAGCAAGAGTTTGAAATCATGTCTTTGTTGATATACATCTTTTATGGTTATGAAAGTAGATTGTGTTGATTTTTCTTTTTACCTACCAAACTGTATTGATCTTTCACGGCTCCCCTTTTAAATAAATGTATTATGGATATAGTGAGAAAGTAAAGTGATGGGACTATACAGAACATAATGAAAGACCATGTCTTTGATGGTTTCTAAATAGGGAGAGAAGCAAAGAGAACTGATTGACAACAGGAACCACGGGGATGTGCAGATGAAGAACAAGGCAGGTGAGACAATTTGTCTTCCACATGATGTCCACCTATCTGTCTTTCCCCACCACCTGTTCCTCATCCTTTCTCTCTCGCTCTCTTCTCACATCCTCCTCCAGGAAAATTGGGCAAGCGTTGCATAAGCGCTGGAGGAGTGGTAGGGTGACGGCCATGAAGAACTGAAGAGAAGGTGGGGGTTGAGGCAGAGTGGAAATTAATGGAAACGCAAAGAGGAGGATGGGAAAGTGTGCCCTTTCTCCCCCTCATTCTCCCTCTCCGGTGCTGTCTGGCATGCGTCCTGCCGAAAGTAGGCTATGTTTGACGTGCTTGAGGGTAAGGCTGAGTCACAATACGCCACTGAATACTAAACCCACTGATTGCATTGGACTAAGGCTTTAGCTTGCATCATTGCAATATCTTGCATGATACAATATCAGTCCATCATCCTCATCATCTTCTCCACAAGATGGGGTGGCAGTGACAGCAGGATTAGCAAAGACAATTGGCGGTAGTGCCGTATAATAAACTAAGTGTGACCTTCGGATCCCATTAACATTAAAAGTATGTTTGGTATGAGATAAATTGTTCTTTCTATTTTTCCTTAAAAACTGTTTGTTTGAATATGAGACTGTGGAATTCAGTGCTCTCTATGACAATACAGGCCAGTATCAAAGTCCTGCACCGTTTCCTGTTTCTGTGTTACTTCCTCAAACACTTGGACGGTGACGCTCCTGGAGGGAAGAAATAGTGTAATGGAGAAGTATCCGAGTACACGTCATTGCATATGAATTTAACTCAACAACGTAAACTATGACATGAATTAGATTACAGTAAGTTACAACTATTGGTAGGAATGGATAGATTTTACTATGGCAACATTTTTCTCTTCTCATCTATGAGCTTATTTTGGCATGGACATTGGTATTAGTTACAGGCAAATAAATACAAAGCCTGAACGTTCGGAAAAAGGTCCTATTAGGTCATATTAAAATCTAATTTATTTTAACAGGAATCTTAATAATTGTTTTAAAAGATTGTTTGATGAATTTGAACACAGCTCTTTAAAGCATCTGAAAGAAATGAAAGCAGCAGTGGCATAAACACGAACTAGAACATCTGGTAAATTTGCAGCTACGTGCCACTAGAAACATGTACCCAATTCAGGCACTGAATACACAATAACTTACAATTAATATGAAAACAAAAGCCGCCTGGAAACTCTGCCCTGTCACTCCTACATGCTCTTTATCACTAGCTTAACAACTTCACAAGTTCTTTTATATTGCCAAGGAGATACACAAGTAATGTGGTTGTGTTGGTTACCTACTCAAACACCATTCATTACCTTAGGTACTTACTCTCTTGTCCTGGACCTGTTTCACCTTTCATAATTTAGAAAATATGATTTTTTTCCACTATTAAGTTTTATTTAGTTTTATTAAATTTTTTTTAGATGCACTGTATATAAATGATGTGGCATTACAATGCACATTTATGACCACCAATGATCACTAAAGAGTATCAAGCTGGCCCTTTTCTCTTGTCATCATTTACTCCATAGTATGAGTCTGATGAATACAACCTTTTCAGTTTTCAATGACTTCCTTAGTCATAAAAAATGTCAGGTGGCGTGTGTCTGGCCACAAAAATACTGGGAGCATGGTAGGAGAACCATGACTGACTGCTGTGTGACCGTCCTTCAGCATAATTTCTCTGATTTCCACACATTCCAGACCCGGCGCAGACACACACACAGTGAGACAGCCAGTCAGTGAGACAGCATGAGAGGCAAACGCAATGACCTCATGCTGCTGGACATGCCAGATGTTTCCAGACACGACCAAGTGTTTCCCCACTTATGAGTAACCCGGGAGAAGATTATACGGGAAGAGAATGCACAGACGCTGTGACACAGTGACTTAGTTTTGAAGAGGGAGGAGATAGAAATCCCTATTTTATGATCACAAATTTAAGAAGAACTGATTAGTGTTAATACATATATGGCAGTACTTTTGGATTATTGATTCTGATCATTCTGGATTATTGTTGGGTAATTTTCTGAAAATAGCACGTTAGTTAAATAGGCCCTTATGTCGATGTTTTGAAACATGATCTTAATTAATACTGTATAGTGACGACTTATTCAGAGGGTGTTCTACATAATCTAAGGCTAATACTGTACTATTTAGTTTTATTTTTACTAAAGAAAATGTATAATCCTTGGCATGTCGATGCCTTCTGTAAGTGGATGTTTAAGTAACATTAATGGAAGGAGTCTCCAGTTTCAGCACTTTGTCCCAGTTAACATATCACCATGAAAAATCTTAAAGACGCATCATGTTCTTCTAATGACATAAAAGAAGGCACCCTATGATCTCTATCTATCTATCTATCTATCTATCTATCTATCTATCTACAGTATCTATCTATCTATCTATCTATCTATGTGCACACCACATTTGTTAATCCTTACATAACTTGGTATAGTTAATGTACAGTATTTCCACATGTGTAAATGATGATTGTGATGATGAACAGAGCTATTCTGTAACCTGGATTATGTAAGGCGATTGTACACAATCAGATTAAAGGTTCTTTATTCGGATTACGTGATTGCTATGTTGACATCAGTGAATCATAGTCTATTGATTTCAAATTTACAGGGTGTGAAAGTAAACTGCCTAACAGCAGCTGTTATGACTAACATAACAGCGTGTGATTTCTTGCAGTAGCAATAATAACTCGGAATAAAACAGAAAACCTAAAATATTAACTCTCTTAACTAGACATAATGTGCACATAAGAAAGAAAGAAGAAAAAACTCTTCATGGTTGTCAGTTATGTACATGCTCCTCTTTCTTTTTGTGGTTTTATTGAATTAATCCAGGATTACTTATGACAAAAATACACAAAAGTCATCTAGAAGATTATACCTATACGTATTTAATTTATAACGAGCACTGGATTACATTTCTTCCGTGATCTTCTTAATACTGCACAGGGGCATTCTGCTTAAACTTATATCCAAAACCTATAGCTCATAACTAAACCTAATGCATTACTTTGTGTGTATTTGTGTAAAATATCTGTCTCTGGTGTGCCAGAGGTGTGTGTCAGGACTGTAAAAAACAAAGCCAGAATAAACAGGGGGTCTGGCGGCATACAGTACAATTTATTTTTAGTATCAATACTCTGCGCAGCTTTGTGTGTTTGTGCAAAGTCCTGAAAGTGAAAAACTGCGTGCAAGGGTACGTACGTGAAAGTTTGACATAAAGCTTCAAAAAACAAAAGAACAAACGTCCATTTTTAATATCCGAGTTCCTTTTCACTTCACTTTCCATTTCGCTTTTGTGTGTGATAGGAAGTTAGAGGCTCTGGTTATGTAATGGCGTCTGTGTGAACAGCCAGGAGGGGTGTTACCAGAGCAGGCCTGTAGTGGGACGAGCCTGACTGTTGCCTGGTTACAAATATTTTGGGCAGGGAAATGGGCAAACACGTCCTGCCTCCCCAGGAAATGGGCCGCTCTCGTGACTGCTGCAGGGGGCTCGAGTCGCACCAACACCACAAAACAAAACAGGAACACTGAGAGCATGCGATAAACAAAACCTGCTGTTTGGGTTTCAGCATGTTCTTCCTTCTAAAGTTACAGAGTCGCCGCTGCAGCTTGCTGCTGCTGGAAAAGCTGCTGGATTACATTCGTGATATAGATAACTTTCTATAACTTTGAAGATATATAGATTGCTTTGGTGCATACATAGGTATAAATATACATTAGTGATAGGCATTGTTCACATTTTGATTCCATTTCTGGTTTTTAAAAAATAAAGGTAGTAAAAAAGTAGTAAGATAAAAAAATAAATAAATAAAAGTTATGTTGTTTAAAGTGCAGTCAAACTGCAGTCTTTATGTTCTGATAATAGTTGAACTTGATTTGCGGTTAAGTGCAAACGTCTGAGTAAAGTTGCAAAAAGAAGCCAAGTTTACTATATTGTATTATACTATACTAAACAAAATTATATTTATGCTTTTTATATATAAATTAGCTGTTGTTCCACTTTCTGCTAAGAACTGCTAAGATCCAGTCTAAGAACTGCAATTTTCCCTGCTGGTTATATTATCATTCATCTCCTGTAACCGGTTTATCCTGGTCAGGATCACGATGAATCCGAGCCAAACGTAGGAACAATGGGTGCAACCCAGAAGCACATCCTGGGTGGGACACCAGTCTATCGCAAGGCACCATACACACACACACACATACACACAAACACACACATTTATACCTAGAAGCAGTTTAGCATAGCTCACTTACTAGCATTTTTTGAGGAGACAGGAGCAAACCTGGAGAAGCTGGATGAACTTTCATATCCTTTTAAGCCTATAAAAAGTCTTTTTTAATTGTTGTGGAAGCTTTTTTCATAATTACTGATTACACCTACTTATCTTAATAGACGTGTCAATGTGGGCGAACCTTTTGAACTTGATAATAAACATAATTGCTGACTTAAGACACATTATTACTTTTCACAGTGTATGAGATAATCTCTATGATATATTGCCCAAATATTAAAACAGGTCATATAAATATCCTCTTACTACTTAGTACTACTACTACTACTACTACTAATAATAATAATAATAATAATAATAATAATAATTACTAAATTTCTCTTGTCTCGTCAAGCAATGTGATATTGGCTAGTGTAGAAAATAGGCTTGCATTTTAAAAAAAAAGTAATAAAAAATAATAAATAAAAAATCACCTTTGCAAATGCCATACTCTTATGCCATTCCACTGTTCATGGTTTTTGCAGGATCACTATGGCAGTGGTCACACTTAGGTTTTTATTTAAACAAACAAACAAACAAACAAACAAATAAATTAAAGCTCTGACACTTCCAGAACTTTGTCATTAGACATCTTTGGTTGCAATAGTGCTAAAATATCCACCAGTGAGCACAGCACGTTACGATACGACTCATGACCAAGGAGTTTGGTTACAATAGTTATGTTTACATGGACAATATTTCTTTTGATCTAATTGAAACCATTCTGATCAGAGAGTTCAAGCTGTTTACATGGCTGCTGATCTGAGAAGATATGTGGTTACATGCTCAAAGCATTTATTCAGTTTAGGCCTAATTTGTTTGACATGTGCAAATTTAATTTTCTTTTTTTCAACTTGTGGGGCAAACTTGTACAGAACGAATATAATTCCAACAAGAGAGAAATGATCAGATTGAATTGTTTACATGGCTAATATTTTCCTATTGAATGAATTATCACATATTAACACCATATCTCTCATTCTGGTTGAAAATTCATTCTGATCGGGCCAGATCAGGTCAGAATGTTCCGATTGGGGTGTTTAAATTATGCATTTTCATTCTGATTGGGTTATTATTCTGATTATTAGTGTGATTTTTATCCATGATAGAAAAATCATACAGTGTAAACCCAGCTGAAGGTCCAAAAGGAAAAATCTTTTCCTTCCCAATGCTCATTTATGTACTTCGCAGATTCCATTAAATTCAATTTTATTTAATTTATATGGTGCTTTTAACAATGTTCATGTTCACAAAGCAGCTTTACGGATTAAAAAAAGAGAAAATGGTTTTGAAAGATGTGAGGAAATGTGTATAAATTATAGTTATCAGTTTGTCCCTGTTTGTTCCTGATAAGCAAGCCATGGCGACGGTCACAAGGAAAAACTCTCTGAGATGACAATAGGGAGAAACTTTTAGAGGAGCCAGACTCATCAGGGAACCCATCCTCATTTGGGTGATATCAGATAGATATAGCAGGGATTGATTTGCAGTCCTACTGTGTGTTGGATGGCTGAAAGATCAACATATTGGGGCAGGTATTAAAGTTAATATGAAGTCCACTTTCGTTGTTGGAGACTCCTGTTTGTGGGAATTTCAGTCCTAAACTATTGAGCGGCTGTAGTCACAAGCCTCAGATAAATACTGCCTTTTCCAAGACCATCTTCATGGTCAAGTAAAACCGTGCTCAGCCACCACATGCAGATGAAATGTAAATAAAGGTACTTTTTAAAAAAACATATTTCCACCAAAAAACAACTGGACTACAGACACACTAATGACCTAAAGTTCACAGTGTGCAGTTGTTGTTCTACATATCATTCCGGCTTTAGTCCTGTGTTAATGTTACAGTAACCTAACCACTTCTTGGAAGGTTTGCCTCTAGATTTTGGAGCATGCCTCATTTTTTTTTTTTTTTTACTGGGCTGTGCAGGACACACAAGCTCTTCCAATCCAACTTGGGCAAATCATGCCTTCATGATGCTCACTTTGTGCACTGAAGCATTATTCAATTCAATTCAATTTTATTTATATAGCGCTTTTAACAATGGTCATTGTCTCAAAGCAGCTTCACAAAAATGAAAGAATTTTTTTTTTTTTTAAGAACATTTTTGGAAGTGTGTATGTGTGAGAAAAATGTGTCTAGATATTGTCGTGATATTGGAACGGTTTGAGGATAAGTTCCAAAGAATGAAAATCTTAATGCTGCAGGATACAAAATACAACAATACAGTTGTGTGCTAGCATATTTGTGGCAACAGTTTGTGGAAGAGCTAGATATGGATGTAACATTCAGGTGGCCACAAACTATTGGGTATTTAGTGCGCTTGCAGTTAACTACTTCAACTTCAACAGCAATTCATTGTTTTAATTTATTTTTAAAATGTTTGGTGATAAAAATAAAAAAACAAGCAAGGTCCGAATTCTTACTCAAGGCGCTAGCACATTAGCTATCTCTGTTCTAGCTAGCAACCACCACCCCCTTTTTTTTTTCGCTAACCGGATGTCTGCTCATATGCTAATGCACGACAGTTAACTTATCTGTTTGTTTTGAACTCATTTAGACGCAACGATTTTTTTTTTTAGCAAACCTGTTTAGCAACCAGCAATTAGCCGTGAGAAAGCTTTCCAACTAGTGGAAAGGTTACGGCTAGCGCCCTAAGCTAGCTAAAACGTTTAAACCGAACAAATACTATGCAATATATTATTGTTAATATCTTTTTTTTAAATGCTTATATTTTACGCATCGTGTATTAAAATAAGTTTCGATAGTAGTTATAAACCAAATATATCTATGGGATTCGGTGTCTGCTAATCTGCTAATGTGGCTCATACCCAATATCTCCTTACTCCCTTTACAAGCGCCCTAGATAGTGCATAAGAAGTAAAGGCTTCCGCTGCCATATTTAGTGCACGATGTGTACTAGATTAAGTTGTTTAGATGGCGCTCACAGAACCGCTCATTGTGCGGCCCAGGGGTTGCCACGGGAGACGGTTGCTGCGCAACAAAAACAAAAAAAAAAGACCAAATCGTCATGACGTCGCTGCGTCAGACGTGCCGGAACGGCGTTTCCATGACGACGTAACGCCTGTACATACACATCTGCAGATTTTCTGTTGTAAGGAGTCGCGGCAACACATGGGACTGATAGACTCGAGTTGTTTAGTGTCTAATCAAGAAATACGGAATGTTCAATAGTTTTTTTTTTATAAGCACAAACAAATAAACACACAGACAATGGTGGAATACAAATTCGAATTTTCATCTTTTATTACCAGATTTGATCCAGATTTGTCTGATGAAATGAAAGAAGAAAAAAACAGCTGAGAAATCTGATTGTTTCTCTTCCTCCACCTTCCTCTGTCTGCGTCCCACATAAGGAGTTATGATGCGCTTTTTTTTCTGACGTAGCCACGGGTCGGCAGCTCTTAGCCACTGGTGAGAGAGAGAGTTCAGGCTGCGTTTTTTGCGGAGAGATATTCCTGGTGAAAGTCATGTGTTAGTCATGTTGGTTAGAGGAGTAGTAGTCTAGCTTAGCTCCTACCTGCCGGGGGACAGAACAGCTCGTTCTCCGTCCGTCAGTGACGTCAGCCTGCTGACTAATTGTTGTCGTCCTCGCGCGGCCCTATACTCAGTGTTGACATTTTCGTTCTGCGTCTTATTTCCTCGCGGCGCACAAAAGGCTCTCCTGCAATTTCCTCCTGCTTTCATTCTTTATTTCTTTCTTCTTCCTCCCATTTCTCAGATCTCAGGCTCTCCTCACGTTGTCGTGCACAGGGAGGAAGCGATGACTTTCTATTCATTCTGAAGTGTCTCACTGTTGTTCCACATGCCTTCCTGGACACGCAGACAATAAGAGCTTTGTGAGGTTCCGGCAAGTTGTGTTCAGTGTAGTGAGATGTCCTCAGTAATGATTATGAGAACATCATCTCGCGTGAGATCTTCTTCGATTACATCATCATTGGTATTATTATTCCATCCATCCGTCTAGGAACCTCTGTAGTCCAATGGTGGCCATTGGATTTTACAACCTTGGTAGGACCTCGGGTCAACATTCACATGCTCATTCAAACCCTAATCTAAATCCTAATCTGCATGTCTTTGGAGCGCAGTAGAAAATCGAGGTACCCAGAGGAAACCCACCAAGCACGTTGAAACCATGCAATCTCCATCCAGCACAGACCCCAAGGCGATAATCGAACCCGGATGCCAAACCAGTGCTAAACACTATTCCATCGTGCTGCCCATTATTATTATTATTATTATTATTATTATTGCTGATGGTGATGCTGATACATTATCATGATATATTGTTGTTATAGTTGTTATTAATAGCAACATTTTACGTTTTTTTTTTCTATTTGTTGTTTATGTATGTTGTTTATGCATTAAAAATTCCCAAGACATTTGTAAACCCAATGTATTATTAGGCCACCAGGGATTCCGTGAGACCCATGAGAAAGTTTACAACAGAGAGTTATGTTCACCGTAAGCACATTTCCACAGCCTCATCATTCAGACGGGATAAGGGATAGCGCCTTCTCTGCTAAACTGCATGCATGTCTGGCAGCTTTATTCTGGCTTTCAGTCAGTCAGTCATTTTCATTTCATCTATCTATCTATCTATCTATCTATCTATCGATGTGTAATATCTGATCTGGACACTGTAAGCTTGAGAAACAGCATAATAATAATAATAATAATAATATAGTCATTATCATTATGTTGATTTGAGCTTAGGTTACAGGCCAAGTATTTAAATAACAAATGAAGTCCATCATGTAATTGTCTTTATCTACTTTGTTTTGTTGTCATCACTTTCCCTGGCAACATTAAGCAAAAATCCTATATGCTGAAACTTTTTTTTCTTTGACGCACTTGCCGCAAAATAAGTCTAATATTGCCTTTCCTTATCGCTTCTGTAACCTACAGTGTCTATTTAAAAATAAAAAAAAAAGATGCAATCAAAAATATCTCCTCTGTGGAAGCTATAGTAGTAAACGCTGCTATTCTCGACAGTGCGCGCTAGAGCGTTTTTTTTCTGTGGGTGAGGGAATCCCTAAACGTCATCGCCTAGGTTACCAAAAAACAAAAACACAGCTCCATGAACCATATATGGGCACCTACGTCAGCGGAACTCCAGTGAGGGGCGGAGATAGAACTCCCTACTTTACAAAGCGATCTCAGATGGCTTCATTCAGAAGAGACGAGGGACGCCGGCTCAAGCGCACAAAACGCTGGTTTATCATCGATGACATTTTTTTCTTCATGGATATATAAATGCACACTTCAAAACAAAACAATAAAAGGAACTTTTTAGGGCTTGGATTGTGATCTCAGCAGCCAGAGTGGACGTGTCCGCTTTGGAGTTGTAAACTTCTTTCGCCTCGAACGCAGAACTGGATTGCCATCTTAATGCAACTTTTTTGGAAAGACACGAAAGGCTTCTTGACTGACTCTTCAAGTAGTAAATCTTGTTACGGTAGGTGACATGTTACATCATGGCTCGTATCATGTAATGTAAGCGTGTGTTGTAATAGCCTTGTTTATCCTACATGACATAACGGTGTAATAAGCGATTTCTGTAGCTGTGCATGCATTCAAGTCAGATGAAGCGACTTGTCAGTGCATTGTAATGATGAATTAAAACAGTGCACTAGAACAACCAATTTTTGTGCGCCAGGTGACGTGCCATTTTCTCCGGGAGCGAGCGCTTTCTCGGTTTCACTCGGCTCTGCCGGGGAGATGTTCCAGGGGTTCCCCGGTGACCCGGACAGCGGCTCACGTGGAAGTTCCTCTCCGTCGGTGGAATCTCAGTACCTGTCTTCGGTGGACTCCTTCGGGAGCCCCTCCACCACCACTGCACCACAAGTAAGTCGTTTTGCTGCTTGCATGCATGACCTGTCAAACTGAGACTGTTTTGCATTTCCTGAAAATCTGTGAATGGTGGTAAAATCAAATTGTAGTGCAACATTTTCTGTTAGCAACGTGCTGCGTGTGTGTGTGTGTGTGTGTGTTTTCGCGCGCGCGCTTGTATGTAGTGTTCACCGTGAATTACATGCCGTGTGGAACCTCTTTCCGACGTGCTCTCGCTAAGCCCCTCCCCTCGCTCCGCTCTCCGCGGATCCCTCCTCGTCGCTCTGGCCTCGCTGTGACGTCAATGCGTTCTATTTTGGAGTGTTACGTCGCGTTGCTAAGGGGATCACTGGGGGAGTGACGGCGCAGGCGGAGCGTGGAAAGGGGGCGGCGGGAGAACGGAGCGGCTCGCGAGCGCCGATTGGCTCGCGCTCGCGGAGTCTCTCGTCTGACGCTGCATATGAAATATTATCGGACGTCCCCGAACTCGAGCGCGCGCCCGCGCGCCCACCCGCCCGCGCGCTCGCTCCCTCCCGGGCTTTACGGACGTCCTCGGTTTCTAAATAAAGAAGTGTGATGTGTTCTTTTTATATCCACGGATTATTGTTATTATTATTAATAATAATATAATAAGAATCATTGTTATAATTAATAATAATAAGTATTGTTATTATTATGTTATAATATATATATAAAATTATATAATTACATATATATAAATAATATAATTCACTATAGCGCACTGTTGTATAGGGACTATATAGGAAAAGGAAGCATTACAATCTTTGTTTCGTATTCTGTTAGAAGTCCATAGAATTGATGGATGTATCACGGAAATAGGAAGTAGTGTGTGTGTCTGTTTAATCCAGGGCATTATGTTATCCCGGTATGACCTTTCCAGCCACTCAACCTTGATCCTGTGTGGGTTCATGTTCCACAGGAGTGTGTATCAGGCGCTGGAGGTGTAGGGGTGGGTGGCGGGACAGCTGGCAGTGCTCCCGGGGTGGACATGCCTGGCTCCTTCGTTCCCACAGTGACTGCCATAACCACAAGTCAGGACCTGCAGTGGATGGTGCAACCCACCCTCATCTCCTCTGTGGCACCAGGGCAGAGTGGCACAGGTACGACCACCATGACCCAGTCCGTGGCCCTAGACCCATACGACATGCCAGGGCCTAGCTTTTCCTCTGGCTCGGGCTACACCCCTCCCAGCAGCTCGGACACCCCAGGTCCCTTGCGACAGTCACGGAGCCGCCGGCGCACACGTGACGAAACGGTAAGCCAATGCTTCTGTTGGACCTAACAGCTTGTCTCCCCGTCCCTGTAGGCCGAGGTTTTGTCTCCTCGTCTTGTGCATGTGTGTATGTCATTTTGCAAAATCCTAAGCGGTGCATACTACTGATGTGCAAAAGTGTTGAAAATGCTCTCATCCCCTCCTTCAGCTGACTCCAGAGGAGGAAGAGAAGAGACGCGTCAGGAGGGAGAGAAACAAACTGGCCGCTGCCAAGTGTCGCAATCGACGGCGTGAGCTTACAGACAAGCTACAGTCGGTGAGCGACTAATTACATTAATCACATGCATTTGACTTTATACCACATCTATAGTGTAAATGGGAGAGGACATACAACAAGTGTAATCTTAAACTCAGCATGGTAAGTGTGGAGTGTTCTCACTCTCTGATCATTTCTACATGATTTAAGCATTTGTTGATAATTGAACTGCTGCTGTAATCATAAAGATCATTATGCGTACACTGAACATTCTTTCAACACACTTAGTACTGGCTGACATCATAGTATACAACTATTTTTTTTTGTGACTGTAGCAATAGGTCTTTTTCCTTCTGTATCTTCTTGAATTTCCGAAAGTTCAAATTTCAGTTTTATTTGACAATACAATGTGCAATCAAGTGCTTTTTACAATTGTCCTGATCAAAAGACTATGAATTAAAATACATTTATAAGGAAATTCTTAAAAAAATAAATCATTAAAGTAAAATAAACACTATAAGATTTTAGTGACAATTTACAAAGGAAATATATATAAAGTAAGGATACAATGTGCCAAAGTTTGACTAGAGTAAAAATATAAACTCTATAGGTGAGATACAGGGAAATCTTTAAGGATGAGTGGCAGCAGCAGCAGTTATTGTTGGCATAATATATAAAGCACAAATATGTCCGTGTTGTATGTGCAAATATGTATGTGCAAATAGAGTCAAAGCTGTACAAAATGCATAAGTTGTGCAACACAGGCTCCCTCTTCAGGTAAAGTGCCAACATGGTATTAATAAGTATTCATACAGATGGCTAAAAACAGTATACTATCAGTAATATTATGTAGGTGGGTGTTGTGGGTGTTGTGTAAGTGGTCAAAGGATCACTTCAAGGTATTGTCCATGTTCAGGGTCCGAATTCCCTGAAAGAAAAGTAGCTCCTCCTCATTCTCTCTGTGTTGGTCTTCAGGGAGCGAATGTGCTTTCCTCACTGCAGCAGAGAGAAAAGTCCATCACTTAGGTGGCTGAGGTCCTTCACTATCTTCCAGGCTACCACTTGCTGTAGACAGACTGCATGTTCAGTGTGGATGGTGGGCTCAGCTGATCACACCACACTCTGTAAGGCCCATCTGTCCTGCTTGGTGTTGTTCCCAAGCTTTGATGCTTCATGTCAGGGTGCTCTAGATGTTGCAGGTGTAAAAGTTCCTAAGCAGCTTGGAAGGCTTTATACTGTAGTTCTTTAGATATCTACACTGCCGATGTGAACAGAGACCAGTTTCAATCAGCTGAGAACATGTTTCCCTGTCTGTCACTCTCACTCATCTCCATTTTTACCCAGGAAACCGACATTCTGGAGGAGGAGAAGGCTGAGCTGGAGGCTGAGATCTCAGAGCTGCAGAAGGAGAAGGAGCGTCTGGAGTTTGTCCTCATCACCCATCAGCCGAGCTGCAAGATCCCTTACCAGGAGGAGCAGCAGCAGACGCCGGTGCCTCCTCTGCCTCCATCCTCCTCTGTGGCAGTGGTGGGTTTGACTGTGAAGGAGGACACGTTCTACCTGCCTCCACCTTACTCGTCCCACCACCACCACCACCACCAGCAGCAGCAGCACCACCACCAGCAGCAGCAGCAGCAGCAGCAGCAGCAGCCAGCGCAGCAGCAGCAGCAAGGGATGATGCAGGAGGTAGCCTTTTCTAGTTCTTTCTATGGGCCGAGCCAGCCGGCACCGGGTGGCCTGTGCCTTGTTGCCGACGGCGGCGGTAACCCTGACATTGGCAACCACAACCCCTCATACACATCTTCATTTGTGTTCACCTACCCAGAGGGAGCCTGCGGCGTCAGCGCTAACCAGCGAACCAGCAGCAGCGAGCAGTCCTCTGACTCCATGAACTCGCCCTCGCTTCTTGCACTCTAAATGCCCTGACACTTTCCTTTCTTTCAATGCCCTTTCACACACACACACTCACACACCCACAAACACACTCTTAATCATGATAGTCTCTGATACTTCTTCGAGAAGATACCATTTGCTATTGCATATTCACATCTTAGAGTTATATTTATTGCAAAAATATACAAAAGTTCTCACAGTCTCATCGTTTCAGCTAAATTGTTTTTGCACTGGTGCTTTAGTTGCTTAACTCAAGCCCGAATCACTATCAGATAAAGTATTAACCTTGTAATAGATTCAGACTCAGTATCAGAATCACAAGTTGGCACCTGTGACATCTTATCCCTCACACACTTACAGTACATTTTATAATGATACCTAATAATGCCCTTAAGTTACTTACATACATTTCCCCCTTCTCCTGCGCTCTCTCTCTCTCTATCTCTCTCTCTCTCTCTCTCTCTCTCTCTCTCTCTCTCACGCTTTCTCTCCTCTCTCTCTCATTGCTCGTGCTCACTGCTGGTGTTCAAGCTCTCCTTTTCTCTCCATGCTGATCCTCTGCACAGTGTATTTGTGTATCTGAGTTGAAAAGGGGACACACACCTTTTGTGACTTCAGTATTTGTGTTTTCTGGGGGGTTTTTTGGTTTTTCATAGGCCAAACAGTAATCCACACACTTTTCATCTCCCATCTAATCTTTTTTCGTCCTTTTCTGCCGTCATGCCGGGACTTTTAAATAATAAGAGACATCATTTCCCTCTGCAGTCAATCAATCGATCAAACAATCAATCAGTCAATCAAATCACTATCTATCTCTTTTTCTTGTCTCCTGCATCGTCCATCTGCCCATCTGTTTCTCCTCTCTTCTGTCTCTATGTGCCTCTGGTTCTCTGTGAAGCCTTCAGCCCCCGAGAGCCCATTGGACCCTGAAAGCCCTTGGAACCTTGAATGATGGCCGGGCCACCCAGCACCAGACAACCCTCTTTGTCCCTCCAGCATGGACCGACTGCTACACTGCAAGGAGGAAACGCAGAATAAAGAATAAAAAAAATACAGCCAAAAAATACCAGCTACAGTACGCAGGTCAAATTCAGGAACGATCGGCATTTCAGAGCAGGCATTGTGTTCCGTTTTTCCTTCTTTAACCCCAAGGAATTAGAAGAAAACCAAATGGACCTGACAGATATCGAAAAAGGACTTGAAAGGCCGACGCTGATGGAAGAGCTCTTGGTGAGCTAGATATCCTCTCATTTCCTGAACACCTCTGAGAAGAGGAAAGCAAAAAAATAGCCACATGAAAAACGAGCGCGTCCTGCCACACGCCATCACTTTATCTTTATTTCTCCACATATTTTTCAGACCGTTTTTTTTTTATTCGTACAATCCTATGCGGACACCCTTTATTGAAGACTGTTTTCAGCGGCTTTCCATCTGTTTCCGCAATAGTATTAGCTTTGATCTGAAAAAAAAAAAACTAAAAGAAAAAAGTGGCTTAAACGAATGTTACATGCAAAAACTGCTCTTGTTGTGAGTGGCACAGGTTTATCAGTCAGTGCTCGTTACAGATTGTTATAGTTATACAATTCTTAATCAACCTCTTTAGAATTTGGCCTAAAAGGCCCATTCGTGGCCGTTGACCTTCGCTACCAGATCAGCAGGCAGCTGCAGGCTTTTATTGTGAAAGAGCATCACTGAAGCTGCTTCTCCAGTTTATTTCTTTCTGTAGATGAGACAGCACAACTGCGGGCCAAGACAGACGGAGGAAGAAAAACAGGAGTCGTTTATGAATATGAAAACTTTATTTTTCCTGTGAATTTGTTAAATATCATTTTTGGAATTTTTTTTATTTTCTTATTTTATCTTATTTTTATTTTTATTTTTTTGGTTATGCTTTTTTCTCTCGCTTTTGACTGTGTTGTTGCTGCCAAATGGAGGAACCTTGTGGAGCTGTGAACTGCTCCTTTTACTCTGTTACTGTTGTCCTATTGTTGTAATAAGTATTGTTATTATTATTATTTCATTGTTACCCTACGTTTGGCAACTAAAAAGACATGTTGTGCACTATGAACCTTTTTTATGTCCTATAACGTTAACCTAAAACGCTCTATATTATAATATGTACAATGATTGTAATGTATGAATGTGCAGAAATGTAAAATGGATATTTTTGTTAATGAAGAAAAAAAAAGAGGGTGAGCTTGGTGTGGCTGGTTTTTGGTTTAAACATAGATATTTTTCTAAAAGAACAAAAAGTATATTATGATATACAATAATAGCCCGCCTTTCCTTCAATATGAGAAGCATTGTCACTGCCTTTGCTCTATTGCTGTGTATTTATATGTTCTATATATAAAAACACATGATATGTATGATGACTGTATTCTGTGGTGCATATAACGGTCTATATGTATCATGGGTATATTGCGGTGATGCTGTGCTTTTTATTTTTTTGCTCTCGCTTTTTTTGTCAGTGTGAGGTTAATCCCACAACTCCTTTTTCCCAGCAAACCAGCCCCTGTGGACAAAACACACTGGATGCAAATGAAAAAAGGAATAAAGAATAAACCAATAAAATCAAGTGAGATAAAAACGTGTCAATGTAAATTCAATACTCATACAAAAATTCCTATTGGAATGTTGTGGTCGAGCAATATTAACAAATAATCAAGGACATAATTCTGGATTGATTTTAACACTCCAGTGTGTACTGTCCCATGTGAAGTTGCAAACACATGCAAACACAAACGTGAACTGTTTTTCTTTTTTTCTTTTTTTTATAGTATGTGCAAGATTTTGACAGGCAATCAATTCCTGTCAAAATCCCATTGTCTCTATTCAACAGGCAAGGTAGAAAAGCAGGGATGATACTTTTTGCACCCTGAGAAACTGAGATTATAAAGCAGCTGTCAAATGTTCTCATTATTTGTGCGAGTGGTGTTTCATGTGATGAACCTCAGAAAAAAAAAATGTGAGGCTATACTTTCATTTAAAATCAATACTGCACCATAATGCTTGATGATACTGAAATCCTCTTAAACTGGCTCTGTGGTTAAAGACGTTCAGCTTTATAAGAAAAGCAAGGGTATTGCAAAGCATGTAAGCACTTTCTAATGTACAGTAGAAAGTGGACTTTTCGTATCCATCCCGAACAGATACTATGCTGTGTAATGTAATGATAAAGATGGACTGATATTGCACAAAATGTCAAACACAGGCACAGTGTGTGAAAGTAACAAGTTAGAAGTTTAATATTAGCTCAGAAAATACAGATTGCGTCCTTTGTAGTGTCTCAAGGTTTAGAGACATTGCATTGTTGCATGCAGAACTCTATAAATCTGCTGGCATTTGGTGCTCATAGTACGCTGTTGGTGCTTTTGTTATCCTTAAGCCAAAATATAGTGTTACTTTATCCTTTACTGTATATGACATGACACTAATATGGTTACTGCATTGGAAGCAGAGCATGGCGGAGATTCTGCTTTGTGAAAATGTTCAGTTCAGTTACGAAAACCAACATTGCTGCAGTGATTGTCTTTGATGTTAAATGCATTTTAAATGCAATATAAATGAATACCTTAATTACCTGGGGCAACACTGGCATGTAGCACAATAGCTAACCTGCAAAATAGGCTTTTCTTAATGTTCAATAGTGTCATATTGTGGGTGAAGTTAAGGCTTTGCCTTAGTTTATATGTTCTCGTTGATGAAACTATGTGTTTCTTTGATATCCCGATCTGCCTTTGTCGAAACAACAAGGGCCGTAGGTCTGAAAATACAAACATTTCCAAACAGAAAAAGAAGATGCATTCAATTTTTATGGGACATTTTGTGAAGTTATTCTTTATTTTTCTCTTTTTCAGAGGTGGTGCCTCTTTTAGTCCCATCAACAAAGCACTTCAGATGAATTTGGACTAGCCCGTTATCAATATTTGTATGTCTCTATGTGTATTTTGATGTACGAGATATGATAATGTAAAAAAAAAAAAAAAAAAAAAAAAAAAAAATTCTTTGAGATGTATATGAATTAAACTGGCAAACTGGCTGGGATATTTTAGGTGTAGGGGTGTTAGTTCTGTTTAAGTCAGAACATTTTGAACCCCCGTTTGACCACCAATCCTGGCTTTTCAGCAATTCTTATGATCTCATAGTGTATATTTTTCAATCTCAATGGCTCTTGGGGGCTGTAACAGTGTACTTATTATATTTATCTTTCTCAATTTCTATTACTATCTCATTATATTATAAACCCTTTACAACAAATGAGAAGGACTTTGTTGCATAGGCTGTGAACCCTAAGTGTGCTAATCTTTCTGGGTCTCTTGGTATGATCATCATTTCTTTTTTTGCCCTTTATTTTTCTTTTTTTTTTAAGTGGCATTAAAATAAACTGAAGCATATTGAATAGTTTTGATTTTGGGGTTTATTCAACATGTCTTGAAAATGTTAAATATTTCTTGCTTAAACATGCTATACCGTACATCATTTTAATCAGCTACATTAATACAATAAATGATGTTTCAATCATTTATACATTTATACATTCATACAAGTTTTATCCCAACAGTAAAATAAGTCATAAATGTGATTACAGTATTAGCCTTATTCCCCAGCCTTGCATTTAGGTTACATGGAATAAGACATTGCCCTATATCAATTGTTTAGATCAAAAAGCTTTTAACTACAATTACATTATTATGGATATTAAAGCCCATAGATCTCTATCTTCTGCTTTTCTCACTGCGTAACACTTTAGTCATATACACAGTGGGGCAAAAGTATGGATCCAATGGTTTAGTAAATCCTGTTTTCTGTAAATAAGAATAATTCTATTCAATCTTCTATGATTAATATTAAACTAGCTGTTTAGGTCTGAAATTAATTAATAACTATAATAATAATAATAATTATTATTAGTATTCGTATTATTCTTAGTATTAAGGAAATTGTCTATGGATTC
>JAQMYL010000037.1:24588613-24607223 GCA_030014365.1 Clarias pachynema | reverse complement strand
TTGATTATGGTTAATTGAACATGCATGGAAAACATTGTTTAAACCCTTTACAATGAAGATCTGTAAAGTTATTTGGAATTTTACAACATTATTGTTGAAATACACAGTCCTGAAAAAGGGGCGTTTCTTTTTTTGCTGAGTATACATTCAAAATAAATACTTTTTTTTCATAAATCTTAGTGTGTTACTTCTTTCAGGTTTGTATTTATATGATACATGCTGTTTATGAGTAACATTGTCATTGTACATATTTGCCTTACATTGCTTTGACAAGTCTGCAAAGGGTGCCTGAAACCTCTGGCCATACCAATGGCACATGCCTACTTAAATATGACAGCGTAGTAATTCACAAAATATAGGCGAAATTTAGTAACATTTATCTAAAAAAAATCTGAATTACAAATTCCTGAGACAGTATAACCTATGTTTAGTAAGTACTATCAGCAATTTACAGTACATTTGTTATAGCTCATGTAACCTATATTTTTCTTAATTAATGCATTTTCCACTTTATTTAATACAAAACAAAAATGTCATATTTGAGATTTGTACATCGCAAATTGTCAGTACACTACATAATTATCTCAGTTTTTATTTTTGCTAATTGTTTAGCCCTCTATTAATATTAATGTAGTTACTCATACAATTTAATGGTATTCCTGTCAATATGATCAAATAGATTTTTAAACTTCTACACAGCAGAACACTTCACTCCCATGCAATCCATTAGAAATGTTGCGTGTTTAACAAGCCTGTTGTTGGTGCCAGTATTGCAGAAATCCAGCTGTGGGGGAAATAAACACTCCTCTTAGAGTCACATCTCTCAAGATTTTTTCTCACAAATTATTTCTGATAATAATATAACATTGGGGTAGAAATGCTATCGGGTTTGAAAAAAAATTGCTTATAATTCATCATTTATCATTTATACTGGTGTACTCTGTGTTGCTGTTAAATCAGACCTTGAAACATTTAGAAAACTGAGCAGTTGATGTGAAAAAAGACTTTTGCTTATTAAGCTCATGAAGGTTTAGAACTAATTTCACTTGAAATGATGCTAAACTGATCTAGCCAGGGTTTCTTGTGCAGGATTTCCTCCAGGTTCTCCAGTTTTCTCACCCATTTTGAAAACAAGATCTGAATGAGTGTGTGAATTTGTGTGCATGGTGCCCTATAATTGACTGCTATCCCATTCCGAGTCTATTCCTGACTCACTCCTCACTCCTAGTGTTCCTGGGACAGGCTCCAGATCCAACATGATGATGAGCGAACTAATGAAATAATGAATTAAGTTAATCATGTAACTCGTTATCTGGAACAGGAAAATTGGATGAGTAAAGTCCTCCAGAGAGTGGCGAAAACTAGATGCCATATTGAATTTGTAAGATTTTACTGCACCCCAGTGGTCCAAAAAAGTACTTTTAAAAATGCACTAAACTAAAAGCAATGGCAATTATAATATATAATATATAATTTATCTGTCCTGTTAAGGAGCTCCATCTTCAAAAATAAATAAATTAATAAATAAGTACTACCACAGTTAGTACAGTGTTGTGGTCATGACTTACTAAGGTGTGGGAATAAAATAGTATAATGTGTGGCCACGAGATACTATGTATTGGCCACAACTTAATATCACGAGGAGACGAGATAGTTTAATGCATGGCCACGAGATATTGTGTTGTAGCTACAACTTAATAAATTCAAAATGAAAATTTAATTTGTCACCTACACAGTCATACACAGTACGATATGCAGTGAAATGCTTATACTGTACGACCACCCGTGACCTTAAAAACAAGATGATCAATAAGAAATAAATTAGAGAATAAAATAAGAATAAAAAATAGAAAAATATAGGCTCATTACATCTACTTTGTTGTAAACTACGGACAATTTTATTTCAAATTTAGTATTTGTTTATAACTGTTAATATGGATAGATGATTACCTTTATTTTCTCACTGACACACAGCATAACTGCACAACAACAACCTTTCTGTCCTGACTGGCACATGAATGATCTCATTATCGCACATTCTTAAATCATGGCCACAACATAATATCTTGGGTCCATGCATTGCATTTGTTCCCACACCTTAGTAAGGTGTGTCATAACATAGTATATCATTCCCACACCTTAGTAAGTCGTGGCCATAACGTGGTAATCAGAGTATTCCCATGCCTCAGTAAGTCCTGGCTACAACATATTATCTTGATATATTCACTCCATATCATACCGTGTATGAATGTGTATTTGACTAATACAATTTTAATTTGTTCCCACACTTTAGTAAAGCGCACACACAACATAGTTTCTCAGCCCATGTATTATACATTTTTGTTTCCATGTTTTAGTATGGCGTGGCCACAACATAGTATCTCATGGCCATGCATTGTACTATTTTGTTCCCATGCTTTTAGTAAGTCGTGGCCACAACATAGTATCTCATGGTCATGCATTATTCTATTTTGTTCCCATGCTTTTAGTAAGTCGTGGCCACAACATAGTATCACATTCTTACAGCTTAGTACCGAGTACCTTGTGCCCACACCTTAGTAGATAGATAGATTCCAGAAATTTAATTAGTAAGTCGTGGCCACAACATAATATCGCATTCCCATGCCTTAGTAAGTCGGAGGAACGCGTTGGGTTTCCACGGGTGGAACACTCGGAGAGATTCGGATTTCCGATCTGTTCCGAGAAGAAACAGGAAGTGACATCACTGTAGTTCCGCAGTGTGAGATTTTCCTCACCAAAATGGCGTCCGTGACAACAGGTGAGAAAGAGAGGCATGTTTGTTTGTAGCGCTGGGTTATGGTTAAATATGCCGATATTGTTTTAAATTGTGATCTAATTTATTTTAAAATGTGATAACGCCGGTATCACAAAGAATTCATCATGATTCTGGTAATCCGGTCATCTCTTAGGCGAGCTGATATAAGCGAAGCTAACAGGCTAACAAACCATTGTATATGATAGACTTTATACAAAACAAGTCATGTCTTTGATTTTGGGGTTGTTTAATTAAATTATATAATCTCTGCAAAATAGAATAAACGATATAAACTATAACTCGCCGTCTTTTTGAATTTAGCGGTATTTTATCTGAACAATGAAGCCGGGTAGCTCGGGCCTTTTCAGGTAACTAGGCGGTGTGTAATTACTGTTATAACGTTACCTAAAGAACACTACCGTAATGACATTAATACTGATAAAAACAATAACACTATCTCTAGGTTCTGTCTAGTTCTCCATGTTTTAAATTGAAGAAATGTGACTGAAGCCGAATCTCTAATGTCTCCTCAATACAGTACTTATAGGATGTAAAATAGAAAGGCCATCCGAGTTATTCCTCATGTAATATACACGTTATAAAGATATTCAGTGTCCTAATAACTGATCAGTTACGGGATTATAAACTGTAGAACTAAACCTGACTTTGCAGTCCACTATGTCTGTGATCAGTGCTTTATAAATAACTCCCAGCTGCTCCTGAACATCAACTGCTGTTCCCTAGGGCTCAAGTCACCTTTGCCTATATGCAGCTTTTATTCTCGCAATAGAAAACTTCGCTGCATAGAAGTTCTTCTAAATCACAGCTTGCTAAAATCAACCAAGGCGATGGTCCGATACCGGATGGTGAAATAGTGTTGGATATTTTTGGACATTATCAGGTTGACTTAAAGCAAAACTACAGTTTTAACAGTGCATTTGAATAGACAAATAATCGATTAACCTGCTTAACCCTTTCTTTTTTTTATTACATGAGAGAGGGCTGTAGGATTAGACATATTTTTTTAAACTGCTTTGTGATTATTTTGACACGCATTGCCACTGCAATTTAAACCAAAATATTGAACAATTTAATGCCATAATAACCCATATGTATTGAAATGTACATTGATCAGCCATAACATTATGACCACTCACTAAATATTGTTTTGCAACCAAAACAGTAATGACCAGTAGTGTGTTCTGATACCTTTCTATAGAAAACCAGCATTAACATTTCAGCAATTAGAGCTACAGTAGCTCTTATGTTGGTCCAGACTACACGGGTCAGCCTTCGCTCCCCATGTGCATCAGTGAGCCTTGGCCGCCCATGACTCTGGCACTGGTTCACCGGTTTTCCTTCCTTGGATGACTTTTGGTCAGTATGTCCTGACCACTGTAGACAGGGAGAATCCCAGCTGCTCTGACCCAGTCATCTAGCCATTACAAATTTGGTCCTCATCACAGTAGCTACAATTACGATATCTCATGCCAGTGGCACCTCTAAGTGGGGGGGGGGGGGTCTATTGGGCAGTAAGTGAAGTTTTTGTCCCTGTAGTTCATGTGTTGAAAACAGAAAGAATGGGCAAACGTCAGGATTTTAGTGGCTTTGACAAGGGCCACATTATAATGGCTAGATGACTGGGTCAGAGCAACTCCAAAACTG
This sequence comes from Clarias pachynema, assembly GCA_030014365.1. NCBI lineage: Eukaryota > Metazoa > Chordata > Actinopteri > Siluriformes > Clariidae > Clarias > Clarias pachynema. The sequence goes on along the minus strand of JAQMYL010000037.1, from coordinate 24,602,782 downwards.
CAGCTCTTTTGGGATGATCTCGGTCTGCAGTGGACAGAAATGAGCAAAAGTGGTGCAAGGAAATAAAACCGGTAAACCCGGCAACAGGGTCATGGACAGACATGGCTCATTGATGCATTGTGAAGAGCAAAGCCTGGTCCATATAGTCTGATCAAATATAAGAGATATTGTAGTGCTAAATGCAGAAAGGGTTAATGCTGGTTCCCATAGAAAGGTGTCAGAACACACAAGTCATTACTGTTTTGGTGGGGGACTACTACTTAATTTTAGGTGGATGGCCATAGTGTTGATAAGATGGCTAATGGCTGATCAGTTTATTTATCTAGGCTATCGCCAAATAAATCAATTTACCAATATTTATTTATCAACTCAAAATTATATAAAAATGTATTGACAAACTCTACATACATTTCAGACTTTGCATATATTAGCTGTAATAAACTGCAGTAGTTTGTAATTAAGTAATCACATTTTACTTGATTAATTGTGCAACCAGAGCTTTTGTGGTTAGCACTGTCGCCTTGCACCTCCAGGGTCCGGGTTCGATACCCGCCTCGGGGTCTGTGTGCATGGAGTTTGCATGTTCTCCCTGTGCTTGGTGGGTTTCCCCCGGACACTCCGGTTTCCTCGCACAGTCCAAAAACATGCATATTAGGATAATTGGCATTCCAAAATTGCCCATAGTGTGTGAATTGATTGTGTGTCCTGCAACGGATTGGCACCCCATCCAGGGTGCAGTTTTAAAAAATTGCAAGTAATTTATCTTACACTTCAAAAGAAGGGATCTAATTATTATACCCTTTTATTATAACAATAACAAGTTAAATTGTATGTAAAGACTATGATGAAGAATTTCAGAGAACACTTGAGTCTGTCCCGGGCACGGTACAAATCATGTCTAATGTAAAAAAGCCTTTTAAAATCTGTGGAGTTAAATGCAGCTTATTTGCTACCTCTTTATCTAAACTGTACTGTACTGTAGCACATTGCGTAACTGGGCTTATTAAATTAACCTATGAAGTTGCTACATATATGACTACTACAGTACTGTGGGGGGAAAAAATGTTCAGCCCCATTTCTGATGCTGTTTAATATATTTCACCCACCAAGCACCATGAGTCATTTATATGCTGCTCGATATATCTACAGCATCTTTTTATGTTTGTATTTTATTCCACTCTCATTGCAACCATCGTTCATAGTACTGTCTGCAGCAGGGAAATTATTTAAGTGGTATTGCAAGTATGGTGTCAGTCTTGCTTTGCTTTTAAGAGTCATGAATTGATGTCATAATGCACTGTATGTTGCAGGAGAAATTATTTAAACTTGTTACTGGTTGTTTGTAAAAAATTTCTATTCTGCTTCCATTTACCAAAAATCATAGTGTTAAATCTTATCGAGAAAGGGCCAGTGTGGGTGTGGGCTTTTATTCCAATCAAGAAGAAGCGAGACCTGGTTTCACCTGTTTAATTTATCATTCCTTGGCTCTTAATAGACTCTAAGGTGTGGCTTATGCTTGCTAGGAATGAAAGCCTGCACCCACACCGGCCCTTTCTGGAGAAGATTTTTACACTCCTGTAGCAGAAATTGTTCCATTCTTTGTTGACTTCAGTTTTTTTCCCCTCCTGTGTTGCATTTTTGTTGCTCAACCACAACCACCTCAAAAGGCAACATTATCATTTTTCAGCATCTATTCTCACACGAACCCACTAGAGAAGTTGTTCTGGGAATATTGACTTTGGTGTAAGAAAAGGGCAAAAGGCTCATGAACATTTGTGAGTTTACTGTTTATTCAAGATCATATAACAGTCTATCATATAACAGTCTCTCATGATATCGTCTTTGATATTCTGATCAGCGATTAGTCCTTTAACTCTCTTGGTGTTTGTTCTCAGCCACATCTGAGTGGATCCAGTTCTTCAAAGATGCAGGAATTCCTCCGGGTATGGCTGCTACCTATGCCATGTCCTTTGTAGACAACAGGTAAAAACCCTTTTCATGGCAGAGAGACACACATTCAATATTTGTTTTATTTTATACAATTTAACACTGTCAATGCTTATTAGATATTAAGCCTTTAAGCCTTCTTGAAAGCATTCAAAACTATTTACCCTGTGTGAGTTCTTGTTCATTTTGTGTGTGTGTGTTACAGAATTCAGAAGAACATGCTGATGGATCTCAGTAAGGACATCATGATGGACTTGGGTATCACAGTCATTGGGGACATTATTGCCATTCTCAAACACGGCAAGCACGTTTACCGACAGGTGAGCAACGTCTCCGAGATATCTATTATAGACTTGTCTGTATGACTGTTACATTTTGGCATAGACAAGGATTACTTATAATTACCAGAGGAAAGAATGGTTCATTTCTTTGTCATTACAATACCAAATGAAATGGCTAATTTACGTATTTTTAAAAAATGGGAAAGTGTATTTTTGTACAACAGAAGGCCCCAGGTTCAAACCCCAACCAATCAAGTTGCCACTGTTGGAGTCTTGATCAAGGCCTTAACTGCTCTGGTGTATAACTAGATACAATCTAAGTTGCTCTGGATAAGGGTGTCTGTAAATGTGCAAGCACTGGCCACTGTAATAGGAACACTTGGGGCATTTTCACATTAGGATCTTTTACAAGCACACTTGACCCCAAAACCTGGTTTATTTTGATCCGTGAGAATCCCGATGGGAAAAGACTGCATCCTACACTCGAACATGGATCGAACCAGAAATGGAAGCCAATCGTACCTGAACACTGAAGGGGACGTGATTTCATCAGTGCCGTCTGTCTTTTCCAAACCCCGAAGAGACACGGGAGCATTGCTCTTATTTTCTTTCAAAAACATTAATATTATTAGACATAGCTTCTTCCTTTTTGTGCGTACTGCCTGTTTCCAGATATGGAGAAGAATAATAATGTGAAAGTTGTCCAGTGGAGAGAGGGGAGCAATCATTTCCGGACATGCCACAAATCGGTCGTTCTTAATGTGAAAGTGTGCTTAAACTCTGCTTATTTATGCAGTTATCCAATTAGCCAAAACTATGATATTTTTTTTTGTTGTTGTTGCTTACAGTGGTTTTAAAGAGTGGTTATTTAAGTTCCTGTTCCCTGTCAATTATAGTGACATTTACCAATCACAGGCATTTGCAACTTGAAGTATGCAGAACGCCTGTTTCTGCTTCCATGGTTGTTTGCTGTTTGTGATACGGGAGAGCTAGCTCTTGGCAATATGTGGCTGAATAAAACAAAGTAAATAGTAAATGATGGTTAAATTAGGTTGGGTCATGAACTCAAGTTATGAGTAATTTGTTTCCAAGCAAAAAGCATGCTTGGGTATTTTCCCAATTATGAATAAAATATAACCCATTGTGTTGCTTGTTGTAGGATATGTGCAAAATGGCCACTGAAGCTATTTCCTCAGGCCAGACCAGCGTTCAGGCTGAGCTGAGGCGCACTGCCAATACCCGTGAGTATCTCATCTACTCAGATGCACATCCGCCCTGATATAATACAGTTCTGATAAGATAAACGGAATGAGTGAATAAGTGATATTTATTCGTTGTGAAGCATACGATAGCCTAGAGGGGTGTGACTTTTATCATTATTATTGATGGAGAATTTTGCATTGAGAATTTTTTTTGTATCAGAATGTTTATATACCTAAAGACCAAGAACGCTGGCATCAGCACGATTCTCCTGTCTGGCAGTAGATCAGTACTTTTTTTTCCCCCCCTCCCCTGTTTAAGCCGCCACTCGGATGATCGCCAATGCCTTGAGTCGAGACTCGCCGCCGAGCACGCCCGTGCGTCGCCCTGACAACCGGCTCTCAGTGACCATCTCCAACAAGAGCTCCAAAATGGGTACAGCTCTCCTTTTGGTAGCAGCTCATCTGATTATCCCGTTTCCTCTGCCATCACCATGTCATTGGGTGTTATCTTAGTGTAAATGTTTATTTCTCAGCACACATGCATGTCTCGGGTGCAGACATCTGCTCAGTGCCTACACCTCTCTGTTTTTCACACCTTTGTTTTTTACAGTTTCTTTTTATTTTTCCCTCTTTCTTTCTCTTCCCACCCTCTATCAGCCACCAGTCAGCCTTCGGCAGAGGTGAACGGATTGCCAGTAAAGCGCCGGCGAGTAACTTCAGAGATGGAGGGGAAATACGTCATCAGTATGCCAAAGGGCACCACCGCCCGGAGCCGACGCATTCTTGCCCAACAAGCTAAGAAAGGTGACTAGGGATCAGACTGTTGGCTTCATGTTTAAACACTGTCTTCTTGTTCATGGTGCCGACCATCTAGTTTCCAGATGAATCATAAATTAATAATGCTCGCCATTTATAACCTCATCAGTTAGTTAGTTAATTAACTATAATCATCTGCAATGTTGGTTCTCTTAGCTACTTAGTGTTAATAAAAACTTTTACTTTTTCACAAGTTTCCCCATTAATAACTTTTGAATGTCTGTTAAAGTTGCGTATTATAAGTAGCTTATTTATTTAGGTTGTTTGCGTGTGGCATTTAAAAGGTACACGTACTGTATTATGATTAAGATCCGACCTCACTGTGAGGCAAGTACTTCATCTGGTTGATTTAATCCCGCTGATTTAAATCAATGGTGAAAGAGCTGCATTGGAAATAAATTAATAGAAATTGAATGTTAAATTTTATACTAGCATTTTTAAAAATATAAATAGCACAAACTTGGTGTAAATGTTTCCTGTTGCACAAGTTGCTTGCTTATTTTAAAGTTTCAAGAAAAACCTTTTTTTGTGCAATTATTAAAATATTGACAGCTTTTAAAATCGGAAACAGTCGCAGTTGACAGTCTTACTAAGCTTTGATTAAGCTCAAATTCAGCTAAATTAGTTAAGTTCATGCATGTTATGTAATTCATGCTTTTCTGTGTGTATATATTATATATGAACTATCTTTTTAACAGCTTATGTTAAGCACTTACATTCTTCTGTTTTGGTTCTAGGTAAGAGTTTAAAGCGTACTTCCGTGTTTGAGAGACTGGGCTCCGATTCTAAGACCGACACAGCAACAGCCAATAAGGTGAATATTGTGGTATATTTACTGGTTTAGTAATCTGTCAATCTTGGGTTGACTGTAAGCTATTGAAGAGGTCAATCATTCTCCAGCTCTTTTTTCTCCCATTTCCCCGCTGCAGCAAGTAACAGGTGTGTTCAGCCGTCTGGGCAAAGTGGACGAAGATGACGACGAAGAGGTCGATACTGCAAACGTCCCCGCGGCTGAAGAGGATAGCGACGGCGAAGGCTCCGTTCTTCAGTATGCAGGTGTCCTCAAACGGCCCCAACCGCCATCCAAAAAAGAGCCCGTCGTCCAAAAAACTGAACCCGTCGCTCTGTATCGCCTAGGCAACAAATGTAAAATCCCAGTAAAAGAGAGCACGCCTACCGCTGTTCCCTCTTCTACATCTTCCAGCCAGGAGGTGGCGCCCAAACGGAGGATACTGCGGAGGTTGGGTAAAGTCCCTGCAGCCAGTCCTACCACTGCGTCTTCTTCCAGCTTACGATCTAGCCAGTCAACAGAGACTCAGGATAGTCAGGTGACCAGCAGCAGGAGCAAGGCAAGCGTTGCCCTGGCCAGTCCTAAAGTCAGCAGCAGCACAGGGACGGGCAGGGACGCACACGGGGCGCAGATGGACGCTGCTACAGTCAGTGTGTTCAAAAGGCTCGGGGCCAAGAGGAACTAACACACACAAACCTCCTCAACACTCCTTTTCTTTTGGGTTCCTGAAGTATCCCACGTTCAGGTTTTAGGAATAAAGAGTAGTCTCTTCGGTGTGTGTGTATATAGGAATGATCATGTGTACCATTAACATTCTGCAGACTCCTAATTACTTTTCACATAATGATCCTATACCTCTAACTTTTTTTAGAAAAAAAGTTCCACTTTGAGAAAGTATCTTTAGATTATGAATTTGGGGGGTGGGGGGGGGGGTTCTATGGCAGTTTTATATACAGCAAGGCAATTATGTATGTGCTGTTATGCCATGAACAGACTTTGCAATATTAGGATGTGTTATTTAAGAGATTTTTTACCCGCCTCTTCACACAATGATCAGCAATTTGCCTGAAATTCCGACTGAATATGCAGTTCTGTTTTAAATTCTGATAACAAAAACAATCAAGTTCCCAAAATAAGGTATACGGGAAGGTCTGGATTAGTGAAATATTGTGTGCACTGAATGTCACCGGTTCATCCACTTCACATCAACATCTTTCACTTGCCTTACTATAACTAAGAATAATGTCCTTTTATTTCCACTTAACTCCCCATCAACCTTCCCGACTTCAACCCATGTAGCCATTAAAATACTTGTAGAATGATATAAAACACATCTAAATTCAAATTTTATTTGTCACATACACAGTCATATCTACACTGTAACTCCATATCCACAACAACAACATATCCACACTGTAACTCCAGTCTCCGTCAAAACACTCCATGACCTCAGGTGTTACTTTAAAGCCCTGAGTTTTCCTCCTTCTGATTTAAAGCCATGTTAAATGTTATCTAGATGTAAGGAGTAAGCAAGGTGTCATCTTCCCCCGCTGGGAATTAGCATTAAGTTGCTAAGCAGTGCACATGGCGATGGACCCTAGGGTGTTGATGTTTTTCACCTCCGTTTCTGGCCAACATGACAAAAAGCAGCTTCTGGGTTTGAATTACACCAGCAGGTGCTGACCACACTCTTGTCTCAGCTACATAAATGAATATACCTGGCCTCCGACACTGAGTCGCCCAGTTTTTGTATAATTATTTTTGTTTATTTTAATATGTACGTTTAAAAGGAGACCTTTGTTAGGTTTAAAATGGGAAAAGATAAACGATGGTTTATTTTATAAAATGGCTGTATTTGCAGTTGATTGACCATAAAATGGAGAAGTAAAAAAAACAACAACTGGCTGCTCCCGTTCTTTGAGTTTCTCACATTTAATGTAGTTTAATTTTTAAACTAGGTCTAATGTCTAATGGACTTTCAGCACATTAACTGTTCAACACATTTTAAGTCAGTTCATTAATTTAGGCCTGTGGTTTATCTTAATGGCAGAAGAGCTGCTGTTCTAGAAAGTGCAGTCAAAATGAAGAATCTTGTAGCGCACTGCCTGGCAAAAAACAAAGTTGCACTCACTTGCTTTGATTATGGTGTGAATCTGCCATGCCAGTGTTTTGACAACCTATGCAATGTCATGATTATTTCTGTCCTGAGTTGCATATTTTTACTTGTCAGGATGTCATGAGAGTCTGTGGCCTCTATCCATGATATGTGCATCAATTCATGTGCTTCCCTTCTATCTCTGACGCCCCCACAACTCTGCAATAGGGTCTATCTGAACTCATCGGACCACATGACCATTTTCCATTGCTACAAAGTCCGATCTTCATACTTTCTAGCAAATTGAAGTTTTTTGTCTGATTAGCCTTACTAAAAGTTTTTCTCATGACGACAGCTGTTTAGTCCCAATCCTGTAAGTTCTTCTCACATTGAGCACATGGAAATGCTCTTAGTTTTGCTATATGAACATTTAAACATAGCTGTGATTTCTACTGTTGTTTTTAATGTTGTCTCCATTTGTGATTATATTTTTTACCACATTTCTTCTGTTAACTTGGCGTTCTAGCATACCCTTCCAGGTTTCAATAATGCAATGGCCAGTTCCAGTAATTTCAGCAATATCTTTAATTGTTTTCTTTGCTTGATACAGGCCAATAATTTGACCCTTATGAAATGGTGATTTTTTTTTTCTGCCAGGCAGTATACTTCTATATTATTTCTATTTTGTATTGGTAACCCATAAATCCACATTCAAATGAGTTGCTTTAAAGAACAATTTTATTTTTTAATGGTATAAATTATGACCACAAAAATAAACCATAATTTTGGTCCCAGGTGTTGCAAACCTCTTGAAATTTTCAGACCTAATATAAAGTTAGGTTTACATGAACATATGCAAATGCTTATTTTCTGGAAATCTCAAAAAGTAAGTCTAAGAAAAGTGATAATATAACACTGCTGTGGGAACTTGGTATTTTAGTCATATTAGCATTGGTATAATGTTTTAAGAATATTTCCAAAAATTTGGATTAGGTTCAACAATGAAGAAACAATCACTTTTTAATTTATATGGATACGTTTGTAGAAAATAATACCTTCAGGTCTTTATCTTACTAGAGACACTTCTGAATGGGGCGTAGGGTAGTTATTGGACATTGATTTCATTTCAGTGTGTCACAGCTTTATCACCTTATGAAATCAGAATGCATTGTAATAGGGAATTGTGTCCATATCTCATTTAACCCCAAATTGAGAGAAATCTCCATTGGGTTTTAATCTAATCAACGATAAATTATGTCAGCCTGACCCTGATGTAGCCTGTCTGTGGAAAGTTTAGAAATAAAAAAAACCCTCTGATTATAATAAATAGGCAAATAATTGGATTCTGTTCATAAAAAATTTTGTCCTGAGTAGATCGGTAGAATTTGTTACAGTTAAAGGGCTCCCTGGCATGCAAAAGGTTTAGTCACTAGCACCTGTACTAGACACATGTTTCTCAGGTTATACTGTAAAAATGAACAGCAAATGATAAGTGTTCAGCACCAATGTGATGTCAAGAAATTATGCTTCATTAACCCCTGGGTTTTTCCAGATGCCACTTCAACAACCATTGATCTAGATAATAAGAAATGTTTATCACCTTGCAACGTTTTATGAATTTTACAGATGTTCATAAATCCACTGAAACATACTACAAATGAAAGTACAGTACTAATCTGCATGTATACAAAATAGCATAATGTGTCTATTGCATCTGTGTATGGCCTGAGTATAATCCCCATCAGACATAAAACAGTTGTCTTATTATCTAGCAAGCTACAAAAATCACTGCTAATATAACATTAGGCTCTTTCGTTAAAAATCCTAGATCTGAGAATTCAATATCACTAGATAACTGAAAAAAATCTAATATTATGCTTCTAAATAATTTGATCTGCAGAACCTGGGAACAGTTTGGATCTGTCTTAGCTAGTACCGTTCCTACACATCATTACACTTTTGCTATTGAAGAATGATGAAGTGAACATTCACATTTCCCAGAGATTTAGCTGCTGTCCCTTTTTTTTTGTTTCAAACAAATGGACCACAGAGAGATTTTGAAGTTCAGGTTCGCGTCAAGTTACACAGGAAATTTATCATAGCCTGTTTATCATTTATCATAGCATGTTTCCAGACAGTTCGAGGAAACTGGAAACTCGGAGGAAACCCATAGATCAAGATTGTTCTGTGGGTGCCACATCTTACTTAGAAAGTGCCAGTGTGGGTGCAGGTTTGAATTCTGCTGTGAAAAATATTTGCCCCCTTACTGATATATATATATTTTTTGCACATTTGTCACACTTAAATGATTGACATTATCAACCTTTTTTTTTTACATTACATAAAGACAAAATTAAGGTTTTGTAGTGGCCTTTAGACAAAATGAAGGTTTTGTCGCCTTGCACCTCCAGGGTCTGGATTTGATTAAGACTTCAGGTCAGTGTGTTGCACACAGTCCAAAGACAAGCAGATTAGGCTTATTGGCCTTTCCAAATTTCCCATAGTGCTCCATGATGAGATGGTAGTTGCAGTCCGAACTTAAATCTGATTGAGATGCTATGGCATGACCTTAAACAGGCCGTTCGTGGCTGAATTAAAACAATTCTGAACATAAAAGTGGGCCAAAATTCCTCCACACCAATGTGAAAGACTCAACGGCCAGTTATCACAAACTCTTGTTTGCAGTTGTTGCCACCAAGGGTGGCACAAATCAGTTACTAGGTATACGGGGCAATTACTGTTTCACATAGTGCAGGCAGGTTTGGACAGTTTTTTTTCCCCCTTAATACATGAAATCATTTTACAACTGCATTTTGTATTTACTCGGGTTATCTTTGTTGTTGTTGGTGGTGGTGATCTTATGGCTGCTCCAGTCGACGAGTCGCCACAGCAAACCATTCGATCTGCACACATCTTGGCACAGGGTTTTTACACCGGATGCGCTTTCTGATGCAACCCGCCCATTTTATCTGGACTTAGGACTGGCGCTGGATCCATTATGGCGTTGGATGGGAATTGAACCCGGGCCTTCCACATGGGGGGGAGAAACCTACCACTGGGGCACCAATGCAAATTCTGGATATATTTGTGTAATATTAAAATGTGTTGCAAATGTCATATCTGCTTGATGGGAATATACACCTGCAGACACAACATCCCTGTGCGTGCCTTGTTTTAATTTTGTAATTTCTATGTATTTATTTATTTATTTATTCATTCCCTGGCTGTGAGAGTGTTAAAAGCGAGCGTGCTTCCGAAACGTGATCGTGATGCATCATCAGCAGCTCGTCCTCTTTCGGTTTCCCATCATGCCACGCGGCTTAGGCGTCTGTTCGTGTGGTGCTGAAGCTGAGAGAGAGAGAGAGAGATGCGCTGAGCTCAGGAGTCGCACAAGGCGTCCGTCATCCTCATCAGGAAATAACAGTGCGAGGAGATTAACACGATTAACACAAGAAAGAAGAAGAAGAAAAATAGAAAGGAAATGTCGAGTTGTTTTTCGGTTATTTATTATTTTTTTTTTGGTTTTAATTATTTGAGTTAATTTTTGCACGCGCTCTGATTTGATTGTGCTTTTCTTTTTGCTGCGAGCTCTGCGTTCTCGGCGCACCGCGTCCTTTATGCACAGCACGCTGCTCCAGCCTGTAAAGCGGAGCCAGGCCGCGGGTGGAGACGGAGGAAGCGGCGGCGGAGGAGGAGGTGGTGGTGGACGTGGTGGTGGAGGAGGAGGAGGACCCGGAGCACGAAGCGCGGAGATGGAGTCCAAAATCCAAAAGGCGATCGACTTCAAGGTTGAGGGTCACCGCTGCTACAAGGAGAAGAAATTCCGCGAGGCTATCGGCAAGTACCACCGCGCGCTGCTGCAGCTGAAAGGCGTGCAGGTGGCGGCGGGAGGCGGCGGAGGAGGAGGCGGCGGCGGCGGCGGGGATGTGGAGCTGCTGAACCGGGCCTCCGCCGAACAGCTCTCCGAGGAGCAGCGGCGCGCCGTCAGGAGCACCGAGATCGAGTGTTACGACAGTCTGACAGGTCGGGTGCCTCCTCCTTTATACCAGGTTGCTCTTTACTCAGATTGTGTATTTTGGAATGTGAATAAACTGAGGCATTGTCCACCAAATATCTCACTCATGGGAAGGAAAAAAAAAAAAAAAAAAAAAAAATATATATATATATATATATATATATATTGCACCAGGATCTGGTCATATTTCTGATATCTGAAGCTAAATAGATGTTTGTATTTTGTTATTGGTGATGGTTACTCAAATAAGAGGATTAAATGCACACATTTATCAGAAGACCAAAAAAACCCCACTTTCTTGCTTTCTAAAGGGCCACATTTAGGTTATGATCACTCACATAGAGAGAGAGAGAGAGAGAGAGAGAGAGGAGAAGTCTGGTGTTTTGCACCCTGGAGCATCCCTGGTGGTCTCCCACGGTAGCATCACAGTGGCTTGTGGTCAAACACTTCTGGCTTTGAAACAAAAAAGAGATAACGGAGTACTTCGTGTTCCAGCGCCGTCCCTGATTCGCCATCATGCCTATGATTTCTCATCAGCTGATCACGTTCCTTTGTTTGTCATCTCGCAACCTGATGTGAACCTGCACACACAAGGGAACAGCAAGGTTGTGAATGGCTCGTAAGGTGCAGAAAGCGGAAAATTATGGGGGGAAAAAAGCAATGTTGGCTTGTATCTGTCTGGATGTTTGAAGGAAATATAAGATCAGTCCACCATGTTGGGTTGAAATGGTCTTAAAAGCAAAAAAAAAAAAAAAAAAAACAGATTTAGGTCAGCATGTCTAACATGGGTTGTGTAGTTCATGTTATGTTGTGTTTATGATTGCATGCAGACTACGAGGTGCAGGACCTTAAACCTGTGCGCACACAGGAATATTTTTCAGCTTGTGCTTCTGTCAGCATCAGCAGTCGTGCTCGGGTGGAGCGGTCACCGATGATCGTGTGTATGGTAGAGGGAGAGGGAGGGGGTTTTGATAGAATAGCCTGCTGTTAGTCCTGCCAGGCTGAGTCAATACAGATGCTGCTTTTGTTGGTGTCTGTGAAAGAAAGAGAGAGAGAAAAAGACAGGGAAAGTTGGACATATAAAGCTGTTTGTTGACGGTAAAAGGACCGGTTGTCTTTTCATACGTTCAACACACAGTAACCACAACAACTTCTGAAGTTAGCACAGCTTTTTAATAAAAGCAGCCGAGCAGTAATTATGAAACACATCTAAGGCAACATGGTTGTGTTGAGACGCACCCATAAAACCTCTGATAAACCTTAAACAGACTGGTGAGACTGGTAATCTGTGATTAGTTCAGAAGCAGAATGACTGGAAGTGAGTGTAGGATTTGGCGTTGTCATGGTCTATACCGCTTTATCCTGGGTACAGGGTCACGTGGGGGGAGGGGGGGTTCTGGAGCCTGTCCCAGGAGACTTAGGGCATTAGGGCACGAGGTGTAGGATTTGTGTGTAGGGAAATTTTTGCATGACTCAAAGACCTGAACAATGTCTCTGTAAGGAAATGACTTAATATTACACAGCTACACAGAAGTAAATGAAAAAAATAAAATAAAAATAGAGAGAGATGTTCTAGAAAAGAAACGGCACCCTGAAATTTCCCTGTTGTTCCCTGATTCTGACTGAACTGTAACAGAAGATGAATGGTCTATTTGCAATCCTTATTAAAACACAGTCTCAGGAGGGCGCGAGGCTAGGAAGCGTTTGTATCTGGGTTACAGGTACATTTGTCAGGCTATGCAGAGTTTTGCTGGGTCTAGTGTTAATCAGCCTCCGAGACTTTGCAGATGGCATACATAAGAGAAATCATGGCTGATGAAATATGTTGATCTTCCTGAATGGATTCATGAGGAAGGCTAAACAGCATCATCATCATCTGAGGTAGTTAGGGCTTTTTGACAGAAGTTAATCTGAGAGCGCTCCTGTGACGTTTTCGTGCATCAAATCAAGACATCACTACAAATAATGCAGTTATGCTTAGAAATTTGAGATCAAATCATTTTTGATTCATGCTGATTTATTACCAGTGGCATCAATTTACCATCAAAGTACTTTAAACTATCATTCCTGGCCATGCATTTGATTTTGTGTGGAACCTGGCAGCAAAGTGTTTTGCAATTCATAACTGTTCAAAGAACACTCGGGGAGTTTTCCCTATTCGAGAGGGTTCCATATAGAAAGTCAAGAACTCTTGGTTTTTTTTTTTAGCAGCTCTCAAAATGTCTGCAGTGCTCCTGCACAGTCACATCATTATCATCAAAACAGTGGAGCGCTTACACATTCTGTACACACGACAGCAGACAAGGATTTAAAATGTTTAAATCACATTTTGTTAATGGACAAAAAAAAAACAAAAAAAAAACGAATGAATCAGCATTTACAGCATTTCCTCAACGGTGTTAGCATCAGGAGAGATCAGTGGAGTGAGGAGATGATAACAAGGCTCGTGTTTAAATGCCATGAGTGACTTTTACCTCAGGATATGGATGATGCTGATAATATGTTTGAATAAGGTGAATACTCATTTCTCAGCGGTTAGCATTGTTGTCTCGCACACTTTCAAATCTCACCACATGAGTTTGCATGTTCTCCCTCTGTTTTGTCGGTTTCATTCAAGTACTTTGGCTTCCTCCTATAGTCTACAGACATGTGTTGAAGGCTGATTGCCCGTCCAGGGTGTCTTCCACCTTGTTCTCTGGGATCGGCTGGTTCCAGGGCCCCTGCAACCCTGCACTGGATATGCGGCAAAGAAACTAAATATACTCCCAAAAAAAGGTATCAGGTAGTGTTGTTTTTCCAAGGGGTAGAATTGATCCAAATTTAGGTGGTGAAATTTTCAGTGGAATCCGATTAAATCCTAATTTCATTGCATTTTTTTTAAGCTAACCAGATTTTTAGATCTAGACCTTTGAGAGACATAGTTAAGATCAAGAATACATGCAGTTTTAATCAGTGTTGGGGGACGTTACTTTTTAAAGTAACTAATTACATTACAAAATTACTGTCATTAAAAAGTAATCAGT
>JAQMYL010000037.1:24569937-24584241 GCA_030014365.1 Clarias pachynema | reverse complement strand
GTAGTGCTCTTGATCAGGGTTAGATAGGGATTTGGGGTTCAGCATTGAGCAAGTTAGTTTTGTAACACACATTAGCCAGTTTCAGAGGCAATTCAGAATGACTTTAGAAGCAATTACTAATTAGACAAAGTAATGTTTCAGATGAAATAGTTATTAGGTGGATTTTCTTGTTGAAAGTCCTTCTTTGACTGGTTTTGAATGCGGGTTTTGACAGGCAGCTTCTCTCCCCTCCCTCCAGTACTGTGAACCGTACCGACATACTTTCATCCATGCAGCGGCCGACCAGTTATCATAATTAACAACTGATATGAAAATATAGTTTAACATCCCAGTGCTGTTATGCTCTATTATCAGCACTCTTGGAATCTCTCCCGTCCGATCAGATTACTCGGTCGGAACTAACTGTTGTATAACAAGCGATACTGTATGTATGTATTAAAACAAAACAATCTGCTGTGGAACATCCACCAGAAGTTGGAAAAGTTAGTTCTTGCCATCACTCATGTTATAGTAGCAACAGTTATTATTAATTGTGTCATTAATGATCCGGAAACCTCTCCAACCAAATGAGTCTCCATGGCAGGCATCTTATTAACAATTAACAATGGAGTCTCCTTACATAAAAGTTCAATAAATATGTCGTTAAAGAAAACTTCACTTCACCCTATCAACAATACCCTCTCTGCTTTCTCTGTAGACATTTATTATTATTAACTTTAGGTCATGTGAAGCATCTATCATACAAGTACTATTTCTGAAAGTGTTCGTGCATTTATATCAAACTGACAGAACTGTCCTTTCTTGATGTTTTTGGGGACATATGTTGCGTGACTGACTTTGCCACTCCTGGAAACTCTGGGAGGCTGTACTACAGCTCCAGATGCTACTATTTAAGGTTCCAGTAACCCACAGAAACGCAGCTGCTGCATGAGATTTATTTATAACTTTATAGAAGGTGTAGGGTTTATACCGTATATTTAAGTCAAGACTAATTATTAACTGAAGCATAATTTAATGAATGATAGCTGTTCAATAACTTATTGTATTGCACTCCAAATTACAGAATCAAAGATTTTTTTTTTCTGTGATATACAAAACCCTTATTAAGTATCATGCATCCTATTTTCGTGATCTTCCCTACTAGATGCCCTGCTCTTTTTACGTCATTCTCTTCTGTCCCTATGTACAGTCGATCCATTTCTGTGGTAGAATCTCATCTCTCGAACGCCTTTTCAGCTTTTCAAGCTTGTCAAGATTCAAAAGCTTTCTTATGTTTTTCTGTTCTTGAGTCATAACTAGAGTTTCCAACTTGATTCTTCATGTCAGTTCTTTTTGTATTTGTAAGTGTATTTGGGAGGTTTTAATCCATAACATGAACTTGATTTAGTAGTAACAGAAATAGATTTAGTAGTAACGTAAGTCTAGTATCATTTCAGCTTCTATACAAAACTGTACTAGACAACGTTAAGGCTCTGGGTTACTGATCAGAAGGTCCTGAGGTTCAAGCCCAAGCCCCTTGAATAAGGCCCTTAACATTTTCTTGGCCCTTAACATTTTCATGGCCACCCTTGTGCTCTGCCCCTACATTCTAGGAAACAATTGCGCAGGAAGGAAAAGCTTAAGTGGTGGTACATGGTACCTGATAGTAAGGGTAGGTAACATTACTTACCTATAATACTCCAAGTTCTATTTACTGTATCATGCCAGAGGGTTCCTCGCTTAAGTTCAGAAGTTGCATCAGCATTTCTTTGGGAAAGTTGCTCATAGTCAGAACTGGCTTACAGTATGCAGGTACTTTACATTCTCTGACCTGACCTTTCAGATTAAAATCACCTGCATGTGGTTCTCACCACAGAAGGTATTCATAGACCTGTCTATCTTTAACACTAAAATATTAGATGAGTAGAAAACACAGGCTGTGGCATTGCTGTCAAATGTAATGTAATGCAATGTAACATAAATGCAAGAGACAAATGTTGTTCATGGTTTTAGCAATAAGCAAAAATCTGGTTCTTGACATAAATGAAGACACTTATTAGGGCTGATTCAAACTCTCTCTGATTATTCTTCTGATTATTCTGATATTGTCACCGTTATTAAATGTGTCTAATATTGTTTAATACTGGCATCAAATAGTTTTTCAGTGAATTCACAGCCTAAAAACATGCATTTCATAAGCATGCATGACATATTGTGATGATACTTTTTTAAACTGTCCATACCACTCGACTCTTGAAAGCAAATGTCCAAATAGTGCTTAAGTCTGTAATTACTGTTGAGCTGTAATTACTGCAGTTGCACTCCTTAAGATGCATGCAAATCGGCGAATACTCCCAAGGTTCTAGGCAGAACCGGAAAGCAGAGAGGGTTCGAAGATAAAGTTACAACCAAAACATGCAAAAAACATTCAAATTCACCCAAATATACCCTTAGAATATTTAACTCATAAGAGCCTGGGCCCATTTCTCCTTTAAGGGAAATTTTGAGCGGCACTGTGACTTATTGGTTAGTACAGTAGCCTTGCACCTCCAGGGTCCAAGTTCGATTCCCGGCCAGGTTCGATTTCTCTGTGTGCATGAAGTTTGCATGTTCTCCCCGTGCTTGGTGGGATTTCACCAGGTACTCCAGTTTCCTCCTACATTCCAAAAGTTGCCCGTAGTGTGCGAGTATATATATATGTGTGCCCTGTGATAGATTGGAACTTTGTCCAGGGTGTACCCTGCCTCGTGCCTCAAGTCTCCTGGGATAGGCTTCAGGTGTCCTACGACCCTGTATACAGGATTAACGGCTCTGATGTATAATGAGATAAAAATGTAAGCCACTCTGGATAAGGGCGTCTGCCAAATGCCTAAATGTAAGATTTTGCAAGTTTTACTTCGGGTTTGAGAATATATTGTATATCCAATGTCAAATCCCTAAATTTTCACTAAGGTAAGTGGATAACTGACAAATAAGCAGTTTCATTGTCAGGTGTGGTCTGAGGTCTGGATTTGATTCCAAGTGTTTAATTTGCATCTGGTAGCTGTTCATGGGAGCTCTCAACATGCGGTCCAAAGAGGTGTTAATGCAAGTGAAGGAGGCCATCATTAGGGTAAGAAAAAGACCTAAAAAATTAGATAGCAGAAAGTTTAGGAGTTGGGCAAATCACAAATTTCGTACATCCTTATCAAGAAGGAATGCAGGAGTGAGCTCAGAAACACCATAAGGCCTTGAATGCCACAGAAGGCAACTAATTGCCTATGATTGAGAATTAGTGAAGAAAAACCCTTCGCAACAGATACCCAAATCAAGAACACTGATGTATCATTGTCAGTCTACAATTAAATTAAGCCACCATGAAGGTAAAGACAGAGTGTTTATCTTATGATGCAAACTATTGGTAACTCTCAAAAAAAGAAAGGCCAGTTTAGACTTTGCTAGAAAACATATAATCTTCTAAAGGTGGCTCTGGTGATGGACCAGGATGGCCATCTAAAGGAAGGAAACCCAGCATTTAGTGATGTCTATGTCCACTTTATTCAGTAGTTGACTACAAAGAATTTGCATTTAAGTATTAAATGGTGCACAGAGGCAAATTTATAAAAACTGTCCAAATGCTTCTCGACCAGACTGTACAATATATTATTGTAGATAATTGCACTAATTGCCACTATTCCACTATCTAGCCTTTTATTACCTTTAGTTCTGATTTGTTCTAAATGTGTTGCTAAAATTCAAATCTCATTTGGTTTGTGACACTTACCAGTTAAATGTGTTATTAAGTGGTTTGTGGTTGTGTTCATTGTACTTTTTAAAGCAATAATTTTGTAAAACATTTTATAAAATCTTTTTTGTTTTTTCCCCCCGATTTTTCTCCCTAATTTAGTCGTGTCCAATTCCTCCCCGTCACTAGAGGGCTCCCACATTAAGGCTACTACTACCACTCAGTCGGGAGGGCCGCAGACTATCACGTGTTTCCTCCGACCCACGTGACGTCATCGACGCATCTTTTCGAACTGCTCGCTCACGCACCATTGTGGGCAGCGTAACACACTCGGAGGACAGCGCTATCCGCTCCCTCCGCTTGCGTGAGCTCACAGATGCCCCTGATTGGCTGTAGAGACGTCATTAATGTGGGAGCACTAAGTACCTCTCATCCCCCGCTGAGAGAGCTCGGCCAATCAGCTCTCTCGAGACATCAGGCTGTGAGAGGTTACAGCATCACCCGGGAACCAAACCAGCTATCTCCGGATGATAGGGCGAGCACTTTACCACTGCGCCACTCGGAGGCCATAAACATTTTTAAGTAACCCGAACTGCATGAGTTCGAAAATTAAACTCCCCCCAAGCTTAAGCATCTCCTGTTCCTTGGTTACAGTCCAGCTGTCTAAGAACTGTGATGAAAGACTGAGTAAAGGTTAGACATCTGCACAACAGCGCCAACACTAAACCGGCACCAGGTACGTGCTGGGGAAAGTGCTATTAGCAGATTAAGTAAATAAATCATTTGAATGTATTGTCACTTATAATATATCTTTGGTTGAGAGATTATCGTTTAGATGAGATTTGTAGATCTCTGGTGCATTTAAATGCGATTTCATTCTAACTAAGGTGTTGGCTGCCTGGACTGAGAGAGCTGCCAAGAAATGTCACCACAGTAAATACAATCTTGTTAGCCTAAAGGAAGAAAGTAAAAACGTCTGGCATTAAAGAATAGAAGTAAGAAAGAAAGATTGCTTTAGCCCAGTCATACAGAAATGGAAAAATCTATCTTTTCACTCCTCAGGAGTTTTCTAAAGATTGGAGAAAAAAATATTATACTTTCTGTAAACTCGACCTTGGAAACTAGTGTAGTTCAGTGACACATTGGTCCATACTGTAGGTGCTCAAGCATGAGGTTTTGAAGCAGGTGTACAAATAGTACAACATTTCGTAACGTGTTGTATTAGAGTGGTGGCCAAAAGTTTTGAGACAATTCAATGTTTTATTGAAATTATCAGTAAAAAAAAATAATTTTATGTTAGGAAATTGCTATACAATCAGTATTTATTATGAAATGCTCCCAACTTGCTGGTTCTGGCTGTGCATAGAGTCAAAAAGACATCAGAATACTCACTCGCTCAATCCATGCCTGCTTTATTGCATCATGTAAAGAAATTTGCCAAGAGGTTCGCAATCCACTTGAGAATTCCCTAGTTTTTGCCATCCTTTGTGCAGACATGGACGTCCCAGCTTTGGAAGAAGTAAAAGTCTTGCCACATATTTGTTCTATCCAACTAAACCAGCTGATTGTAATTAATTCAGATAAGTAAGGAAGTGTTATCACCCATTTTGTGCACAGAGAGAACTATAAAACTTGGCACGTGTTGTCTTAATACTTTTGGCCACCACTGTATATACTCTAGTTTTAGGCATATACTGCAGTTTTTCTTTTCTTGTATCCTTGAAATGAAGACACACTTTTTGTACCACCAGGGACCAAGGGAAATAATATTTCTCTTCCTTGTGGGAATATGGGTCAGATATTATTTCTTTTCCACTTATATGCAGAAGCAGAGCAAAAGGAGGACAGGTATAGTTTAAAATAGAGCAACAACCCAACTGTCCAATTATTAATTGGATAATGTTTGAGACGGTAAAATTGCTTGATTCTATTTTTATGTCTTGACAGATAGATTGTGACCTGTTAAAAGACTGAAGGCACTCGATCCTCCTAGGCATTCTTACCTGACAAAGTAGAGTATGTTTATTTGATATAGAAAGGGGGAAAAAATGCTTCCACGGCTGGCCGTGCCTGTCATCATTGGATAGTCTCGCTTTAATCAACAGAGGGAAGAATAAATCTGTCCTTCTTACGCAAAGAGTTCTGTGAACTTTTTGACTCTTGCCAAAGATAGCTGTGGCATCACTGCAATTCAGATTTATGATCTCATAAAGATCGGGGCAGTTGGAAGCCCTAAAGCTAAAATGCATTCAAATAAACTCTTCTGAAACAGGCTGGTACTAAATGCTGGTACAAAAGGTGGAACTTTCTAAAATTGTAGATAACCTGAAAGGGTGCAGAAACTTGTCCAGACTGATTGGATGTATTTCGTCTATGTACTGAGCTGTGCAACAAAAGTGTGTTCTGACTGTAAAATCCTTGAGTGATTTTTTTTTAGCGAATTACATTTTTGTTATAGATAGCACTAATTTTGCTTTAAACATTCTCACAATATATGCAATTTGTTTGTAATTTGCAGACCTCCTTGCTTAACCACACTGCTGTTTTACATAGGTGTTCTGTGGCACTTCAAGTCGATGTCTTGGTATTGCTGTGTGTAGGTGTTTGTCTTGTATTTTGGGCTCTAGTGCTTCGCTGCCTGTCTCTAAGCAGGCGAGTCGAACGAGAACTGTCTGCATTTCCCCCCTCATTAGCATCGACACCTCAGGTCAGCAGCACAACATGTTTCGCACCTGGAGAACACCGAGAGAAATTCTACTTTTATTCATGTGCAACACTCGCTAAGCTTTTGAACCTGATGTAATTCAGAAAATCTCATTTATAGCGATCATTTGAAATAAAACGTAATAAAAAATCTTAAATAAGATCAGATCCTAGCTGCGGTCTCTGGAGAAAACCGCCAGCGGACAAAAGGGACTTTAACAACACGCCATGGTGGGTTACATAAGTTTTGCTTTACTGAGGGCGATTTAAAAAAAAAAAAAAAAAAAAGGAACTGCCTTGTGTAATTCCTCAGAATATAGTCAGTGCCATCTTTCCACTAATACCATTGTACTGTTTATATAGTTATGATAATGCTGTTCATTCTTTTGTACCTATTTTACACCTACTTTTGGAAAGATATAAAGCTACACAATTAGTTCCTTATTAGAGTAAAACTATTTTCAGGCAAAGGCATTTTAAGGCAAAAGATAGGTGCATCCAACAGTCTTTACCCGATTTTGATGATTCCAAAAGGAAGTAGCTTACTCATGCTGCTAAACATTAAGTTAAATTAAATCATATAACATCTGCATTCAGTGGAACTTGATGATTTGTGCTTTTAACAAACACATGATTTGCAATTAAAATGGATAAAGTGATAATATGTTGCTGTATAACTGGTAAATGAACCCCAAGCTTAAGCTAGGCTAATAACTAGCAATTAAGCTAGCTCATATACACTCCCATATAACGGCCTAGTAACAGCAGAAACAAGACAAGATTGCCAGAAAACATCAACATTTCCCTCAGATGTGTTGTTAAACTACTAAAAAAAGAAAAGCTATGATTTAATTATATTTAGCAGATACAGTACTACGTACAGAATTTACACAAATGCCGCCATTTTAAAAAAGCAGCAACATGAAGTGACAAACTCATGAATCATAGCTGTTTCCTGTAGTGAATACCTTTGGAATTTTCTCGAAACACAATTAGCGTGCGTGTTTGAATGTACCAAGAGTCCAGTCCACAATGAATTTCATAGACAAACAGGGATTAGGAAAGTGCTGATATTTTAAAAAGCAATATAATGTCTTCCTGGAACTCAGCGTGTAGTCGATTTGAGGGTGTAAGTCCTGCATTCATGTAGATTCAGCATGTCTATATCTAAACGGAGCATTACTGGAAGTCTGCCTTTTCATTGAAACCTCTAATGCTAAGTTATTTCAGGAGGTTATCCCTGAAAACATCCAGTAAAATGTTTCATTCCAAATGCATGCATATGCCCAGTAGCCAAGAAAGTTACAATAGGGATTAAGAAACGTAGCAAAGCTTTCCATGATTGAATTTGGAGGATTCGTTAACTCAGCTTCTTAATTAGATTTATTTATGAAGTGACATTCACAGATAAACACAGAGGATATCAAAGTGCTGGTCAGTCTAGTATATAGCTGGATATGTTGCTAACATGCACTATACAGGTGCATTTCAGTAAATTAGAAAATCATCGAAAAGTTTATTTATTTCAGTAGTTTAGTTCAAAAAGTGAAACTTTTATTACAGAGGTAGGTTTCTACTCTGCCATGCAAAAGGCCCGGGTTCAATTTCCAGCCAGTGCCCAAACCCCAGCCACTGGATGCAGTGCCGGTCCCAAGCCCGGATAAAAAATGGGAGGGTTGCTTCAGGAAGGACACCCAGCATAAAAACCTGTGCCAAGCTTGTATGTGTGGACCGGATGGTACGCTGTGGCGACCTCTTGCTGGGAGCAGCCAAAATAACAACAACAATAACACACAGACTGATATATTTCAAGTGTTTATTATAATTTTGATGATTATAGCTTACAGCTAATGAAAACCCCAAATCTATCTCAGAAAATTAGAATATTATTTAAGACCAATTAAAAAATATATATTTTTAGCACAGAAATGTTGGACTACTTAAATGTACGAACATGTACAGCACTCAGTACTTCGTCAGGGGTCCTTTTGCATGAATTACTGCAGCAATGTGGCGTGGCATGGAGACGATCAGTCTGTAGCACTGCTGAGGTGTTCTGCGTTGTTGGGTCTGGGGTCAGGCATCCTCCTCTTCTCAATACCCCATAGATTCTCTATGGGGTTTAGGTCAGTTGAGCCAATCAAGCACAGGGATACCATGGTCCTTAAACCAGATATTAGTCCTTTGTGTGGGTAGGTGCCAAGTCCTGCTGGAAAATGAAATCAGCATCTCCATAAAGCAGGTCAGCAGAGGGGAGCATGAAGTGCTCTAAAACTTCCTGGTAGATGGCTGTGCTGACCTTGGACCTGATAAAACACAGTGGATCAACAACAGCAGATGATCAAACCTCCACTGACTGTGCAAAATTTACACTGGACCTCAAGCAACTTGCATTCTGTGCCTCTCCTCTCTGCCTCCAGACTCTGGGACCTTGATTTCCAAATAAAATGCAAAATTTACTTTCATCTGAAATGAGGACTTTGGCCCACTGAGCAACAGGCCAGCCCTTTTTTGTCCTCAGCCCAGATAAGATGCCTCCAACGTTGTCTCTGGTTCAAGAGTCGCTTGATACAAGGAATGCAACAGTTGTAGCCTATGTCCTATATACGTCTGTGCATGGTGGCTCTTGGAGCACTGACTCCACCTGCTGTCCACCCCTTGTGAATCTCCCCCAAATTCTTGAATGGGCTTCATTTCACAGTTCTCTCCAGGCTGCAGTTATCCGTGTTGCTTGTGCACCTTTTTCTACCACATTTTTTTCCTATTCATTCAAACTTTCCATTAATGTGCTTGGATACAGCACTATGTAAGCAGCCAGCCTGCTGAACCAGATGGAGGTGTTTTGGAGTTAATTAGTTGATTCGAGTGTGACACCATGAGTCTCCAAAATGTAACTTTTTCACAAAATTCTAATATTCTGAGATACTGAATTTTAGGTTGTAAGCCATAATCATCAAAATTAAACGGAATAAACACTTGAAATATATTGGTCTGTGTGTAATGAATCTATGTAATATATGAGTTTTCATATGAATAGATCTTTTTTTATTTTAATGCTATTCTAATGAATTTAGATGCACCGGTATAGACAAAAGTATTTGGCCAAACCTGCAATGATTGTTTAGGATTGTTGGTCCCCCAATACTTTTCCCCATATAGTCTAGCTAGAGTGCTACAGTACTACACTTTTCTGCCATGCTTTCACTTACATAGTGTGTTGCGAGCTGTTGTTGTAAATGGAAGTTTTGCTCGGCCTTGTTTGCTCGTTTAAATTAGCTATATAACCACACAGTAATCCTGGGTTTAGCTCCTACTCCATCAAAAAAAGCAATTTGACTCCTGTTCATTTATATTCATCTCTCCATGCATGGAAGAATAATTGGTGTCTGTCCTTTTGTTTCCAGAACAGTTAAAATGTTTAGTTGCGGATTACGTGCCTCGGGATATTAACCTTGGCATTTCCATTTCTCACACTGCCTAGTGATAGATGTCAGAACATAAGGATGTCTAGCTGAAGTTCTTCTCAGTTTGCTTATAGGTGCTTTACGAACCATAATTGCCAATCCATCTGCTCCATTTCACTCCGTATCAGAGATTGGTGCATGGATATAACAAGTCCCGCGTGGGTTCAAGCAGCTCAAAGGCACAAGTGACTTCTCAGGCGGGTTTGCACACAGTCGCAGTCATGGCTGTCTGTGCTGTAAACAATGTCATTGCTTATAGCAGTGATTGGGATCGGAGTCTGAGTCACAGGCTTATGAATAATGCAGCAGAGTACTGTTGATCTGCCTGATCTGTTTGTGCACAGTGTGCATGAGGGAGCTGTGGGAAGGCAGCTAACGGGATACCCCATTAATATTTCATCCTTCCTTCTTAAAACATGCTCAGACTTCGCTCATGTGGCTGCATGAGTCCTTCTCGTTACAAGCTGATCTGACTGCGTAATCTAGCGTTCTTTTACGATCACAGCGACCCCTGCGGCACTGTGGGTAATCCATGCAAATAGGGCTGTTGTGACGATGAGCGTTGGCGCTCGTAATGACCTCTGTACGTGTTTGCTAAGCCAAACACCTACTTTTCCTTGTTTTGTGCAAGGTAAGCGAACAGATCTAGAGTTGAATTCCCAGGAACACATCACAAAACACACAAAAGCATCCACTAAATGTCGCATATGAGGAACAAGCGAGGCTGCAGTGATTGTGGGACAGCAGCAGAATAATCACCCTGGGTGGAGTTTCTTGTTGTTGAGTGGAAAAGAAGTGTGAAATATCATCGTAGGCTGTGGAGACACATTCACCCACACTGTGTTGTGTTACTTGCCTTTGGGCAGGTTTCCATGAAAGTTTACAATAGTGAAGATTTACTGCCGCGTGTATATCTTAAAGCTCCTGAAAACCTAGGTTCAAGTGTTTACAATAGTGAAGATTTATTTAAAGACTGAAGTTGTTAAAAAAAAAAAAAAAGCCTTAGGTGGTGGTGGATTCAAGAAATATAAATATTTAATTATAACTAAAAGCCACAAAAATTCTATTTTCTGCCTGTACAGAACAGTGTAGGTGTGTAGATCCCATACTGATTAACGGTGGTGTCTCGCTGGCAATGTAAACAACTTGTGAAGAGTGATATTGCTAGAATATGTGAATATGTGTTGGGAGGAATGACATTGAGGAACCCCCTCGATGCTTTAGTTTTTACATGAGTCATGAATGTTGCATGGTGCCTTGCTGCATTTTGTACCCATGTCTGGTGCCATGGTGCTCACGCAGAGCTTCATTTGACAGCAATGGCCTATTAAACATTTAGTCTTCCCTGAGTCTTCCTGGTGAGATCACATTAGATCAATTTTATTATTTATTTTTTTCTTTCAGACACTCTAGACTTGTCCATTCGGCGTACTCGCATGTTCGAGGGTGAGGTAGAAACTCTGTGGAATGCATTTTTTTTTTACCTAATCCCCTTGCTTTTCAAAACACTGTCAACAAGCTTTTGTATTCCCGCATAAAACAATGTTTTAGGCTGAGCTGTTCAGAATCAGCCACGAATGCACCACTGTCTTCACTTCTTCATCAGAAGTGAATCATCATCCTTGTTGGACCGCTTTCAGGGGATCAAACAGGTGAAAGATCAGGACTATAGGGTGCTTTAACACCTTGACACAAAGTTTTTGCAGATTGTCGACACTATGGGCAGAAGTGTGTGGACGTGCGTTGTCATGGAAAATTTTCCATGACGCCCTTGGACAACAGTCCTCTACGTTTAATTCAAAGTTTAGGCTTCTGCTCTTTAATAAGAATCTCACTGTAACGAGCACTGTTGATTGTTCAACATTTTTCCTGATAATTTTCCAATACAGTCTTTGAGAATCCCATAACAAAATGTAAGCATAAATTTTCCAGCTAATGATTGACTTTTACCTGGATGGCGATTGAGGATGTTTCTGCTGTTTATTCTCAGGCTCATAGTGATAAATCCATGTCTAATCATCAGTAATGATTCGCTTTAAGAAACTTTCGCCTTCCTTAGAGTATCGGTCCAAATCTCGTTTGCAGATATCCGAACACTTTCTCCATACTGTGCACAAAGTCTTCGATAAATAATGGCACCAGTTACACCCTCAGACCAGAAAAATACGAATCACTGCACGGCGCTCTTCTTTCATGCAAATGACAACTGGGGCATCCATATTTGCTCGCACCCCGGTTACCTGTACATGTCACACATCTACCTGCACGGCAGTGACTGGGGAGACAGTAGCCTTGAAGGGCAAGCAATTATAATGCGGCAAACTGAAGTTTTAATATAACTGGAGTAAATCATTAGTCAAACCTCCTAGTGATTACAAGACGTATAACACTCCATTATAGTGCATAAAAATTATATATTATCAGAATTAGATTTGCTCATTCTCAGGCACAAAAAGGGTCAAGGCACAGTCACTTGTTTTTCTGTTTTGGAGTGAAACAAGAGCTGATTCTGGTTAAAACTGTGGTAGATATGATGTTACCTTTACTTTATCTAGCCCTGCCTGATTCAAGTCGAGCAGAGAACAACAGCAGAATAATGATTTGATGATTTCCCTTTTATTATCTGCATTTATATGGACCCTAATAGTTCAATAATAAAAAGAAGAAGAAGAAGAAGAAGAACCCAATCAGAATAAAATTCTGTACCCAGGTTCATGTAGCCACCTCAGTCGTAACAGTCTGACCCGATCTGACCTGATCTGAGGGAATTTTCAGTGGGAATGCGAAGCCCGGTGTACAGTAGACCTTCACTAATCCGTTATAGGATAACAGGAAGATATAACCCATGTAAACTTGATCTGATGATTTTTTCTTGGATCAACCCATGGCTTCTGGAAGTATTGTTCCCAGGAATCGATGTGAGGGTTTTCTGTAAGAACCTCAACTTCCGCAGGTCACTGATGTAAATCGGTGAATTTTTACACCTGTAGTTCACACACTGTTGGAGAGCCGTGCATCCCACCCGTGTGCAGTTATGGGAAAAGCTGAGTCATGCATCGTGTCAACTATGCTCATGTAAACAAACATGCTGTCGTGGTTCGGTATTCTGAGAATGCAGAAAGTTGGAGACGGCATGGAGTGATAAAATATGGATGAACCATGAATATGGAGAAATGTTATGATGGATTTGGGGTGAATAGGAGATGGATGGTGTTGCTATGCAGCCTGGCAGCAGCTTTAGTGTTGGTGCTGTTTGGCAACCTTTGCCATGGCTCACCCCAAGAGATCAGGCTTATTATATTCATTTAGATGGAGAGAGAGAGAAAGAGAGCGAGAGAGATGGTAATGATCTCATAATAAGGACAACGCTAGAGGAAAATGGAAATGAATATAGAATAGAATAGAACCCAAACCGAAAATAGCCATGAGGCCGGAGGAAGAAAGAGTGCGGCGGTTATTTCGGCTGCAAATGCAGGCCATGCCTTGTGATTTAGGATTCCCGCGATATCCTTCAAGTGACAGCGCGTTAGCAACAGGCTGACGGACGCAGCAAAGGAACTGCCGCTCAGCACAGAGGGAAGAAGTGTTTGAATTATGCATGTAGTCACAGCATTATCCTCACCTATCGACTGTTCCTGACTACTTGAGGTACTGTTGAGAATCCAACCCACCTACAGTACAGTGCAGGTCAGGGAGTTGTGATTAGATTTCTAAACCATTAGAACCAGAGAGCCATGGGCTTCTGTCTCCAGCCTCCAGGATGTCTTGGAGATGTCATTTACCTTCGTGGTGACTAGTCAATGAAATTTGCTTCAGGGATCTTGATGCTAGACACACTTAAACAGCAAAAAATAGCATCAAACAATTAGGACGCAGCATCAGGGTCAGTGACTACAAATACACACTGTGTCACATATAACACAAATAAAACCTTTATGTACAGTAGCTGCAAGTTGTTGTTGTTGTTTTTTTATTGTGCTTGATTTTTTTCCTGTGTGTGGGCTAGAATTGAAAATCTATTATAAACAAATACGCAAATATGATGTTATTCATTACAGAAACCATTTACAATCTCTATGAGATTACGGTCGTGTCTGGCTTGTGTCTGGTTTTCTCAGCTGTAATCGCATTATTTATCCTGTTGTTTTTAGCTGTTGTTCCAGTCAAAACCAGGACTTTTGATTGTGCAGAATTAAAAAACACAGTTGTGAGAGTAAAAACTACCTTCATATAAGAAGCTATATAATTCCCTGCAACACTTATGCACTTACTGTATCCCCGCATTTCACTGATGCTTGGATACCATCAAGGTGGAACGTTTCTCAATATGCTGAATCCATGGTAGGCCTACCTACTGAGGCGGCACGGTGGTGTAGTGGTTAGCACTGTCGCCTTGCACCTCCAGGGTCTGGGTTCGATTCCCGGCCAGGCTCG
>JAQMYL010000037.1:24526244-24546096 GCA_030014365.1 Clarias pachynema | reverse complement strand
TTTTCCATTGCAGAAAATGAAAACTCCTTTGTGATTCCTCATGCATGTTGTTTTAGTCAAGACCTTTATAATTATTAATTATAATCATATCATCACTCAGCGAGGTTTGGCCCATAATCTGTTAACTACTAATACTCCTATCTGGCTCACGGATTACATCATTTGTCTTAATAACGGATTACATTTTCAAAATTATAACTAAATAACTGAATGCTCAAATGGCGGACCTAACGCGTTAGATCAAAAAAAGTAATCCAAGTACTCTGACGCGTTACTTTGTAACGTGTTGTTACACCCAACACTGGTCCCTAATATAATCACTTGTTAGTCAGACTAATCAGAAAAAAGACACTTACATTTACTAGGAAGAATAAAGATTTGGACTTTGGAGCCCAGGGAAAAATGTCATGTGATCTGATGAGTCCAGATTGACCCTACACCAAAGCGATGGGCGCATCAGGGTGAGAAGGGAAGAACATGAAGCGATGCACCCAATGTTATGATACAGAACATTGGGTGCTTCAGTTGGTCAGGTCTAGACTCAGCAATGTTGAGATGTTGTGGCAATAAAAAGAAGTCAGCTGACGACCTGAATGTTATGAAATATGTCAAGGTTATCACATCTATGGACTTTTCTCCCTCTCTAATGGCTCAGGCATGTTCCAGGATTCAAAAAGAGAAAGTGTGTACCTGTTTTTTTGGCCAGGCAGTGTATAATTCTTTTGTGTTTTAATATTTTGAAAATCAGACAGATGTTGTACAGATGTGACCGAATGTAGCACAGGAAAAAAAAAAACGGATACAATACAGAACTGAACTATGGTAACACTAAAAGGACAAGCTAAATCAGAATATTATAATACAGGTCTCTTAATGTGACATATACAGAATAAAACTTAATTATATGTATTTTTTTGTCATAATTAAGGGCGGCATGTCTTAATATCATGAGCAACCTATTGTCCAGAAAATACAGTATCAAAAGGAATGGCTTTTTGCCGATGCAATTCATCACATACATATTACCTGCTTATATAAAAAGAGAGTTTTATTGAACAATCTATAAGGGGAATGATGCAAGCAGTAGGACTTGACCTTTACTTTTATGATGCTCATAAAAGTGCTGCAGCTCTAAGACTGAGGTTCAGTGCAGTGGATTTGAAAAGTAATCCACAGCCCTCCAGGTGTTGCTGTTGTTGAGGACTTTCTTGTCACTCACTGTAATGGGATGTCTGTGGTTTCTGTGATACACTGGTAGAACCACAACCGCCTTCATATGAGATGTGCGCGACCTGGCTAGGAATTCCATGGCTCTTTTTGTGTCTAGGGAATATGCTGGCCATGTAAATCAGACCAGGTGGCCCTGGTTATAATAGAGGTTTCCTGGGATATTATGAGACGTTCTGCCCGCACAGTGTGGCTTGTGAATGCTGCCCACATAGAGGCACCGTGCTGTCCTGGCTCTGCCCCTCCATGTCCATGTCCAGCAGAGTCTGGCGGCCAGTGGTGGCTCCTGCGCTGACCCCGCTGTCCCCAGAGCCTAGTGGACTGTCACAGCTGCTCCCAGGAGATGAGCTGAGCGTCCGGGACAGTGAGGAGAGCTTCCATGGGTCCGGACGCGCGCGGGCAGGGGTGGGGCGGGGACGGGGTGCGAACTCCAACGTCTTGGGCCGCTCAAGGGTTGCAGTCTGGGATTCTGAAGGGGAGGTTTTGCGTCGATGCACTGCGGGGTAGACTGTGGATGGGTCTGGTAGACGAGGGATGTCTAGAGTGTCACGGGAACCTGAGGGACGACACAGAACATCATATACATACTCATCGCTACATACCGTAGAACGAGAATACTATATACAAGGCGTGTTCAAGCCAAACCGGGACTTGATGATGAAATTTCTCGTGAATGAAGGAATTCAATTGATTTGACGGCTAAAGAAGATTTCATACACAGTTCGGTGATGAGAGTCTTAGACGTTTCTCATAATCATTCACCAACACCACTTGCACATTACAGGAACTCGACTAACACTTATTCCCACAACCCCCATACAGTCCTGACCTCGATCCAAGATATTTCCACATGTTTGGCCATTAAAGGAGTTCCTGGGAGGCCAGCGTTTCAGACATGTAGCGGATCATGTCTCCGACATACTTTTTACCTTGATCGTATCCAAGTGCTAGTGAAACGCTTGGTTATGTGTATTAGTGTAGCAGGGGATTATATAGAGAAATAAAAGTAGTTCTTACTCACATAACTGTGTTCTG
Source organism: Clarias pachynema (assembly GCA_030014365.1). Classification (NCBI taxonomy): domain Eukaryota; kingdom Metazoa; phylum Chordata; class Actinopteri; order Siluriformes; family Clariidae; genus Clarias; species Clarias pachynema. The sequence goes on along the minus strand of JAQMYL010000037.1, from coordinate 24,543,834 downwards.
TTATTCTGCACAATCAAAAGTCCCGTTTTGACTTGAACGCCCTCCAAACTTTATGGAAACCCATTAGTGAATATAAAACAGAAAGAAAGACCCTTCACGTTTAGTTGAAATTCCATTCCACAGTTAAATCAAAATACAGACTTATAAACTGAAGCACTAAGCAGATAGATAGGTATACACAGATAGCGGCATCGTGTTACATCCATAATACACACCTGTGTGTGGTGTGTTAGTGGGTGTGATGGGAGGAATCGGCATGCTGCCATCTGAGGGCGAGCGTCTGTGCCCGGTGACTGTCTGTGCACGAGGTCTGATGGCACCGTCGGATGGCGTGCGCCGGTGCCCGCGGTTCACAGCCATGGTGGCGGAAACATGAGTGGGTGTGAGCGACTGGTTAGGCTCGCGTTTGAAACTCTCTGCTCGTAGATCCAGCAGGGGGTTTAGAGCGGGTGCCGGACAGGCTATGTTGCCGATCGGACTCGGGATCGGATCGTCTGGGTCCGAGGGCAGCAGGGACTTGGTGGAGTTGCAGTCAGAAAGAGAGGAGAGGGAGAGGAGTGTGACAGAAGGAGACGGGTCCAGGCAGGGCAGGGCAGATTCGTGATGTTGGCGGCTGTGGGAAAGGGACAGGGACAGTGTACGGCTTGGGGGAGACGTGCTGCGCCGGAATCGGCCTGTGCGCTGGAACAGACCTTCCTTCTTTTTTCTTTGCTCCTCACGTGCATCTTGTTCGTCCTGATTCACCTGCACACCATGTGAAAACATCAGTCAATTCATGCTTCAGGATTTAATCTCACATCAATTCCATACGCTAAATATTATAACAAATCAAATCAGAATTAATAACAATTCCTCGCATTAATGCACTTTTCAGCAATTTGAGCTACAGCAGAATTTCTACTGGTTTGAACTACATGGGCCAGGAAATACTCCCCATGTGCATCAGTGAGCCTTCGCCACCAATGACCCTGTTGCCAGTTCACCTGTTTTGCTTTCTTGGGGTACTTTTGGTAGATCCTGACCAGTGTTGGGTGTAACCAGTGTTAGAGTACTTGATTTACTTTTTTGATGTAATGAGTAATCTAACGCGTTAGGTCCGCCATTTACATACTCAGTTATTTAGTTATATTTTCAAAAATGTAATCGGTTATTCAGACAATTTATGTAATCCGTGATCCAGACAGCAGTCATTCCGTTAGTGTGTGTGTGTGAAAGTCGTCTTACAAGCCCCGCCCCCGATAACCCACCCATTCCAGACATTACAATTTGGCTCTTGTCAAAGTCACTCAAGTCCTTATACTTGATTGTTTTTCTGTTTCCAACACATCAGCTTAACGAAAAAATGTTGACTTGCTGCAGAATATATCCCAAGATATTGTACAAAATATCGTAACTGTGTGTAGCGAAATTGTGATGTCTAGACTAATTTTACCTCATTGATAACCATGAACTAAAGTCTTGAAGTTTTGACCTACAGTATAATACATTTTCTATTATATGGACGGCATTAGAGGTGAGACTAAAACTGAAACAGCTAGTGGATTCAATCTACCCATCATTAATGATGAATTTAAAATGCACACAAGGAAACTTATTGCAACCTTATTGAGGTTAAAGACATTAACAGCTATGTATGTTATCAGAAAACACAGACGTGTTTCCTGTCGTCTTTACCTGCAACCGTCCCAGCTGGAGCAGGTCTGAGCCGAAGCCCACGGCAGCCAAGATGGAGGCGCAGCCCAGCAGTACCATGTCGCTCTTCTTCCTCTGATTGAAACGCCGTAAAGGATCCTGGGGTCCCACTCCGTGGCCGACACCCGTCCATGTATGGCTGGCATCCTCCGTAGCCCCGTTGCTACTGCCTTCCGGAGCCAAGCGCTCATCGAGCTCACACTGTTCCTCTACAGAGACGCAGACGTGAGAGGTTATATTTATACTCCTTCAAACAATTCAAATAATTCAAACAGTTGACGTATGCTTGATGTCGACTCACCCATTTCACTGAGACTGGAAAAGCCACCAGTTATAGGGACATGCTTGGGGGACTTGCCTAGATTTGGAGCACTGGAAGACCACACCTTCCCCTCTCCAAGTGACTTTAACCTGCAACAAATATGGCATTTAATCTATCTTGTCAGATAAACTTCAGCATTTATTATCTTAATAAATTTGCTAGCTTATCCATATTTCAGCATCAGTCATCGTGTATGGATTAAGCAGGAGATACCTATCTTCTCCTCCAACCCGTTCTCGCTGGTGGGTGGAGCTGGGACCCCAGGTACGGCCTTTCTTTTTAGTCCCTGCCAAGTCTTCTTTCTTACACACTGCTGTTCGGCCCCATGTGTTCCTCCCATCACTCGGGGTCACTGGAGGTCAAAATGACCATTTTTAGTGTAAACATTTCATGAACGGATTTAGACTCAAGAATTAGGCATGAGACATTACTTAGCTGATATAAGGCAGGTACGAAAGCCTGTAAATTATTAATTTTATTGATCCAATAAATAAATACATGGTGTATTTATATATTATTATTATTATTATTATTATTATTATAAACATCCAAATTATTCCGCATTATACTTCCGGCTCACATCCTAGCATTACTGATACACATAATCAGCTTTCTAAAGTTCTTGTATAGAGTTGCTCAGCTATAAGACGTGTACTCACATCGAATGGCTCTGAGGCGAGGTATAACGCCCGGACTGGCAGGTGGAGTGGTGCTCTCACTGCCCTGGCTTTTCCTCTTATCCACACTGGGAGAGGCTTGCACTGTGATCTTATGCTCGAAATCTATACAAGAGCAAATAAATATATTTTTTTCTATGTTACACTCAGGAATAAAATCATGAAATGAAAATAATAACCCTTCGATTCACTTTTCATAGATCATTCGGTTGCATTTTCTATTCCACCCACCAGAGGGCAGGCTGATGCAGTTGCTGTCTCGGCCCAGTTTGAGGAGCCGGCTCTTCTTGAAGTGGCCCTTGCGCTTTTTGACGTGCGGTTTCTCCTGGTACATCTGATGGATAATGATGTTCAGCTCTCTCTCCACGATGTCGATCTCCCGCTCAGCTAACTCCTGCTCGCGTCTCTTCAACAGCTCCTCCTGCGTCCGCTGTTCCTCTGCGGCCCGGGCCAGCGCCTCTTCCCAGGAACGCAGTTCCTGTTAGGTACGACAATATTAATGTTTTAAAAAGTGTGGTAATATATTTTTAGGGAAAACAGAATCATAAAAAAATAACGCCGTTTTAAGCAAATAGAGATAATGCGGTGTGTAAAGACATAGCTGGAGATGGCAAAGCATATAAAAGCTTTGCTCTGCCATAGTAAGTGGCCTTTGGTGGATTTACCTGATTAAAAAAAATAATAATAATCACTTGTAATTCTTACCTTCTCTTTGGCCCTGAGCTCATCAAACATCTGCTGGATCTCCATCCTCCAGTCCTCCTGCAGTGAATGGAAAGATTCCAGTGGCATCTGGAACATGGAGGACTGCTCGATGGCCAGCAACCTTTTCAGTATGCTGCTAAAGGAGGGACGACTGTGAGGATTCGGGCTCCAGCACTCTGAAAAGACAGATTATTATATAACCATGATATAAGGGAAAAACACTGTAGAAAAGAAATGTATCAGATCATCAGGATCATCAAATATGGCGCGGCGCTATGGGTAAGGTTTCAATTGGCCCAAAAATAACGTTTATTTTCCAGTGCTGCCGGTGAAAATGGAACCTGATTGGATTGTATCCTGTTAAAGCACTTTACATTATAAAACATGTAAACAGGAAAGGAAAGACCGGAGTGAGTCCATTGCGCTATAGTGCTATTCTTACTGCAGTGTGTTCGTGTACTGTACATGGGTGTGGGGTCAATCATACCTCCTAGCAGTTGAGCAAAAGCCTCAGGGCAGGTGGAAGGAATAGGGAGGGTCAGTTTGTTCATGGCGACTCCATAGGCCACAGCCAAGGCGTCGATCTCCCGATACGGCACCTCACCAGTCAGCAACTCCCACAGCAGTACCCCAAAACTTGTGGGACAAAAACAGTGATATGCAAACATTTGGTCATGGCACATTTTTAGCCTTATCTTCACTACAACTAATAATCAGCCGTAGCAACAGTGCTAATGAGCTAATGAGTCATGTTCAGATATGTTGGATTATGGGGAAAAAAACTGATGTGGAAAAGCAGTAAATGCCCTCCCTAACCCCCGATTTTCTCTCTAATTTAGTCGTTTCCAATTCCACCCCACCACTAGAGGGCTCCCACGTTAAGCTACTGCTACCACTTAGTCTAGGAGGGCGAAGACTATAACTTGTTTCCTCCGAACCACGTGACGCCAGCCGACTGCATATTTTCGAACTGCCCGCTCACGCACCGTTGGGGGCGGCGTAACACACTCGGAGGACAGCGCTATCCACTCCTTCCGCTTGCATTAGCTCACAGACGCCCCTGATTGCCTGTAGAGCCGTGATTAATGTGGGAGCACTAAGTACCTCTCATCCCTCCCCTCTGAGAGAGCTCGGCCAATCAGCTCTCTCTAGACATCAGGCTGCAAGAGGTTACAGCATCACCCGGGAATCGAACTCGCGATCTCCGGATGATAGGGCGAGCACTTTACCACTGCGCCACTTTTCACATTTCTAGTTCAATTAAGCGCCCTAGAACTGGCAAGGTGTGTTATATGTTATCAGCCTGAAAAACAAGGCACTGAACATGTCTTGGTATGATGTGAGATTACAATGTTAGTGAGACCTTCTCCTTAGGGTGATGTCTTACCTCCAGACATCGCTGCTTTTAGAGAAGAGCGACACCTTAATGACCTCTGGAGCCATCCAGGCGTAAGTGCCTGCCGCACTCATCTTAGTGGTGCGATGCCACTCCCGTGCCAATCCAAAATCCGTGATTTTTAGCGTCTTACCGCTCAGGTCGTCCCTCGCCAGTGGCTCCAGAATCAGGACTGAGAGAGGGACAGAAAAAGAAGGAGAAAGAAATATTATAAGGGGAAAAAGTGGAAAGAGAGAAAACGTCACGTTAAACAAGGACGATCTGCAACCAATCTTTCTGTAACCTAGAAGCTTGTTATGACTGTACACATTTTAGTTTTGCCTTTTCCTTTGTAACATACAGACTGACCTTTTGGCCTTTAAAGTTCAAGATAATAAAGTCAACACACTAGAAGTTCAGTGTGCTTATCAAACATTTACCTCTCAGTCGCATAAGAGAGTCGTAGTGTTTCTCAGTCGTAGTGTGTGTGTGTGTGTGTGTGTGTGTGTGTGTGTGTGTGTGTGTGTGTGTGAGAATTAACCCTGGAGTGCAACATGGTCTCTTTACCAGGCGCATGCTGACACGCAAACACACAATGACACATTTGCATGTTTAACCACACACACCCTCCACATGGACACAGGTTAAATATTATTCATAGCACGACTAGCATTAATAATTAATAACATTGTAGCCGTCTTGCCTTCCGGTTTATCTCAAGAGCGACTTGGGAACTGATTATCGGCATGCCTTTTACAAAACACAGACAGTGTAAGTACGTTTTCATGGAAACGCTTTCACGTGCTAGCGATACGATCATAAATTTAAGAGTTTGCTTTTTAAGTGCTAAAATATAAAAACAACCAGCGAGGCATTAATAATTACCCAGTGTAGTCATCATCAGAAGTATACTATTGTCATGAAAATGGGTTTCATTATTACCTGAGAGTCCAGGCATTAATCTGAAGAGGGCTCAAACGCGTGCGTGCGCTCACACACACACACGTGCTAAAAGGTCCATTTAAATATAAATGTAAAGTGCTGAGTGGCTATTACAGAGCTTTCATGAATGAATCATAATATTAAGACCATATTGATAAAAGAAGAAGATGACTAATGGAGCGTGTATGTGTGTGTGTGTGTGTGTGTGTGTGTGTGTGTGTGTGTGTGTGTGTGTGTGTGGAAAGGTGTATATCAAGAAAAAGGTTAGGAGCTAATGGTGACTGAATGGATCCAGACGTCTCTGTATCGGTAAGCACAGCTTATTGCATTACTGATGCTTAAAGAAATATTCACAATCATATTCACTTTTTTTCTTTTAAATGAATAAAAGCATCCAGTTGGTCAGCCAGCTTGCACACTGCTGTGTAGGTTTCAGAACCAGAAACGGTGCAATCGTGAGGCTCAGGGAAGAAGAGTGGCATCAGTGGGCGTGGTGAGGGGGCGTGTCTTCAGCTTGTCAGTCTCAGATTAAGAAGGCGTGGCCTCTGTGTCTGTCTGTTAATGAACTACTTAAAGATAATCCTTTTGAAAAATATTATTAAACCATGCACCATACTCAATCCTACTGTTTAAAGAAGTCTGGCTGTGAAATGTGCATCATATTGTCTCTGATGAAACATTTTCCCTTTCATGAGTTTCAAGGCCGGGGAAAATCCGTCTGCATAGGGAAATGCTGAGGAGGCTCTTAGCCTGGATGAACGTAACTCAGGGCCTGACCATCCAAAGATTTGACTGTCAATTAGTGGTGCTGGGAGTGTCCTGTAGTCCATGCAAGCCTGCATATGCCGACAGTTTCACTGGGAAAATCGTCTTGGAGATCATTTGATTATGGATGGATATTTTCTGTGCTGTATGTTGAGCACAGAGAGAACAGGAAAGAGTAGGAGACTTGGTGAGGGAATAGGAGTTGAAACTCTCTCTCTCTCTCTCTTTCTTCTTCCACTCTCTGTTTCTCTTTGTCGCTCTCTCTGTTGCATAGCCACACGCTATCTCTATCTCAGTGTCTCCTCTCTAGACTTCCTCCTACATTTGTGTGTGTGTGTGTGTGTGTGTGTGTGTGTGTGTGTGTGTGTGTGTGTGTGTGTGTGTGTGTGGAAATGTTTATAGTATCAATACTGGTCTGAGTTGCTCGGAGCTGTGTAGGGAGGGGCTGTGTGCCTTTCCCATATCACCTGTGCATATGCAAAAGACACAGCGAAACCAAGAGTGTTCGAGAACATAGCAATGGCTGTATCCGACTCACTCAATTCCAGTGCAACAGATACATGAAAGCATTTAGGTAAAGTGTTCATAAAGTAAAGTAAAATGTTTGCCAATAATTGTGTTCCCTATTTAGAATAATTAAATATTGTAATATATATTAATTATAAGTCATAGGATGGCACTAATACACACACACACAAGCTATACAAGCAATCTGGAAATACCAGTCAAAAAATAAAGCACCCAGGCTACATGAAGGAAAACTGCAGAATGGGGAGAACATGCAATCTCCACACACACAGACAGACACAGACACACACAGACAGGAGGCAGGATTAGATCCCCCAACCATGGAAGTGTGAGGTGACAGCGATAAGGCACCATGCCAACCTATATAAAATATATACAAAACAAAAAAATACTATATGGACAAAAGTATTTCGCCATACCTGTTAATTACTGAATTCAGGTGTTTCAACCAGGCCCCTTAGCCCCAGTGCAGGGCAATCTCTACTTTAAATACTTCAGCATACCAAGCCATCTTGGACAATGCTCTATGTCCATATAGTGTATAATAGTAAATGATTTAGAACATTAAAAAGATTATTCAAATTTGTCTTAACATACGAGGGGTCAAACCAGGATGTGAATGACAGCATAAAACCAATTGGCCTACTGCAGTCGTTCCTGTAAACATTCCGCAAGTGAAAATCTTCAAAATCCTAAATTAAAAACTGACAGATAGTCTAACTCGTCACCAACTTGTGGGAACCGTACACACAATAATTCACAAACACTATTTGGACATTATAGGGAATAGGCTTGGAGTTGCAAACTTTCTACCTTGATGGTATGCAAGCACTAGTGAAACACTGTGATAAGTGCAAAAGTGTAGCAGGGTATTACTGTATATAGAGACATAAAAATAACTCTATTTACTCTCATAAATGTGTTAATCTGTACTGTATTTATAAGTCGTTTTTTTTTTTTAATTAGTAAAGTGGTAATTGACTACAAAATGTTTTCACTTCTGCCAGGTCTGCTTCTGTCCACCATTCGTCCTCTGCAGCTGATTCAGAATGCAGCAGCACATCTCGTCTTCAACTATCCCAAGTTCTCCCACACCACTCAAAACCATAATGCTTGCCTACAAAGCTAAAAAAAAAACAGCCCAGCACCCACTTAAACACCCAGCTCTAATCACACTCCACTGCACCACATTCCCTCCGATCCTCCAGCAATGCTCGGCTGGTCCCACCATCTCTCAGAGATCGACTTGATCGAGACTTCCATCTCTAGGCTCTATTCTGTTCTGGCACCTAGGTGGTGGGAAGGACTTCCTTTAGATGTACTTAGATTGTACTGGCAATCTTTAAACAATGACTTAAGACATACTGTATCTGTTTTTTTCAGTACTTAGGGTAATCCCTCCCTGAGAAAAAAAAAAACCTTCCCAGCTCTGTTGGACTGATGGTACTTAGCTAGTAACCTAGTAACCCAGTGTAAGGATCTATCCAATGATAAAATGATGATTAAGCACTTTTGTAAGTCACACTGGATAATAGCATCTGCCAAATAAATACTTCATGCTTATTTGTTGTATAATCTGTGAACTGACTGCTGTAACAATACAAGTATCTATCTCTCTGTCTGCCTGTCTACCGTACAGTATATGTTCTATTTCCAAATATCGAAAGATTTTTTTTCTTCTGTTTTGCAGTATTTAAAACTGTTTGTGAGGATAATGTACTAAATGATAAAGCTTAGATGCTTCTGTCAAAAGAAGTGAAATATTTATATAAGATGTTATAAAACTGTTGTTCTGCAAATTTAGTTCAGCCATTACCTTATGGTAAAATAAACTAAACACTGTGGCTATGCTAGGTACAGCTTTTAGCCATATGCTAGCTATGCTAGGTCAATAGCAACTTTTAAATCTCAGGTAACAAAAAACACACCATTGTAACTGATGTACACTGATGTCTCTTGAATGCTTTTCAAAATGTCCCTCTGTTTAAAGTAAATTTGATAGAAATGCTGCTTGGGTTAGGGTTAGCTAAGCTAACTTACTAAACAAAAGCTGACTAGCAAGTGAAGCAAACAATAAACTCCCTTTATTTAATTAGCGCTGTGATAACATATATCACATAAACAGGCTAACTTTTATTTTGATTGGTCTATACATCAATCAAATTTAAAGTAGGCCTGCTTGTGTGCTCTATGTTAACACAGCGCTAATTACTAATAATTTTTTTGTTATTCGCATGTTAAGAAACTTCCTTGAAGAAAAGTGATTCAAGGCAGGAACAACGTTTATCACACTGGAGACTTTAACATTTTTACCACACAACATGTGTGCTAAAATAGCTAGCTAGATAACTAGTATGTGTGTCTATCTATCTATCTATATAAAAGGTCTTGTCTATGTGTACTTTAGCGAAACAAGAGAAAAACAGAATAGAAGATGACTACTGACATTCATAATAAGCCATTGTTATAGCCCCACTCTCCTTTTCTATTTCAGTGCCTCTGTGCCTGTGAGGGACAGCTGTCTCTGCAAGGCTCTATGTGTGTGTGTGTGTGTGTGTGTGTGTGTGCATGAATGAGTATGTGAGCAAGAAAGAAAGAGAGGGGGAGAGAGAGAACGAGCAAGAAAATATAGCTATATGTACATATGTGAGTGAGAGAAAGCAGGAAAGGAAAAAGAAAAACGAGTATCATCGAAAACAAGCCAGAATAAGAGTGTATACCGAAAGTGAGGGCGTGTCACTAATGAGTGTTTGATCTAACACACCTTTGTTTTGCCTCTTGTCTTCTATACATGCATACTGTACATGTGTTTGTGTTGTATGTGCGTATGAGAATGTGTTACTGGGTGACTTTGTGTGTTTGGAATGATATTTGAGCTCACAGTCACACAGGTTTGGCCAGTCTGCCGTCATAACTCACATCAAACACAGCAAATCCCGTGCCCACTTGGCCTGCGTTTACGGTGTGTGCCACCTGAAGCTACCATTATTCGTTATGCTCACTCCTAAATGCCCTTGGTGATCAGGTGAACAGTACTCTCTAGTAAGAGACCAATACAGCTGTTTCAAATCTACAATTAAATTTTATGTCCATTGGAAGCTGTTCTGTGATTCAAATTATCCAGAGAAAGCGTTCTGTTAGTGGCTTATAAGAGCTTCGTAGCAGTGGTCACAAAAAAGTTTTTTATTTATTATTATTATTATTATAACTGTAATATAAAAAGAATTACTTTATCCTAACTATAATATGTAACTGACTGAATCTTGAACCAACTGTTTAATTTAGCCTGTATTCAAAATGGTGCACTTAACCAGGGGCATTTAATTCAAACTGGGACTTTTAATTGTGCAGAACTACACAATAAACACAGTTAAGAGAGTAAAAACTCCCTTTATTTCTCTATGTAATCCACTGCTACAATAATGCATCATTATTAATCCAGCGTTTCAGTAGTACCTGGGTACCATCAAGGTAGAAAGTGTTCTCAGTACATCTGAGCCATGATCGGCCTGCCTGCTTTGTGTCTGAAATGCTGGCTTCCCAGGAACTCCTTGATATATGAAAATAACTTAGAATGAAGTCAAGACTGTACAGGGATGTGGCAATAACTCCCAGCCAAGTTCCTGTAAAGGGCGAGTGGTGTTGCTGAATGATCGTGTGTATGGTTCCCACTGACAGGTGCATCTCTTTCGCAAGGTGGTGACAAGCTATTTATAGATTTTTAAGATTCCACATACTGTACTAAATGTTCACAGAAGCGAAGTGTCTGCACCACTCAAATGTTTTACTGTGGCTAAGAGTCTCATCACTGTACTATGCTTGAAGTCTTCTGTTTTTGCACTGATTTTACACCTTACTGTAATTCACGAGAAATTTCCAGTATGACTTGAACGCCCCTTGTAGTTTATATAAACGTTTGACAACTTTGTTTACAACAGTAGTCATTTTTTGGGAAATTTGTGAGCAAAACATCAGCAAGATTATGCTCTAAGTAAAATTAACTCGCATTTACAGGCACTATTTGCAAAATTTTTTTAAAAATATCTGTAGTCCAATCCATCACTCAAAGCTATTTTAAAAACAGCCAATTAGAACATTTTTATCAGATATATTCAGTATCAGTAATTTTGGGCTTTTCAAGACCATGAGAAAAAAATTAATTATCAAGAAAGACATTATAAATATACATACACCCTTCATACGAGGGTGTAAAACTGACATTCAAGCACAGTATGTTGATGAGACTTTAAGCTTGCTGGAATAGCCAATGTGGCTTGGAGTCCAATGCATGTGTTCCTGTGAACATTCAGCGAGTGGAACGCCTGAACCTTTAAAACCAATGGACTAAAAACTTGTGGCCTGCTTGTGGAAGAGACGCATCTGTCTGTGGGAACTGTACACACATTCTTTTAGGTACACCACTTGCACATTATGGGAACTCAGCTTGGATGCCTCGTCCCATATAGTGCCGACCTTGATGCAAGCCATTTCCACCTGGGCCATTAAAGGAGTTCCTCAGAGGCCAGCATTTCTGATCAAAGCTCAGGCATCCTGAGAAAGTTTTTTACCTTGATGGTATCCAAGAACTAGTGAAACACTGGGATAAGTGCATTAGTATAGTAAGGGAATTATATAGAGAAATAAAGGTAGTTTTTACTCCCATAACTGTGTTCTGTAATCGAAATTGGTATAATCGAAATGCTCTTCCTATGTATGTCTGATTTTTGTTTTTCTTACACCCGTTGGTGCTGCTCTTGTTTTTTGTTCCACCAAAGTAAAAAATCTTGTGTAAAAGGCTGTGAGTTCACAAGGTAGTAGAAAGTTAGTTCACATGGCAGAAATATCCTAAATGAAAAGACAGAAATCAAACTGAACTGACCAGAGCAAATCTATTGAGACTGCCATGATATACTGGTATATACATGTGCACTACTTTCTATGTAGAAAAGTGTTTTCACTATTTTTTTCTTTGGGGGGGGGACTGACACGCACATTATTACACAACAGACATGTCACGTAGCTCCTTTCTTACGTGTGTATAGAATAAAATGCTGCATTCCATCTTCACAGCTGTAATATTTGACTGCTTTGAATGTACCCCTGCTGCACCTGATGATTCAGCATGTATTGATCTGCAAATAACATCTTACGAAGAGATCCACATTTCTATCAAATGCACAAATGTCTCATCTGGTCCTAGCCACGATCTTTCTCACATAATTAAAACGGTGATTAAACAGACTATTTGTACTGACACTTTTCTCTCTCATGGATACAGAAACACAAACAAACACACGGACTTTCTGTCTCCTTCACCCATCTTCAAATAACCGTCTGACTCAACAGGGCTGTGTCTCAAATCAAGGCTTACTCAGCAATCTCCTCCATATTTACTCTGCAAATATTAAACATCTCTTAAGTGCACACTCTAGGATAAAGTGAGGGTGTGGAGTGACTGTGAAGAAGTTAAATGAGTTATTTGTGGGGTTCTTGAATAAATTAAAGCTATGGGCATTTTTTCTATTTGCCTGAAGAAAGGAAAAACAACAAGGTACTGTATATAGAGGATAAAGATTTTTAGACCTCCAGATTAATGGTTTATTACTACGCTGTTAAATTCTCTAATCTGATACAGTAGAATAATACTGCACTAGTTCTAATATGTTATCATTCCTGTAGTAATGTATAATCATTGATGTACTGATGTTTTCGGTATAGAAGCCATTATGGAAGGAGTTTTCAGTTTCGGCACTTCAGGAACAATCAGCAAGTTTTCCACAACAGAAAAAGGTCATCTGGATTTACACTTTCCAGTTTCCAAATGATAAGCTGTGTTTTTTTTTCTTCTCATCTTATTAACTTTAAGTAAAGAAAGGAAGAAAGAACAAAAGAGAGAGGTCAATGCAGAAATGACTATTTAAAGTAAAAAGCATAAGGGATAACAGGAATGAACAGGTCTTATAGGCATTCCACTTCATTTAACTTAAATATGGATGGTTATAAAGCATGACGTGTTTTATCCCTCATAAACTAATTGGATCTAAAAGCAATAAACTACTTTGCTATCCGAGAATAATCAACATTTGGGATTATGTCCGCTTGATGTTGGCTTACATCACACAACCCTGGAGTGTATTGGTAATATTATTAATGTTAATAATTGTATTCTTCATTATGTTTTAGTCCTTTATTTTGTACAAAGTAGCAGAATAATATTTTATATACAAAAATTTGAAAGTGCATCCTTCTATTTAATATCTAAATTAAATAATCATATGTAGAATGTTACAAATCATATAAAGCCATTTTATTAAATGTATTCAATTATGTAAAATAATTTTAATCCAATTAAAATAATCACTGACAATAAGCTGGTGTGTCTAATGCTCAAGGAACTACTAATGTTCTCTTTTTTTCTCTACTACTTCCAATTAATAATAAAATATGAGTTTCTATGAGCAGCATCATTACGAAAAGACAAGAGAAGCCATGAGAAGGTTTCACAAAGTTCAGTTATAAGTTATCTAAACCACTGCATGTATTTCACTATAGACAACATTAACATAAACCTAGCAGGCAAGTGAAGCTCTTGAAAACTACCTTCTTTTCCCCCCCACCGGAAAAAAGAAGTGTGATTGAGTATCAAAGCCTCGATTGTTCGTGTAATACAGTCAGTGATTTTTTAACAGCAGATAACATTTAGCCCAAGATGATATTTAACGCTAGCTAGTTAGCTAGCTGGCTTACTATCTGCCACTCTGCCGCTGCTCTGCCACATTATCCGCAAATAATTTGCAAGTCGTGTAAACCTAAATATTAGTCGTGTACAGGAGCCTTTTCACTGTGTAACGTTGCACAAATAAATGCTAAGTTTATAATTAAGCATGATTACATGATTATTACGTTATTACATCAGAGGAGTGCCGTTGTAACAAAGATATCACAGCCATGCTGATATTCAACAATATGACCGCCGTTTATTATCAACAGATTATGATTTGACAATTTATTTAACAAATTTTTTGCTCTACCAACTCATATCCTTCCATGCCTGGCGGAATTAGCATTGAGCTGCCGCCTGACTGTTAGCGACTGACAGTCGCTATTAATAGCAGTTAACTAGGGTGAAAGCAGTTTTAAGTTTATACCAGCACTATGTAGTTTAAAAAATAGCAATAAAATAATTGTAAAATCATAATCTGTTGATAATGAAGATGAGGAGAATAAACAATGGAGGTGGTAAACAGTAAATCTCCTACGTTGCTCTGTATATTTTACCTTTTATTCAGCTTTAAGATATAAGCTAACTTCCGGGTTCCGGTAACTGAACACCAAATAGCGTAAAACTGAAAGCTAGTGTACGATGATGTGCACAAACAAAAACGTGGCCTTGATCAAGTGTTAGAGGGGTACTTGAGATTCAGCCTTGTGTTAGAAGCTAGTTAGCATTGTAGCTCACGATAGCAGTGAACAAAACAACATAGGCGGTTCAGAAGCAATTTGGAACAACTTAAGTCCTATTTGCGTGATATCAGTATTATCTGGGGACCTCTAGTCATTTGTAATAATTGCAAAGGGGGTCTTTAATCTTAATTCTGTGTGAATTAAGACATGTATACATGACATGTATAGCAGCATGTGGTAAGGTTTACATACATACTGTTTACATAGAGCTAGACCTATAATGACGAATGTTTTATCTTGACATCATATCCGGGAGATAAGACAGTAAATTTGAGTAAAATCGCAGGCTTCGCTTATCCCATGCGAATACACCAAACGAAATTTAGATGTGGTGGGGGGGTGGGGGTGGGGGGAATTTTGCAGGCAGCTGCTCTTCCCCTCCTTCCAGTTCTGCGGCCCGTACCGACCTACTTTCACCCATGCTGAAGATTGAACAGTTAGTGTAATAAACAATTTTTAGTAAACTATTATAGCACATACTATAATATACCATAGTATTACCATGGTACTTCGGACATTACCATGGTAGGCCACTATAGGACTTTATAGAGCACAGTGGTAGGTACCATGGTGCTTCAGTGGGTACCATATTAGTACCATGGTGTGTACCACAATACTTTGATGAATATCATCTTATTTATTGGATATCAGAGTGGCTTACAAAGTTCAGCAAGAACCTAATATGGTATGTTTTTACATACTGTACCACATTAGATGTGTTAGTACATGCTACTGGTATTGCATATTACAAGCAACTACCTGCTGAACCTTGGTAGCCATTGTGATACCATAGTATTCCCCAATGTATTATGTATTAACCTTACCATAAGTGGGAAAATGGCACTGCAGGGGCTACTACAGCAAGGACAGTACTGCGGCACTTAGAAAGATATTGCGAAATAAAAAACATGGTATAATGGTACCATATTAAATAAATATTACTATTATGATAGATAAACATGTTTTACATATTTTGACAGTAGTGGTTAGTTTTGTCGCCTTGCACTACTGGGGTTCGGGTTCGATTCCCGGTCAGGTTCCATTCCCGCCTCTGTGTGCATGGAGTTTGCACCATACATCTATGGCACTGTCAAAAATACCACGGTACTATATACTGTGTACCGATACCATCAGGCTACCTACAGTATATACTGTACCTAAATCATGGTAAATACAGTAAGTAACCATAACTATTTATAACCATAAGCAAATTGTATTGTTGTTTTAAACGCTCCAGGACACAAGGTGAGCTGATGTTGCAGTTGAATCAGGTTCCTGGCTCCTGTTTCCTGCATTACTGTATACAAATCCTACTAATGCACACTACCCTTAGACTGCTGAGTGGGTGCATCTAGGGCTTTTAATCAAAAAGAAGACATTTTGCAGAATGCAGAGTTCTGTTCTCTCTTCCTGTCTTCCTATATATATATTTTTTTTCTTTTTTCTTTTTTAAGAAATCGTGTTGTTGTTTTTTTTTTGTAGTTGTTAGTTCAATACATCACTTGATACACATGCCTGTGTGACAAAAGAACAGATGACAAGCATGGCACCGAGCCAATAAGCCTGACACAGCAAACAGGGGTGGGACTTCTTTTTAGTCCAATGGCTGCGTGTGTTCTCCTCCCTGTCCTCAGCAGTCTCTGGGAGACTATACCTCTCCTTCATCGCCATGCCCTGCAGACAATCCCTCGCACACCCCTCCCTTCCTCATGTTCTCTCCATCTCACTCGCCCTCCCTCATTCCCTTGTCTGCTGAGGAATCCTCTCATACTGCACCAAAAGATGAGCGCAAGCCAGAAAGAGAGAGAGAGAGAGAGATAGAGAAGGAGAGGCAAAGAAAAGGAGGAATTAGGGCGTATATTTGTGACGAACTTGCGTGCATGCATGAGAATGTGTGTATTGTACTTCCATGCATCGGATTTTGCCTCTGCGTACAGTATATTTGCATTCATCTTATAGAAAGGCATAAAGAAAGTGAAGGAGGAGGACAGTGCATGCATCTTGCTGATGTCTCAGTTTTCTCCTTTGACCTTGTTTATCTACATTCAGGTCACTTTGCTCTTTGTTTCCACCATCTCAACCTTAAATATCAGTCAGAGATAAAATGGAACTCTCGGTGTCCTTGGTAAAGATGGGTTTAAAATAATTTTATTACTTAATGCATTTTTACAAACATAACAGCACTGAGTCTTCTCCATTATTAGAGAAATAAGAATGAGGAATGTTCTAATCTTCCGGTACCAAGACAACAGTGCAAAACCTGAGTCTGTTGTCATTTTGGTCAGGTGAGCTAAAGAGAAGACTTCACCTAGGATCCTGGTAGTACAGTAATCTAACTCCTAGACACTCCTAAACAAATCAATCCAATAAATTGTGTACAAATTAGAAACTTGTGAATGAGTTAATCAGTATAAATATATAACAAGGTCATAATAACGCATTTACTGCCAGTTGTCATAATTTTTAGTTGTCATAATTTTGTCATCATTTTTAGTTGGCAATTATGACAATTAAAAATGCATTCATAAGTTATTTTCACTAACAGAAAAATGAATTAAGCAATGCATGTTTTATGAATAAAAGCTATTTTTTTTAACATACACACAAAAAAATTATATATATACTGTAATATATATATATATATATATATATATATATATATATACAGTATATATACACACACACATATATATATATATATACATATATATATACACAAATATTATGATTATATATTGATATATTGTGATTTTGTTGGAAAAAAAAGTGCTGTGGCACACAACATTTTTTAAATATAAAGACAATACAATAATAAACAATACAAAAACCTCAGTTTGCAGCATCATTAGCCTCCTCGTTCACCAGTTTCGGTGTCACTTCAGTAAATGGTGTCACAGTAATCGCAGCTTTCCTCACACACAGTGCATCTCCTTATGCGTCTCTTGTACACAAATTGCTTGTGCATATGATGTTTTGTTTTGTTATGTTATTTTTCTGCATCACCACAGTGCTGTGACTACAATTTACCATTATATGCCAATTTAAGTACAAACCGGATTCCAAAAAAGTTGGGACACTTAACAAATTGTGAATAAAAACTGAATGCAATGATGTGGAGAT
>JAQMYL010000037.1:24504508-24519017 GCA_030014365.1 Clarias pachynema | reverse complement strand
GCCGATTCCGATGCCAGCCTTTTTTGTGGTATCGGCAGCATTTCCGATACCAGTATCGGAATCGGAACAACCCTAGTTAAAAGCCTCCAATCTATCTTCTTCTCCAAAATCTGTGAGCGAATTAGTCTCAAACCCACTCATTAGACACACTTATACCAGTCTTAAAACACCACGAGTGCTAATTAGTCAAAAATCGTGTGCATTTAAAGCCCAGAGCGACCGCGTTAGAAACCGCACGTGCCCACGCTCTGACACCCACTTGTCCCACATGGTTACTCTCAGGTTGAGTTTTTAGACTTAGGAGGCATTTGAGGAGTATAAAACATCACAATTTCTTTATAAACCTACAAGTGGTGTACTCTGTACTATTTACACCTTTTCATCCGTGTCGTATGAGTGAATTATTTGCTAAGTTTGTTTAGAAATAATAATTATGGCAGATGACATAACAGAGATACATGCTGCCCAGTGAAAAAATTGCTTTTTTCTCCCGGTTAATTTAAAGTTAAACGTTAAACGCTTTGATTTGAAGTGATTATTCAAGTGAGAAAATTTATGTTATAAAAAGCTACATTTAATTAATCATTAAACTTTTTTTAAAAAATGTAAAATTGTAACAAAATCAGGGGGAAATGTAATATCGGCATATTTAGAAAAATTGCAATTTTAATCAAATCAGCACCAAGGTATGGTGATAATATCGTATCAGGAGGTGACTAGTGATTTCCATCCTTACTTAGTACAGTTTACACTTTTAAAATGGTAAAAATACATACAACAGGCTTGTGAGTCAAGCTGTAAATAAGCAGGCTAAAAGCTACAGCTAATGTACCTGCTAAGTCATGTAGAGTAGAGAATAAAACACTGAAAACTGTCTAAAATATTCATATTTCTCTCAGTTATGTTAGGAATCTACTCTAAATAAGTGTCCTTGGACTGTAATTACACTTAGCATTAATTGCTAACCAAACATCCATATTAAGAAATGCTAGCATTGCACCACAGCTTGTCGAATATTAGCAAGGCAAAAGTTAGCACAGTAGCTATGACACCATTTAAATGTAGTATAGCAGGCACTAGTGTTAAAATAAAAAAGACAAAGTAGTAGTAGTAGTGTAAGAAGTAGTGTACGAAGTTATTGTTAGTTGTGAGAAGATAGTTCCACACACACTCTCTCTCTCTCTCTCTCTCACATACACACACACACACACAGCCTTACAGTATATGTTTAAGGGTTGAGATTGTTTGTTGAAGCACAATGAAGGCTTCATACGTATAGACGAGGGTCTTCTTGTCACTGAACTAGTGTTAGCATGGCTGAGTGTAAGCATGCCCGAGCGTGGTGGCAGTGGTAGGACTTTTACAGGAGAATGTACAGTAGTGCCAGGGCACACGGTGTAGCAGCGTCCTGATTCCAGCTGCCCAGGAACAATACGCCTCTCACTGCCCGCGTGCCATTCTTCCCTGGATCACTCAGCCGAGATCGTCAGTGCTGTGCCATGCTAGCTCACTGTGTGTGCAAAGCTGTGGCAACTCTTTGCATTTGCATCAGTTTCTTTGTCCGTGCATGTGTGTGTTTTGTATGTGTAGTCATGCATTTGTCTGTTATGGAGTTAATAAATATTGTTTTATGTTTGTTCTGTGATTATCGCTGTAATTATATGAGCGCCACTGAGTGTGTATGCGTATATGAAAGACGATGTATGAGTGTTTGGTGACATGAAGTAGGTTAAGGGCAGTGTGTGTGTGTGTGTGTGTGTGTGTGTGAGTGTGCTGTGCGGGTGTGGATAAAGGTCTCTGTTTACACTGTGTTACTGATGTTTCTCTCTCGGTCATGTGAGCTCGAGATCAAACCTTGGACTCTCGAAAGCCTGCTTCAGTTACTCTTTAATAACTCGGTGGCACACGGACTTTATGACAAGGTTGAAGAGAAATTCCATGTGTTACGCTGTAGACCGATACTAGTTGGTAGTTCGTTTAAAATCTGAAGCTAGTGATGGTGTTTGTATTTATCTTCTTTTCATGGTGTCAAATACTATTACACTAGCTGCTGCCTCTGGCTACATGAGTTATCTCTTTATTGATCTGTGTGGTGGCCAGTGTGACAATCGGTAGACATAAAGTGGTAGATATTGTGCGTGTGCATGACGTGCTGCTTGTTAGATTTGTACATGCTACATGACAAATATAGATGTGATATTTAAAGAACAAAATTAGCCCAAAGTAAAATTTACATAGCATTTCCATTCGCCACACATGTGTTCAATTAGCCATGACCATTTGCCAATTCTGGAGCCTGAAGCTTGCTTCGATATTTCTGCACTGGAGCTATGAGGTTAATGTGCATAGATAAGAAGTTAGAAAAACTAAAATCTTACAGTTTAACATCACTTTGTAATACCATTTATACATAAAAAAAAAACTGAAGAATATACATGGAATTAAAAGGTAAACATATGAATTACATTATCATCAAGCATAACTCCATCATTAAACTTTCTTTGAATGTCCTTTTTATTGCTCGAAGTTTGTGACAATGTAAAAACCACATAAACAAGCCAATTTTAGATACCACTTAGTAAGGGTTTCTGATACTGCGTGGATTTTCCATGCCTTTATCCCTTATGTTCATAAAGCAACACCTTCATGGTGCTTCCTGATTCCTTGTATGGAAATATTTTCTATAGCTCATATGTGCTGGAAACTTTTTGTCTACCCGAAAATTTTAAATGTGCTTCCTATCAGTTGCGTGTCCTTGGTTCTCCATATGACTTAAATGTTAATGACTTCTGTTCTTTTGAGGTATGGAATGCCAAAAAACTTAAATATGCCAAACAGCGAACATGTGTGTGTGTGTGTGTGTGTGTGTGTGTGTGTGTGTGTGTGTGTGTGTGTGTGTTTGTCCCTCTCCAGCGATTCAGGGCTGGTCGGTAGGTGTATCAAGGTGTGATGGATGCATCAAGCAATAATTCTTCCTGTATTTGTATACTGGTATGATTTAGAATCCTACTATCTGGAGTTACTCAGAAAAGGATGGGTTATGTTTGGAGTCTGGTTCGTATAATGAGCACAGGATGGGCTTCATGATTACAGCATCAGATCTTTCTCTTGCTATAACCTCTGTCTTTCATTTTAGGAATCTAAATCAATTTCCTGATATCAATCCGCTTTATGACAATTTCAGATTGCTGAAAAATGTAAAGAAGAAAAAAAATGGACATTAAAGTGACACACACACATATCCGGCTATTCATATGCTGTAAAGTACAACATGATCCACTTTCTTCCATCGCATTATGGTCCAGTTAGGATGCGCACATACTTCCTATAGGCTCTTTCAGGAGACTGACTTGACATTTGCTGCCTAATGTATCCCAGTGTTTTTAATGTTAAGGCTGATGAATGGATATAATATACATCATAAGGTTGTGCATGCTGGGATGCTTTTCTGTTCAATACAGTTGTGAAGAGTGCTTATATAAATTACTATATCCTTCCTAATAGTTCAAAACAATCTACCATTTTCTTCTGGCCAAATCCCTTATCAATAAAGTGTTTCCACCCACAGAACTGTCATGCACACACACACACACAATGTTTTTTCCATACCATCCTTCGGAGACTGTTGAGTGTAAAAATCCCATAAGGTCAGCAGTTTCTTGTACTAACATCCATGACACGGTTAAAATCACAGAGATCACGATTCTCCCCATTCTGTTATTTTGTCATGTGAACGTTAAGTGAAGCTCTTGACCTGTGAGGGCATGATTACAAGTCTTGTGGTTATAGTAAGTTGTAGTGTAGCTAGTACATATAAAGTCTATGTAAACATTATAGCCATCACTACTATCTAATGATGATCAGGCACAACCAAACGGCCTACAACAAGCACTTATCAAACACTGTCTTCAAATTGGGTATATGTAGTGAAAGAACCAGTGCCTCCCGTCTCTGGAGCACTATTTGGACAGGACCCCTTTCTGCACTGATTATCTGATCATTTGAATCATTAAGATGTTGTCATGTGCATGCACAATCTCACGCATATGTGTGTGGGAGTATTTCAGTCTGGCTAATCATTGATCCGTATCTGTTTAAGATGAACGAGGCGCTGTCATTCTCCTCCTTGTTTTCCACAAGTGCTAAATTTATATTTGTACACGAATACTAATGAGCAAGGAGATCTAGTGTGCTGTGTTACTGGGGAAGCAGCCACAGTAGCACCTGGTGACCCACATGTCCTCGTTCCCACAGGGTCGGCGAAGCCACGAAGCTTGAAACGAAACAGAGCGGCAGAGCCGTCGTCAGCAAGAGCCGGCAGTGAGTCACTGATTCTACCCACAGTGCAAACAATCATCCGTGGCGCTTTTACAATCAGCTCTGTCTGAGAAACCTCATCAGTGGATTTGAGTAATGAGAAAGGAATGCACTCGATTACTTATTAATAGTGCACCACAAAGCAATTGGGTTGACTTCTAAGCGACGTGTGAGCAATAAAGTAGTGTTGTAAGCGTTTACAGTGAGGCTGTCCATGTCAAGGACAAACTCTTCCCAGCATGATTGGCGTTATAATGGTTCTAAGTGTGCAATAGGTCATCCTACTATTTGATCTCATTATAACATTAGACTCAATCATATTAAAGAAGGTAACCGGATATAAGTGTATTACTCGGAATGCACAGACAATGTCTTATAAATGGATACAAATACAGATAAGGAGAAGGAAGAACACTATTAGGGGTTTTTAGGAAAAGGTTCCTAGAGTAGAGGTGTGCATGAGGGAAGGATCACATAGAATAGAACAAAAAATACGTGGGAGGTTTTTACAGTAATGTGAGCACAAAAGAGAACAAAGAACATGCTCATTGTAAAAAAAAAAAAAAAAGGAAAAACAAACCTATTGAGAAACTTTTGGTTTGTATCTGTACAGTATATTGCAAATATTGATACGTATATATGCATTGAGTTACACGCCGAGAGTAAAGACAATCGCCTACTGAAGATACAAATTCGGCATCACGTAACCCACACTAGCATGCATTCCTTTGCTATATACTGTACGTACGTACTACGTACATGACATGGATCCACTGTTTCAGCGACAAAAAGCAACATTTCTTTAATTATTTCCAAATTCTTAGCTGCACACAGTTCACAATTACTGTTTAACACACAAAAAAATGGAAGAAAACCCAAAATCTTGTCAAACTGACGTTACAAAGAAAGCGTAAAAAAGGAAACACCATAGATTGTTAATACCTGTTTTGCTAACAAATGTAGCAGTTGTTTTTTGCTAACAAATACTAAACTTTGGTACCAACCATAGTTTAACCTTTCATTTAGGCTACTTCTATTCCTCGTCATAAAGAAAACAAGCGCTGGACTGTGCACAAATGTAAAGGAGACCTATTATGCAAAATTTGCTTTTCAGTCATTCAGATGGGTTTCGGGTGGAAAAAAACATTCCCTGTTTCTTTTGTCCTTTGTCCATTTTTGTATTGTCCAGGTCTTAAAAATCCAATTGGATTTTTTCCCCCTATTGTGACCTCATATAAGAAAATACCCTCTTTGGCTCAGATCTGCTGGACTCTTTGTGGCGTAACTCAGTGGTAGCTCATTTACATAGTCTCTGAAACGATAGGAGGGAAAATGTATACCTGTTCGAAATTTTAAGGAACAACAGTAGTAGTTGATATAAAAACAGTAGTAGTTTTTATAACAGCAATTTCAAATCTGGATTTGAAGAGGTATTCTTTTTCTGATATACAGTATCTTTCTGATTATATCGGATCTCTCTTCTTAATTGCACGGGATCTTGTAGGCTTCTTGTATATACAGTATGGTCTCTTGTATGTCTGAAAATGAAGGATCATTGCCAAAATACCTGCCAAATCAACAGACTTTATCAAAAGGACTCTGATCATGCTAAAAGATAGCTATTATCGCTCCACTTATATAATCTGAATCATCACATTTATTTACCATCACATTTTTTTACAATGGGATGATGATAAAATCCACACATACACAGATATATATTAGCACCCTAGTAATGTGTACAGGTGAAAACACAGCTCAGAAAGCACCTACTATTGTAAATTATTACCCTTTATAAACTTTTTCCTTTAATAATTTTCTTTAAAGGTGACCTATTATGGCAAAGTTTTAATCATTTGTTGACATTCAGGTTAATCTCCAGTGTGTGTGTGAGATCACTGTATGAACATTGCCTGAGCCTGGTTTTTTTGTTGTTGTCCTTTTACAATTGTTTTTTGGCCAGGGCTTGGACAAGTCAATTAGATTTAGCCCCTTATATGAACTCATATAAGATGTTACCCTCCCTTGGCTTGTTGCTCAGCTCCACCCACCTGTGCTTAGCTCTGGTGATCACTGGCCAAGGCGTGGCCCTGCAGTATCTCGTTTACATGAACACTGAAATGGTGCATATCAGTTTTTGTTTAGAGTATTTCAATAAAAATTCTAATATTTTTTAATTATACTAAATAAATTGAATACATTTCTAATATAACAGCATCGTCTTATGTATTGATCCAATTTTCATAAAGTAGTTAGTAGATACTGTATATAATAATCATTTAAGTAATGCTACTGTATATTATACATGTAAAGGAAAAATTAAGGTCTTAAAACAGGACGTAAACAAGATTTCATTAGAGAAAATTGAAGCACATTTTACTTTAGTCATTTTACAGAGGACAGCCCAGTATAGAGACCAAATGTCTGTACTGTATGTAAGAGCATCATCACCTGTATATCACTTAAGTACATAAATGTACTCCTACAACACTCAATGCAGTACTTTTAAACGAACCTGTTGAAACAAGGATTATAAATAAAATTATATTTTTTATTTAACACGTACATTTAAAATATCACTGGCAACATGTACACCATTTTGCAAGGGACATGCCATTTTTCCATCCTGAACATCATAACATTAATCCATTCTGTCATATTGTGTATAGACACACCCCTGGTTTTAATGCTTAACTGGTTACCCTTTGACCTGGTAACCTCAGTGCCTTTGAAAATCACTGACCCTGAAGCTTTTTCACTTACACACACACGCTCTCTCTCTCTCACACCCACACACATGGTCTACACATATCCCTTGTTCTAGTTAGTCTCTTATTGGTACAAGGTCCACTCCGTGTAACTCATGTTCTCTCCATCCGTTGTTCAATTTCTCGTCCCTTCCCCCCAGCTGGCTGAGTGACTGGTGTCATTATAAACCCAATTCTGTTATACAAGTGCGATAAAGGAATCTTTGTTGCTATGCTGCTGTTGCCAGCCTCAGGATGTGTACTTCACTCACTTTCTCTCCCTCTATCCTGTCAGCTGTGTTGCTCTGGACCTGCTAAACCTGTACCTGTGGCATGCGTGCTTATGGTTAAATGAGACCAAAGCATTTTAAACTGGAATCCTATCACCTGAGTGTTGCCAATGCTGGAACACACCTTCATTGTACCGTATAAGCCTGTACTATTCAGTGACTTGTGCAGAACATCGGTCGTTTGGACACATACCTTCTAATTCCATAGTCTTTCCTGATTTTTATATCTTTCAGCAGTATTTATAACATGCAATAATCTCCTTCGAACAGTTGATATTGAGATGTCTCTGCACTGTAAACACTTCATAATGGCTCTAATCTGACGTGCTGTTAATTTGGGATTTCTGAGGCTGTTAACTCTAAATGAACTTCTCTGCAGCAGAGAATTCAAGAAATTGAATTTGAAATTCGTGTACAGAGTTGCAGGGGGCCTAGAGCCCATCCCAGGGGACTTTGGGTATGAGGGGGATACATCGTGGACAGGGTGCCAATCTATTGCGGGATACACACACTATGGGCAACTTGGGAACGACAATAAGCTGATCTGCATGTCTTTTTACTGTGGGAGGAAACCGGAGAACCCAGAGGAAACCCACTAAGCATGGAGAGAACATGCATGTTCTCAACTCCATGCACACAGACCCGATACACGACTCGAACCCTCGACCCTGGAGGGCATACTCACCTTCTGTATGTCCAAATATTTGACTGGTAATGTATAATGTAACATTTTTCCTTAGAAATCTGATGATTTCCTAGAAATGTTAAAATGAGGTGGTTAATTTAGTTGATTTTAAAACTCCTTATTGACATGCAAATGACTATAGATTCTAAATCAAAACATTACTTGAAAAGTCAGGCTAGCAGTAGTTTTGCAGTCAGAACCACCCTGTTCATGACAGATTAGGGGTCAGAGGTGAATTCCCAGACTGGTTCCACCTGACACGAAGAATACTGACAACTCAAACAATTTGTCTTTTCAAATGTGCAAAGCAGAAAAGCATGTCAGAATGTACAACACACAACCTGATGGCTGATGGGCTACATCAACAGAAGGCCACATTAGGTTCTCCTCCTGCTCCTGACAACCAAGAACAGGACGCTCAGGCTACACTAAGTACACGCTTACCGAAACCGTACAGCATGAGATAAGAAAAAGAAAAAAACATCACCTGGTCATTTTCCCTACTTCAGCTGATCTGGCTCAGATTCCAGATCTTGTTCTACAGGACCGAGGAGCTCAGTGCGCAGTTCTGCTATCTCATGATCATGCTTTCTGAGATTCTATTCTGTTCATCACAGCCGTGAAGAGTGGTTATTCGCATTACTATAACCTTCCTGTGGAGTTTCTGTCTTCTCTTATCAGTAAGACTTTTTTTTTTACTCATAGAACTGCCACTCAATAGGTGTTTTTAATTGATTTTAAAATCACATAATCTTAGAATTACATTGATCAGGCTCGGAACATCTTTATTTAATTTGGATACTGAAGATTTAAATGGATATTCTTCAAAATGACAGAAAACAAAACTATGCAGTAATTTCAACGCTAGACTTTTTCTCTCAAAACCCATTATCTGAATCAATTGATAAATAAAATATGAATTAAATAATTAATAGAAAACATTAATCCGATTTTTTTGCAGCAAATCCTTATGGGTTTCCTAGACATACTGGAGTCTAAATAAGATGAATAAAACCAAAAAGATCACCTTGCTTTCTGCAGTTTACCATTTTGATCCTGGTAATCTAATAACGTGACATCTTAATGTGATTGAGCTCTGAATTATTACAGACGTTCTAAAATGCCGTAGGTGTTTTATTTACATTAGAAACTATTTGATTTATTCGTGTCTTTTAGGTTCTTCATGTCTTCATCACAAGATAACCGTTATTACTTTTCCATGAATACCGAATCATTTTATTTAGATCTTGCCATATACTGAATCTGGATTATAGTAAGGTAAATGTAAACACTTAAATCAGTCTTGATATTGTTCCAATTTTCAGTACAACATGGTTTCAAATGTTTAACTATGATCTGAATATGAAATAAGGGTTTTTATGTGTCTGAGAGCAGAGTACAGGTCACGTGAGCTGCCCACTGGCTGTCACTCCTACTGGATTCTGGTAACCGTCTGCCTCAGGAGTGTATCAGGGAACGTGATCAGGTAGTGTAGCGTTACCCTGCGCTGAGTCACCCCTCAAAATTGATCCTTATATCTTAACCGAGGTGGACGCTTTTGTTTTTTAGGAAGCAGGTAGCTAAAGCCTGGAGCGAGTCCAGCTCATGATGGGACATGGACTGACCAGTGTCTACAGCCTATCAGATCACAAAAGGCCTAGTGACATCACTCCAAAGGAGGTCACAGTAATCAGATTATCCTAGTCGCACAGAGCAGGTTCTCAAGTGTGTTAAAATTAGCCACCACAGGCAACATCTATGAATGCTGTCATTTTCATTCAATTGCCTTCGCCTTGGGGTGCACCATGAATAATAAAGAGCACCTAAGTCATTATGTAGCATTGTCTCAGGTTGACGTATTTCCATAAGTCGAGTGATATGTCCTGCATGACTCACTGAACGCTGAGCTGACAGGTGACAGGTGACAGGTGTGAACAGCCCACAATTATATCTACTTTTCCTTCTTGGCTATTGTATTTTGTAATCACAGACGGTAGAGCATGCAACAGGTTCGATTTAAAGGAGCAACACAATTGCCGCATTCCTGCTTTCTGAAAGGTTTAAGCAGAGGAGGGCTGATTACTGTGTAACACTGGTTTGCTGGGAAGAAGCTGCAGGGCTTGGGTTCGTCCTGCATCACCTCGGTGGCTTTGCCAAGTGCGGCTAGAGTTTGAAGAAGATATCTGAGCTCGAAGCACCTGGATAATGAGCCGAAGTAATTCTACACGCTCACAGTCTAATGGCTAATACCTTTCCACACACACACACACACACACACACACACACACACACACACCTCCCTCCTCCACCTCATGCAAACAGGAGCAATGTAAACGAGCATCCCGGTCATCCCCGAGCACTAATCTTGAAGGAGATGAGGACTATGGGACTTTGTTAAGCTTCTCTCTGG
The DNA here is from genome assembly GCA_030014365.1 of Clarias pachynema. NCBI lineage: Eukaryota > Metazoa > Chordata > Actinopteri > Siluriformes > Clariidae > Clarias > Clarias pachynema. The sequence goes on along the minus strand of JAQMYL010000037.1, from coordinate 24,508,568 downwards.
TTCCTGAGGAGCAGGCCATGAAGTTCAAACTCTGACTAAAAGGAAACACCACTGCTTAACGTTGACGTTCAGCCTACGCAAGTATATATATGTATATATGTGCGTGTGGCCAACACATCAACATCTGCAAGTAGGTTTTAACCAGCAAGTAGCACAATGGACCAAAAATAGCCCACAGCTCCCCTTTAGCTGAAGAGGATGACAGCAGGAAGCAGGAGAAGAGTGAGTCTTCAAGGCGAAGGAAATGCCCCTGATGCTTCAAAACACTGCATGTGGTCACATGCATGTATTTACGCTAAGGGTGGAAAGTAAAGACGTTACCTACAGTATAGCCGTATCTGTATCTGTATGCTTTGGAGCTCTGGATATGACAGTTTCTTGATAATAGGAATTATTATAGGAATTTCCAAATACCATTAAATGGAGGTCACTGGTATCTTTTTTGACCTATTTGATTTAAAGGCACTGTCACATCTATTCTTGGTAACCCAGAAGAACTTTTACTAAAGCATATAGTATGTAAACTATATTAATATAAACTATATAAACATAATATACTATAGTATTACCATGGAAATTCAAACATTAGCATGGTAGGCCATATGGTAGACCATAGGACATTAAAGATGTTAAATTATGGCATTGCAGTGGATACTGTGGTAGTACTATGGTGTGGTACCACAATATTTTGGTACAATATGACACTTATGGGGTACCACCAAAGGCTCATCAGATACAGTATGTTTGTACATACTGTACAGTACATTATTAGATATGTTAGTACAGACTACTGGTATTGTATAGTACAGGCATGATCTTATTAGAAACCCAATGGTACCCAATAAGTGCCATGGTATTCATCAAAGTATTGCATTTTAACCTTCCACAACAGGTAACATGGCACTGCAGATGTTATTACTACAGTGGAACCTGGAAAATTTGGGAAGTAGAAAAACATGATACAATAGTACCATACCATATACGTACAGTAAATATTACCATTATTGTACGTAAACATGTATAGCATATCTTTGACAAGATCCTGGTACATGTACTATGGTAGAACCATGGACCATAATATAGTCCTTGTGGCATACGAACGTATGTACCATGGTAGAACCATGTAACATGGTGAAGTACACGTACTATATCAGCACCATGGTGCTGTCCGAAATACCAAAGTACTATATATAATGGGTCAAGTACTATCATAGTGTGTACTGATCCAAGCTGGTCCAAGCACAATCTGCAAGCTGGCAGAATGTGATACCTGCTAATGTGCTTTATCATTCACTAGCTAGCCTATTTAGCTTATACTAGCTAGCCTATTTAAAAATGAGACTTAGCAAGGCCTGTCTATTAGCAAAGCATACACTTTGACAACGTTTACTTTGCCTACTAGTGTTTAGAGCATTGCATCAGAGGAGGCAGTTTTCCCCCAAAATTAGTACTGGTCCATTTTTCTCTGCATGGGTGGATTTTTAATGTGCACTTTCCAAAAATAAGATGTCATTCTGACAACCGCAACTTGGAGGTAGCCCATGCGAATTAATGAACTCAATCATCTGCAACTATGACAATGCAGGACATTAAGTTATAAGTTTTACTATATGAATAAATTTCGTAAGGGAATAATATAATCAGAAATAGCACGCTATCATAGGCTGAGTATAAGACACACACAATGTGAGGAAACTCATGAAGATGTTGGTATACCATCATTAATATGAAATTGTACTCACTGTTACTGGACTTTAAATCCCTGTGGATGACGGGGACGATGGTCTGGTTGTGCAGGTAGTCCATGCCAGTAGCAATCTGCACCGCCCAGTTAACCAGGACCCTGGGAGGAACTTTCTTCCCTGCCAGTGCCCGGTTTAGCGCCCCACCACGAGCATATTCCATTACCAAGCAAAGGTTAGGCTCTTTTAAGCAGACCCCCTTCAGTGCAATGATGTTGGGGTGTCTGAGCATCCAGAAGAGCCGTGCCTCTTGCCTCACACTCTCCGCCGTGACGCTGATGTCTTCATCGGGGTCCTGGCGTGCTGCTTTCACAGCTACCTCCTTGTTCCTCCAAAAGCCTTTATATACTTTCCCAAAGCCTCCTGCTCCGATGACTTCGTCCAAGCACAGCTCTGAAAAGTCGATCTCCAGAGGACTCTCACCCCCAACCAGCAAACCTCCAGTGGGCAGCGTGGTATCACTCCGCGTCACATAGTTGCTCGGGAAGATGCCCACCTTATCTTGGATCTTACCGGTCCACCAGCCTTCATCTCCAGAGACCTTTGAATCCTTGGAAAGCACCTCCAGGAGATCTCCACGTCTTAGGGTCAACTCCTCCTCCGTCGCCGCTTCATAGTCAAACACGGCCGTCCAGTAAGGGTTGGAGGCTCCGTGATGCTGGTGCATGTGAGAATCAGGGGAGCTGACCGAGGAGGACTGGGTCGAGTTCCAGCTGCTGCCGTTCTCTGCATGAGAGAGGCAGGGAGTCTGATTCGTGTTCGGCAGCACGATGGAGGGAGGTGGCGCTCCACAGGAACCTCCACACCCGATGCAAGGTAGTGGGGTTGCGTTTCCTCCACTACCCATACTGCTTAGTGTTGAATTTGGGTCCATCTCCGAAGTCACTGAGTCAGCGGTGCGGTTTCAACAGCTGGGGGAGAACCTCGGTTAACTCATGCACAAAATCCATGCAGAACACATGAACCAAATTCAGGCCTTTTTAACTGGAGGGAGGTCTTGAATGAGCCAAAAGCACCACTATACTGTGCTGGAATGTTATTTTTAGCAAGATGACAGCCTCTGTGTTTTAGCATCTATAAAGGCACTTTTAAACAGGTGTCTGAAATCACTGTGGCGAATTGAAATTCTAAACTGGGTGCTTCATTCACCACCAAAAATGCATGAAAAAGATTTTCCCGGTTTCCTCCAGTGGAGCATCATCACAGGACCTGAATCTCTCGCATCTCTTCTGTTCTATCAGGCGCACAGATCTGTCGGCAAGCTTGACAGGACATGACTTGACTCGATGCTTTTCTTATAGTCCTTCATTCTGTTCACACAAACCTATCACAAGCAATCAAAGTGCCTATATTGTACGATATCTCTTACGATGACTACCTCAGACCAGATACAGTACCTTCCATCGTATTAGACAGTGCATGATGATGATGATGATGATGCATGTTTCCATTCTGCAACATCCTTAAAGACTCAGGTCTACTAATAAGTCATGATCACGCAAACCGTGTTGAACCATGTCTCTTTGGTTTGGGTCCACAAGTAGTGTCCGGACATGAATTCATTTACTGTATGCAAATTTGTTTATGCAGGTCCAGCCATGCTCGAGCCAGAGAAGCATTATGACACGACTCCACTCCACCTTGTTTTATCTTGCACAGGAATTGCACAGATGCCTGCACACACCATGTTCCCTTGGCATAGCTGTCCTTATTGTTGCCAAGGAGGAATATCCCTGTTGTACAGAGGCAACCACTTGTATTAATGGCTCAGTGTGCTATTCATTTCGGATGAACGTGTAATTATTCTGATTCTCTGTAGTAGGTCGACGATGATGAAATATGACCTGATGCTGATAGATAAACTGCAAAACCGACGCATCCTTCCACCATCTTATAATAATAATAATAATAATAATAATAAGCTGCAACCTCCTCCTGTGGTTTTATTTGTAATCCACCTTCCTCGGGTCAGAAGTCTGTCTCCTGTTCCATACAGCGCTGTCCGGTGGTTGCCTGGTTGCCGCTACAGTCCATCATCGCTCCAGCAGGCTCGGGTGTGACGTTGCGCCGCGCGCTGATCTCCGCTCCTGTACCGGAACCGAGCCGCTTGTCTCCCGCGCCTGCGCTCTAACCGGATCGGTCCAGACGTCACCGGAGTGAATGACTCCACCTGTCCAACACAGCCCGTGTATTCCGCGTCCGTGGATCGGACTGTCCGCTCGAGCTGCTGACTTTGTATCCAGATACACCGGCTGACCCGAAGCGAAGGGGGGGGGGGGGGGGGGGGGGGGGGGGGCGCATGGGAGGGGGGGTTGTGG
>JAQMYL010000037.1:24493035-24504498 GCA_030014365.1 Clarias pachynema | reverse complement strand
CCCCCCCCCCCCCCCCGAGGGGTGGAGAAGTGTATTGTGGGTAGTGTAGTTTATTCTCTATACACTGACGAAAAGCGCTGTTGTTTATCAGCGCTGTGAAACTCGGAGCTCCTCTGGTGACATTTGGGGAATAATGAGTCAGCAAAAAAAACAAAAACAGTAGAATAGTATATAGTAGTATGATATATAATATTAATATAATAGTAATAATATAATCATAATATTATTATATGTATATCACTTTATAACCTATAGGAAGTCATTTAGTATTAAAATAGTTATGCAAGTTTTTCTTTTTCTTTTTCATATACAGACTCAAGCAAAAAATTTATATACACTTTAGTGTGTATATATAAGAGACAGAGAGAGAAAGAGTCCACCAAAAAATTTTATACACACTTCAGAAAAAAATTAATTATATATATATATATATTTTTTTTTTCCCCCCCCCTGAAGTGTGTATGACCTGGAGTCTATCCCAGGAGACTTAGGGCACGAGGCGGTGTGCCAATCCACACAGACATACACACACTCACACACTCATTCACACATTATGGGCAATTTGGGAACACCAATCAACCTAACTTAGAAGTCTTTGGACTGTAGGAGGAAACCGGAGTACCCGGAGGAAACCCACCAAGCACGGGGTGAACATGTAAACTCCATGCACACAGAGACGGGAATCGAGCCCGGATATATATATACTGTACGTCACAATATATATATAATGTGTCTCAGTGTTTAAGTCTAGGCCAAAACCTATTTATTTAGCCAAGCATTTTCGTAAATAGATTTGCCTTTGGTAAAGGAGCAGATCTGGGGGACTCATGGGCGTAGAGTATTATGGTGAACTGTTTTTTTTAGATGCTGTCCTCCCCACTCTCACTGATCACTCAGTTTGTTGATGGTGAGGTGATTGGTCGCTTTTACATCTCAGGGAGCCCTCATGTCTGTGTTTCCTTCTGGCTCTCCCTTTTAGTTATGCTGTTATAGTTAGTCCTGCCGGAGTCCCTGCTTACACTCTGCACTAAATATACAGTCACATTATACCTTGTGTGACTGTGACCATACCTAACTTTTATCTCTCTTTCTCTTCTGCTCTCTCCTCTCCCTTTCTCTCTCCATGTCTCTCTGTCGAGTTATACATGTCGCTCCTGAGCTGCCAGTGATCCAGACCCCCTCTGCCTTCTAGACTTGTCCTGGTGTCCCGCTTCTGGTTGGAGATCTCATCACATGGATGCCCCGTGTGGTCTGCCTGGGATGTGTGTGGTGACTGGGGACGGTTCCACTTTTTCACGAAGACGATTCTGGCCTTGGCTGATGCTGACAGCTGTCCTCTGAAGACTCACGACTGTAGTTACTCGATAGTTCAGGACTGGAGTTTCCTATAGTCTACCTGACCCTCCAATAAAGAACTGGCTTCCATATTAACTTAAACACATCTCCGGTTATACTGAACTTCCAGCTTCCTAACACACAGTATGACTGCAGATCAACCCCTGCTATCCGATATCACCCAAATGAGGATGGGTTCCCTGTTGAGTCTGGTTCCTTTCAAGGTTTCTTCCTATAAGCATCTCAGGGAGTTTTTTCCTTGCCACTGTCGCCATCACCCTTGGCCCTTGTTCCTTGCTTATCAGGAACAATCTTATCATTTTGATTCATACATATTCACAATTCATACAAACTTAAATAATTCTTTTGATTGTGTAAAGCTGCTTAGCAACAATGTCAATTGTTAAAAGTGCTATACAAATAAAATTGAATTGAATTGAATACAAACCTATCACAAGCAATAAAAGTATGTGATCAGGTCTATATTGTACCCCACCTCGTGCTGGGATAAGCACCAGGCCCCCAGCAACCCTATACAGAATAAGCATTGTGGAAAATAAATGAATCACTGAACCCTAGGGCAAGGCTTCACAGAGTCCACTCTGAAAACCACAGCTCTTGACGAAATGACCTTTTTAATCCGAAGTGGACCCTAAGGAACTGTATTCATCAGCAGCAGATTCTGTACATCAGTGTATGTACATGGTGATATTTGTTAGAAGGAGCCTGTTTACATCTAATGATTCTTCTCACAAATGTTGACCTACTGTAAGTGTCTGTGCAAATATAATCCACCTGAAATTGTGTTGTTGTTGAAGCAAGCTTACGTACAAACTGCAGGAACAACTGAACAGCAATCTACAGTGCTGAGTTTTGTGTTAGTTCACTGTCAAAAACACAATACATTTATCCCCCCATCACGTATCTTCATGACAAGATAAGAAATGTATTCTTTTAGTTACAGGTTTCATGTAATGATACAGTTTGGAAGTCAAACCTCAGCTAATACTGCCCCCTTGTGACACCAGACAAGGAGCCATTTTGGACGCGATGGGTGGCAGTTACATGCTAGACTTATACAAGGCCTGTGCTATCCGCGTAACGCACATTGAGCTTACATACAGTACCAGCTTTCTCAAGTGTGTGGGTGTGATAAAAACGGAATTGAGAAAGAAGTTGAGCAGAGATTGACATCCTGAAGTCTCCACCTATCAATGACCCAGGGTTAACTGCCTATGGTGTATTTGGGGACGCGGGCTTGAGCTGGCACTTAGTCTCTGTCCTACTGGCCTTTTGGGAGGGAAAGCAATAAAGACAGAAGTGTTGCTGCATAATTTTCCCTTCCCTTGGGATCTCCTTAGGCCTTTGGTGGGCTTTAAGCAGAGGACCTCATAATGGCGAAGGGCAGATATACTAGGCTGTCTTCTATCAGGCTGTCAGATCTTCTACTAAAGGTTGATTGTGACTGGGTTAATCAGGTCATTGGCCTCCGAATAAACCGATTCCATATTAGGAATGGATATTATGTATTTTTTTAATTTTTGTGATAGGGGAGGTTTCTTCTGCCTGGTGGGGGTCAGAAGGCATCTGTGTTCCTCTGGAGGGGTGAGGGGAGGGGGGGCTTCCTGAGCTGGGGAAGGCTTTTATGGACAGAAAGGTCAGCTGGCTGAGTAATCTCTATTCACATGATAATGTGGAAAGGCATGGCGCCAAGGAATTAAAACGACTTAATCAATACTGAATTCGAGTTCCTCTAAAAGAAAAACAAAAAAGACCCTTTTATAAGCGGGATGTGACTGTGTTAACGAGTATAAACCAATCACATTCGAACTCATGTTCCAGAGTAATCATGATAATAAAGCCCAAATAAAGATCAGATGTGTCTGTAGGATTTTCTTTAATATTTTCTTGGTTTCAGTCAGTAACCAAATTATCATCTTCTCACATTTTGAACTGCTAACATTTAACTCTATAATTTATTAATTTATTTAATTCTATAAAAAATAACACAATAATTTACCTTGTCACAATTAAAAAATGTCTGAGGGATGAAAATTTTGACTAATACCTGCCTATAGCTTCATATTTGACAGGGACATTTCCGACATCATACAATTATTATATTTGGCAATGTTTATTGTTCATGCTTCCTAAATGCCTGTTCACAGTAATTCATTCATACAACAATGTTAATATTTAGTAGTCTGACAATTTCAATCTGACAATAAAAACAATGAAATATAGCTAAGAATAGATACTGACAATTGCCCTTCTTTCTTCTTTCTCTCCTTCAGTGCTGATCCCACAGGGACTTTAAAATAAGGGGGAAATGGTATGGTATTGAACTGGGTTAAAAAAGGGGGGGGGGGGGGCTGATATGTGTCAATATTATATTATAAAGTAAAATTTATCTAGGTTGCATTCTAAACTATGATATACAAATACATAAAAAGAAAAAAATAATAATCTAAGCTCTTTTTCTCTGTTCAGTGATTCTGTAGTAATGTAGTAATTCTTCTATATTGGATTGTGTAATTCTCTTACAGTAATGTGTTTTAATATTTTTTTTTTACTTTTTAGTATATATCTTTAAATATACTATATTATATAGAGAACTCTCATGGAATATGAAAAAAGTAAAAAGGATATATGTAGTAAACAAAGGATAATAATAATAATAATAATAATAATAATAATAATAATAAAAATAATATGACATTATTATTATTATTATTATTATTATTATTATTATAGCAACAATACTATTAATACTACTGATAATAATAATTAAAAAAATTTAAATCCTTTATATGTTCATATACATAGTACATGTTTTACTTGCATAAGATAATGGGGGAATGCTTAATTTCTTTAAAATTGACATATATTAAGCATCTCCACTGTTCTTTCATTCAACTCCAGTGTGAACAGTTTCTAATAAATTGGCAATTCTAATTTGTTGGATACTGAATGCAAATGTAATAATAGTCAGTGAGAACATTAATAGGCAACTATACTTGTTGTCTACTTTGACATCTATCTATCTATCTATCTATCTATCTATTAATGAATATAACATTCTGTGAAAGTGTTTTGTTATGATGCAAAGACACCTAGTCTATTAAATGATGACTTTAAAAACCTTAAACTTTAAAGGCTTTAGGACTTAAAAGGCACCGAAATCAGAAAGTCACCGTAGACATGATATAAAATATGTACATATTTCAATCCTAACTGTTTTTTTCTCTCTCTCTCTTTTTGGTGAAACTTATATAAGCAAGTTAGTAAAGTCTCTTCATCCCTAATACGGCAGACCTGCTACACAACACACTGTGCCAGCTGCTTCAGTTTCGGCTCTTGAACAATAAATATCTCAGCTATTGCACGCATACCTTTCCCCTTTCCCCTGAAGGAGATCCAACTGAGACAAGGTCTGCCATCCTCTCAGCTGTTTCCAATGTGGATTACTTTTATTTCCTTTTATTTCTGGTTGAATATAGTAGACCTTAATGCGGCTCCATGATGACTTTGCACTAATGTTATAAATGCTAAAATCGATGCATACATTTTGCTTCTGCTTTATTTCTAGATCTGTGTCTTTTTTGTAGCTCTAGCTCAGTTTGAACAATCTGTGTTAAATATAAAATCCTGGACCTAAAACTTAAAACAGTAAACAACAAATCAAATTATAATCCAATAATTCTAACCTGCTATTAATTTACTTCCTTTTGCTTTTCTGCTACTTTCTTTCAACATGATTATGATGCATGAGGCAGACTCACAGAATGACCTATTGCAATATAAAGCTTTTGTTTGCTGCCTGTGTAAATCAGTGTGGGACTGAAGGATATTACTGGTTCTGGTGTTGCCTCTCCATGTTTTAAGAAGAGCCCTGGGACAAGACCCAAGTCGTAGTAGATGAAAGAGGGTGACAAAAATGCCATAGGATCCTCTTGGAGGTAGGTCATCAGATAGGGCTCGGTGCAGCACCTGCCTTAGGGGAATGAAGTAGAAGATATTACAAGATAATAAAGACATGGCTGCTGAAGCAGGCAAGAATATCTCAAACATTCAGCAAAACACATCTGGCTTATGGTTGGTTGCACCTACGTAGCTGAATCTCATCCAGCTGGGTGATGCGAACGTTGTACAGTTCAACAATTCCTTCTGGGCCTGAAACTGCAGAGCTACACAGTAATTCATGTAAGAAATGACAGTGGGAGGGGTCCTGTCCCTACGCAAATCAGAGCTTCTTATAGGATGTTACTTTCTATAGTTAACAGCTAATTGACAAGTGCCTCAGAATATTAAAAGACAGATTTTTTTAATTCTGTTATTTAACAAAGAAAAGAAGAGAGAGAACAGAAGCATGTGATGAAACAACAATTTCTAACTTATAATGTATTTGATGAGAGGGGCCAATTCATAAGATGTTGTATACTAATGTAACTTTTATGATGCTGTATGAAAAGTATAGAACACTTTGTGTCTTGGTCGTATAGAAAAACAATCAACTCTGGGGTGGTAACAGTAAAAGGAGGTGATGATTTTCCTATAAAAGCATGCCCTGAAGTTTATAATCCCCAATTAACAGCATTATCCTAAAAAAATCTCCATGCATAATAAAGGAAGACACAATAAAAACGAGAAATAAAGATATTTCACTGCATGCACGCAAGCACACACACACACACACACAAAATCAAATACACATAACATTGTGAAACTCTACTGGCTTATAATACCATTTTGTAATGATCTTATGTAACATGACGCCCCAGTCATTTCATTTCAGAAAGAATCACTTAAACCCTCCACCACTAGGTGGCACTGTGCACCACCACAGAGCACTTTGCTGGAGGACAAGTCACATATAGAATTTATCAGCTAAATCTATCTCATTGTAATGATCAATTTTAAGTGACATTAGTGCATTACTCTAAAGCAAAACTAATACATAAAGGTTTATTATTAACTATGGGAATTTATATTTAGTTAATGTGAATAAAAGTAATATGGCTGAATGGAATATTAACAATAGGTTACCACAAGTACTTATATTTATACTTATTATTATAAGTCCTTTATATTCTTTATATATATTATTATTATTTACTAGTATAAACACCACCACCAGCAGCAACAACAATATTGTAATATTCACAGTTAATAAGTCATTATTAATACTAGTTAATAATGCTGTTATAGAAATACTATGGTAATTAATGTTGTTTGTGATGATGGTGGTGGTGTTTATACTACTAAATGCTTTTTCTTTATGCTAACATAAAGATAACTTGGTGGTAACTTGTTGTTATACAGGCCTGCTATTTTGTCATACATTATTATTATTAGTATTATTATTAGGAAGAAGAAGAAGAAGGATGATGATGATGATGACGATGATGATTTCAGGGTGATGATTTCCTGACGCCTGCGTGCCACCATTATCTGCAAATGGAATGTGTGGTCAACTCGCTGCCGCTCCTCACGCTGCTCCAACATTTCGGCAGCCCTTACTTCTGCCTGCCGCACAGCGCTGTCTCTGTAGACGCTCTGCAGTCCGATCTGTGGTTTTAGTAGTATGTCATAGTATGACATAAAGGTTGATGATGACGCCAACTACCGTTTCATTCAGTGAGGAACGCCTGCACCACGCCTGTTGTGCGGTCAACTTGCTGCCGCTCCTCACACTGCTCCAATGTTTTCGCCAGGCCTCACTTCTGCTTGTCGTATGTGCTGTCGCAGTAGATGCTTTATAGTCTGATTCGGGGTTTCAGTAGCTAGGAGCTCGGCTCTGCCTGTTTTCATCATAGCTCATAGTGTGCCTTAAAAGTTGATGATGACCCACCTATACAAACAAACTGAATTCCGGTTTTATATCTATATATGGATTGCTATTTAGGGCATTGGTGGCTCAGTGGTAGGTTTCTCGTCTGCCAGGTGGAAAGCCTGGGTTCAACTCCCTCCCAATGCCCAGACACCAAGCCCAGATAAAATGGGGGGTGTTGCGTCAGGAAGGGCATCCGGCGTAAAACCTGTGCCAAGTTGTGTACGGATCAGATGGTCTGCTGTGGCGACCCCAGCTGAAAGACTAACAACATACTGTATATAGATTATTATTTAAGAAGAAGGATATAATGATGATGATGATGATGATGATAATAATAGTAGTAATTATTATTATTATTATTATTATTATTATTATTATTAGATTGTTGTTCTTCATGCATTTAAACTTTGAGGGTCTCACTAATACAAATTAGAAACAGTAACATGAAGAATTGTAATTATATTTCCTGAGCAAACTGTGAAAAATCATCTGCAGAATAAAAAAAAAAGAGAAAAAAAAGAGTATCGTTATTTCTGCACGTTACAGAGCTTGCTGTAAAGATTGTACCCCACAAATGCATCCACTTTCTTCAAGCAAATAAACCCTATATTAACTAAACAAACGTCATTTCATTTGATAAAGAAGACGTGCACGTTAATTCATTTTTCCTTAGTGGTAGGTTTTGGCGTGCGCATGCGCAATGGCCCTGTGTGCGAGTGTGCACGCGTGCGGTTTCGGTTAGCTGGGAACGAGCGAGCGAGCGCGCGAGAGAGAGAGAGAAGAGTGGGAGAGCGCGAGCGAGCGCCGGGAGAGGAGCCGTTTACACCTCAGTGCTGGGCGAGAAACGACACTTTACATTCTGGTTTCTGAATCATACTAAGGAAGATTCTCGACTCCCGACGGAATTTAACTCTTTCCCGGTTCGAGCGGAGCGCCAGAGGTAAGAAACGCTGCTTTTAAAACGAATTCTGCGGTGTTCACTTAAGTGTTTCAATCAACAAATGCTAAGTGACGAGTAAACACTAGCGAAGGTAAACGCTACCGGTTAGCCCTGTTGCTAATTCCATACTATCTCGCTGAGCTTACTGTTCCCACAGCAGTCTCCTCTGGACATGTGCACTATGTCGGTTGGAAAACTCGGTATTCCCTATCCAGGGTTGCACATTTACACCGGGGGTAACTAACACAGCCATTAAGGATTCTGCTTAAGCCTACATCTGGACTGCTTTCTTTCCTTTTTCTCACGTGTGTGTGTGTGTGTGTGTGTGTGTATGTGTTTTTTACACGGTGGTTGTAATAAACATACACACTGCATAACTTTACATTAGAGAGAGATACCATATGAAAGAAATGTTCGCGTACAAACCGTGGGTCGTTCCTGGTGACGTACTGCGCATGCGCACGAACATTAAAGCATGCCAGAGCTAGAGTTTGTGTGTTCCCTCACCTGCACTAGTGGCCTACTCCCTATTTCCATACAAACATGCGACTGCATTATGGCTATTCTGTACCTGCTGTGCTGCCTTGTTTCTGCTTTATATTCTTCACTATGACTTTGTGCATAGCTGCAAAATGTCCTGATTTAGATATACTGTACTTCTGGATTTGGATTCGTGTGTAATGTAGCTATTGTTGGATCAAGACAATAAAAAGAAAGAAAAACTCTGATATTCTGAGGACTTGTTAATCAATACATATTGGATTTCAATAAAATCATTCTAATGAAGATAGATTGAAGTCAGAAGTTCACATACACTTCGGTCGAGTTAAGACATCTACTTTATGCAGGACACAACTCATTTCCCCCCCCCCCCAACAATTGTTTACAGATTGACATTATTTTACAATACCATAAATCCAGTGGGTCAGAAGTTTACTTTCACTCAGTTGACAATGATGTCCTGGTTTTAGGAGATTCTGATTGAATAGAATAGAATCTTTATTGTCACTACACAAGCGCAACGAAATTGATTGCCGTCCTCGGCGGTGCAAGCCAAATCTTCTAATACAGACACAAAAACAGTAGACACAACCCCCTTCCCAAAAATAGCCTCATTGGCATCACTCAAGTCCACTGGAGGAGTACCTGTGGATGTATTTAATGCGTCCCTTCAAACTCCGTGCCACTTTGTTTGACATTGTGTGAAAATCAAAAGAAATCAGCCAAGACCTTAGAAAAAAAGGTACAAAACTATCTATATCCACAGTAATCAATATTGACACATCATGAAAGGCTTCTCAGCAAAGGAAGAAGCCATTGCTCCAACACTGATAAAAAAAGACATTCTACAGTTTACAGCTGCACATGGGGACAAATTGTCTGATGAAACAAGAATTTAAATATTTGGCCATAATGACTGTTGGAAGGAAAAAGGAGAGGATTGCAAGGCGACCAACACCACCCCCATGTGAAGCACAGGGGTGGCAGCATCATGTTGTGTGGGTGCTTTGCTGCAGGAGTGACTGGTGCACTTCAGAATAAATGGCATCATGTGGGTATGTTGAAGCAACATTTCATGACATCAGCCGTCAAGTTAAAATTTGGTCGCAAATGCATCTTCCAAATGACCAGTGACCTCAGGTATACTTCCAAAATTGTGTAAAAATGTACAGGAGTGGCCATCACAAATCCCTCATCTTAATCTAATATGAAACTTGTGAGCAGAACTGAAAAAGTGTGTGCCATGAAGAGATCTAACAAACCTGACTGAGTTACACCATTTCTGTCAGGCAAGGAATGGGCTAAAATTCCAGCAGCTTATTGTAAGAAGCTTCTGGAAGGCTACCAGAAACCCAAGTTACCCAAGTGACCCAAGTTAAACAATTTAAAGGCAATATTAACAAATACTAACTGTACGTAAATGTCTGTCCCACTGGGAATGTGATGGAAGAAATAAAAGCTGAAATAAATCTTTCTCTCTACTATTATTCTGACATTTCGCATTCTTAATGATCCTAACTGACACAAGGTAGGGAATGTTTTCTCGAATCAAAAGGCAAGAATTTTGAAAAACTGAGTTTAATTGTATTTGGCAAAGGTGTATGTAAACTTCCAACATCAACTGTAATAGGGATTTGGACAGAAAGCTTCCCAGACACTGGACAGTCCACGAAGCATAAACTCTCATGGACACCTGTAAGCTATCTATCCTTTTTTATCTTTATCTTGGTCTGCATTGCGGTGGATTTGAGGTGTGTGTCTGTGATTTGTGACGTTGCCGTGTGCTAGATCAATAGATAGTTAGATCAGTAACACGGCATGCAGGAAATATCCTGGTAAATATGAAAATAAGTCTTTTATGAGGCTTCCATGACGTGTCCTCTTTTGAGAGTAGTTGGATAAGCGTTGATAATAGAGTCAAGAAGAATGATTTTCATGAGCCTGTCTGCAGATAGAAGTCACAACATTCGCATTTTCATTTGTAGTTCTTACCAAACAGGTGACTCTATTATCGAAACCTAACAGATGATTCTCTGGCACCATTACGAAATATTGCATTTCGGTGCAATTTAAACCACGTGGAACACCTGGTTTAAAGTTGAAGGTTTTGAGTTATTTTCATCTTGCTGATATCTTCGGCTTGTGACGCGATTTCCTCTTGTCGCTTAGTAGCAAGGTTCACGTCATTGCTCCTGAAGGAAATAACATTACGAGGATACAGTGTCAGTTTGTGAGGATTTGAATGCAGTAGGTTAATATGAATAACTGCTTCCAGGTGTTTGGTGCTCGTTTTTTTGTTACAGTTGTTAATATGTGGTGCCCCCCACCCCCCCTTTTTTTGGCTGTATTAATGCACTAGCAAACTAGCTTTCTATACGTTGTAAGGAATAAAACGTGGCAAACCATGCTGTTATACAATAAACAATACATCTGTAATGCATGTAAGATTTCAGAGGAAACGGGTATGATGTGGAGGCGTTAATTCTAAACCTCGGTTTCTCTGTTTTGGTACGGTTAGCTTGCATACCTAATTCGAACAGTACCTGAGTACACCGTACCATACCGTACATTTTCAACTGGACCCAAGCATGGTATGCTGATCGGTATGGTACAGAGATCTCACAGAATGAAAGCAGGCTAAAACACGGGACTGGAGCTTTTACTCAGGAAGTGTGTAGAACATAGGGCTGGGCGATATGGCTGAAAACTGTATCACGATATCAGTGTTTCATATCAGTCAATATCGATAATTATTGATATTTTTTATGACCCATTTAAAATAAGGACCAGGAGAAGAATATATTACATTTAAACATTTTTATTTTAAACTTAACCTTCCTCTGATCATAGTCCC
>JAQMYL010000037.1:24439350-24461181 GCA_030014365.1 Clarias pachynema | reverse complement strand
ACACACACTACACCTGCTTTATACTCCGTAACACACACACACACACACACACACACTGCATACTTTGACTGCGTAACAGAGTGTGTGTGTGTGTGTGTGTGTGTGTGTGTGTGTGTGTGTGTGTGTGTTGATAGATGGAGTCCCCTCACTCATCACTCCTCTTCTTCCCCCATTAGAGGCTGCAGGAAGAGAGAAGAGGCCGAGCTGAACCACTTTAATGGAGACGGAGACGAGTAAACTGAGGGACAACAGGGAGGAAATTAAATAAATAAATAAATAAACAAATTGGACAAGAAATGAAAAAGGAAGGAAGAAAGAAAGAAAAGATAAACCTGAAGGAAGTAAAACATTGATGGCGAAAAAGAAAGGAAGAAAAAGGGGAAAGAAAATAGAGAACGGAAAAGAAGGATGAAAGAAAGGGAGGAAAAATAGAAAAGGAGAGAAAAAAAAAAGAAAATGGACAACAAATGGAGGAGAAAAGGAAGCAATGGATCAGGGATGGAAAGAGGGTAAGAAAAAAAAAAAGAAAAAGGAAAATGAGAGTAAAGACACTAGACAGATGGAGGGAACGAATGTAGACAGAGAAAAAAAATATTCAGGGAGGACAAAATGAAAATAAGAAAGAGACAGAAATACTGAAGAAAGGACAGAAGAAAATGAGGAAGAAACAGGGAAGGACAAGAAAGGGAAAGAAGGAGATACAGAAAGAGGAAGAACGAAAGGAAAGAAATGAAGGAAATGCAGAAAGAAAAAAAAAGAAAAAAATGTGGGAGGAAAAGAAGGAAGCAGCCCTGTTTAAACTGTGTGTATAAATAATATATTTATCTCTCTCTCTCTCGGTTCTACAGGACGTCTGAACCCCCGTGTGTCTGAGCCTGGACAGGAAAACACATTGATGTCATCCTCTCCCTCCATCCTGGACAAGCAGATCATCCTCTCCCTGTCTTCTTTTCTGACCTCTGAACCCCTGGCGCACGCAGACACGCACGCACAGAGGAAGCAGAGTCGCCCCTGCACCTGATACAGCTGTGTGCTCACGTGTGTGTGTGTGTGTGTGTGTGTGTGTGTGTGTGTGTCGGATCGATTCCGGGGCAGCTGAGTGTCCGAGTCAGTGTACCCCCGCTCTTTCCCCTCCTCGGGCGTGAGTTCTGCGTGCGGTTTCCCGAACCCTGGGCTCATCAGTGGTCTGTGTCCTTCACCTCTCCCTCCACGTAAAGTCCGGGGACGCTGCAGCCATTCAGAAAAATCCCACACACTTTGCATGAGGTCAGGGTTAATGCGTGGAGGGAAAACACTGACGTGTGTGTGTGTGTCTAAATGTTTCTCTTTCTCTCCCACATAACATCTCAGGTTATTACTGTGGTGCACTTTACTTTCCGCCTGTGTGTGTGTGCGCGTGCATGCCTGCGTGTAACTTTTACACTAATTCGTTTAGGAGATTAAATATAAAAATAATGGTAAATGAATAAATTGAATATATAAAATGAATAAATTAAATGATGGATGAAGATTTGAAGTCAGGGACGTGTTTAAAAGACAGAAATAATGATACCGAGAATTTAACAGTGTTATCATCAGTAGATGGAAGGAAGCGGATACTAGATGGTACATGCAAGATAAAAACAAAATAAAATAAAATAAAAAACACGCTGTGAGTTTCACAGAAACTTCAAACTCCTCCATCTTAAAAATCTTGCAGCTTTACCCTCGACTGTTGCAGCGCATCGACACCGGAGACTCCTTTCAGAAACATCATTACATCATTATTAGGGCTGAAACGATTCCTCGAGTAAATCGATTACAAAAAATGATCGAGGCAAAATCTTCTGCCTCTAAGCTTTTTTAAATTAATTTTAAAAGTTTGCGTTATGTTTTTGTGCGATTATTTGCTAACAGCGCGCTTTTGACAAAGTGCGCTTCCAGATCCAAGCCGCCAGTAAACATCAACGAAGAAGAAGCGCTTACGTCACCCACAAAGCGGAAAGAGACGCAAACAGTTCAGCTGTGTATTGATTTGATGGAGCGTTCTGTTTCGGGCTGCAAAATGGAAAGGATCGATAAAAATATCAGCGAACCGAGAGATGAACTAAGCAGCAGGAGAAAACGACAAAGTGTCTGTAAAGGCTTATATGTTATGTCTGAGATGTAGATTTTGAAACTTTTAGTTCTGAAAGTTTAGTTGCACACCTTAGTGTTTTCGTATAATTATTTATTTTAATGTGTGCCTTATTTGAGATTTGAAATACTTTTTTTGTTTTGTTTTTGCATTTGAGAAAAGGTTTTAAAATAAGAATGTACGGCTCTGTAATGCACTTAATTCATCTCAGTCAACTTTAATACCCCTAGATCACCTACGCAATTTCGCGCGGTGCCCGGAAGAACGGTTCATCATGATTCACCGCGAGTTTCGGCGCTGCGATTACGTTTCCATCTTTCCGCGCAAAAAATTAAACATGTTTAAGCCGCCTTAAAAACATGTTTTAACATGTTTAATTTTTTTGACGTCGGCGGGCAGCCGCGGCGGCTCACGGTTCCTAACACCGCATCTCACCGCGAGTCAAACCGCGTAGGTGAGAGAGGGGTATAAGCTGTTCCTTGTATTGCGAATAATGACAATGTTTATTTTTGATAAAATGCTGTATGCATTTAAAAAATAAAAGTTGATTTTTCTAAAAAGAAAACCAATACATTTTTGTTTCTCTTATATATTTTACATTGCTGTTTAATTAAGCAAAAGTACATTTTATCCGATTACTCGATTAATCGATTACATTTTTGGTAGAATACTCGATTACTAAAATATTCAATAGCTACAGCCCTAGTTGTTATTGAACACCATTTAAATCAGGTGAATTAAAAGTAATCTTAACTACAAGAGCTGAGCTTTCTTATTAGAAAAGAGCTTTTCATCTTCATGTTTTATCCTAGTAGCAGTTTGCACATGCAGGCATTATCAGGGCGGCGTGTAGGAAATTAATGAAAGCTGCTGATCACTAATTAATGAAAGCTGCTGATCACTACTGGGATTTGAGCAGCGCTACGTACTGCCACACTTCTCCAAAGTAGTTCAGCAGCATGTGCGTTTTCCTACTCTAGGTTCTCCTTACCCCCTCTTTCTCTCTCTCGAGTTTGCTTTTCCTCTTCACATTTCTCTTTTTCCTCCCACTTTCCTTCTTCCCACTCCAGTCTCCATCGCCGGGGCTCAGGTAGTTATTAGGGTCACGGCCGCATACCAGCTGATCCCAAAAGCTGCACAGAGGGGGGTTTGACAAAGGGAGAACTTGAAGGAAATAAGCTGAAGCGGCGTCAGGAATGCTGCGAACGTTCTTTTTATGTTTATCTGTATGGTTTACCTTTCAGTTCCCTCTATGTTGCACGTCTTTTGGCCATGTCTCTCCCAGCTGTCATAACACTTTCAGTGTTATCTCAGCATATTTGCATGCACATAACAATTATTTCTAATCAATGTGTGTTTTTTATTTGTTTTTCAGAAGAACAGCTGGTCAAAATCCCAGATGTCCTGAAGCCAAGAGGCCAAGTGGACTGACTGGAGTTCTCTAAGGATGTGTACGTATTTAAGTATTGATAACAAAAAAGTTGCAGGATTGAAGATTAAGAGCTGTTACAATACAATAGCATAAAGCCTTAATTTCCTGCTGATTTGAGAAACAAATATATTATTTAGACCGTGGATTTTATTTATATTCACATTTTATTCTTTTGAGCAATGATTTTATCCGAGCGAGGCAGAATCTTGTCCAGGGATAAAGCTAAGAAGTAAAGGGGTTCAAATGTAACATCCCACATCCCGAATGTATTCAGTTAGCCAGGACAAATATGTGAGGTTTATTCCTAATGCATCAATATCATTTTCGTCTGTATGAGTACTTCGGGTCGATTTTGATCCCAATAAAATAAAAAGATTTAAAAAAAAAAACACTAAGTATTGTGGCATCATGGAACATTTAGTTTAGCTCTTTTTATGTTTCCCCGGTTTTGAATCTGTGGCCATTAAAAGCAAAATGTGTCCAGGCTGCTCGACCAGTTTTTTTTTATAATGGTGTAGCTAGTTAAGTTTTAGATACAGTGGATGGAGCCAAGAGCAGCTATATTTCACTCACAAGATGAAGATGGTTCATCAGGATACTTGTATCATACTTGCTGTGCTTCATCCTTGTTATATTTTAGAACGATGCAGTTTGTAATCTGTGCTGTAATGCCTCCTGATTGCAGTCACTCTCTTCTTGTCTGTTCATCATTGCGGTACGGTGGGTTTACAGTATTGGATTGATATTGGTATCAAAATGGATGCATCTCTCATTAAAGGGGACCGATTATGCAAAAATAATGTTCATATGAGTCTCCAGTGCGCATGTACAAACAACAGACCTGGTCAAAAGTCCCTGCTTTTTGTTCTTTTAGTATTAGGGCCCAAATAAGCCAATTAGATCTCCCCACTAATGTGATCTCGTATCAGAGGTTCCGCCTCCCTCGGCTTGTTGGCCATGGCTCGTGAGATAGGCAGAGCTCCTTTACATAGACACTGAAACAGCAAATGTGAAGGAGGAGTGGCGGTGAGGGGTATTTCAGCTGGGGCATTAACATGCAGTTTGGGGGAGCTCTGAGACCCATGTTACCTTAAAATGTTGAGGAATTAGTAAAATACGGGACCTTTCAAACTGCACTTTTACAGACCTCTAAAAGGGCCTTTACACTATACTTTTGGTCTGAGACTCGAGAGAGACACTGTTTTTCAGAACTGCAGAAATGCAAAACCTCATGGATATTTAAATGAAGAAAAAGGAGAAAAAACCTGGGATGCATTCACAAAATGTTTTTAAACTAGTTAATATTGTACTTAGATTGGAAATTATTACAAACTTTAACTTTTTTCAGATGTACCAGTCTGTCAGCTCTGTCTTTCATCCTGTCTTTTCTGCTTGGTTTAATTATGTGCAGTACAAACCCAAACAAACCAAAAGTATAAATTTTCATTCCGATTCAGACACAGCAAACGGACTAATAGGTGTTAAAGCTCTCAGAATCATCACACTCTCATCTCACACCATTCCAGTGGTGAAAAATCATAAGGACATTCTCGAACGGTTTCTGATATGAAGGATGTCGCCTTTCTGAAGCAACTCTTCAGCCCATAGTTTGGTGTCATCGTGGGTCATTTTGTTTTAGAAGTAATTCGGATTATAATTATACGTTCATAAATTTAACGTACAGCTGCTTTAGTTTTCTTTGATCAGTGAGTGTAAAACCAGAGCCTTTGAACACCAAAAAAACAGGTAACCTGGTAACCCCTTCCTCGAACACTTGTACTCGAGCTCTCTGCTACCCCGAACTCATAACGTAAACCCGCCGAGTTAGCACTGCGCTAATCTGCTTAATTGTGACCCCATAATGCCTCCGCGGTGAAAGAGTGTATCTGTAATCCTCAGCGTTCTTTACACCATGTTTTTGCATCTCACTCCAGGATCCAGTTTGTAATGATCTTTCTCACAAAGCACCCATCAGCTCACCCTCCTCTGAGTATACAGAGCCTCATCAGAGAGCCCAGCACGCAGAGAACAGATATCATCAGTCTGAAGACGTTCATTCAGCTCTGTAGCAGCCTACAGATTTCAAAGCGCTTTAGAAAAACGAGAGAAAGAGGAGAGGGGAGGAGGAGGAGGAGGAGGAGGAACGGTCAGACACTTTGTGCAAGCGTACAGTAACGTCTTTCTCATCTCGCTCGTCCCTCCTGTTTCTCCACCTCCGTCTGACCCCAGACTGCAGTTGTCTCTCTCTGTGTGTATGTGTGTGTGTGTGTGTGTGTGTGTGAGTGAGTCGGTCCAGTTCTGGATTCTGTTTTTCATGCGCTGGGAAAATGGATTACGAATGACAGGATTGGGAGTGGGAGGCTTTGTCCTGTCCACTTTCCGCATGATTTATAAGCTCTTTATCTGCTTTATCTCTTCTCATAGACGATTAATGCCTGCCAAGTTATCATCCGAAGCTATTAATCGACGGCTAATGCAAGATATGTCACCACCGGACGGTGTACATCTGCTCGGCTGAACCGGCAACAAATGTTTTTGCTGTGCACTTTTGAGGGAAATTGGAATCGTGTGAGAAGTATTACTCTTACCTCTAAGAATGTCGATTATTTTATAACAACAGCACATCATTAAATCACAGCACCTTCGCCAGCAACTGCAATTTCCCATTATTAATGAATGGCATGCCATGTTTTTAATAATTAATAATAAAAAGCACATTTTCTTTAAACAGTTCTAGCAGCATACTCGCAATAAGGGAGTTATGGAAAACTAATTAATCATGCAGCCAAAAAAGAATTCTTTGTTTAAAAACAAGGCTGCTAAAAACATTAAGATTACTGTACGTATCCCCCGAACTGCAAGTTGCGTAGAAGTTAATAAATAAGTAAGCCAGGAGCAATATTATGCAAACAAACATTTTCATATCCATCGGTTAAATTCTTAAAGGCGGATCGATTATCAATTAATCATCAACATCCCTAGTTTGTATTATTATGCACAAGAATACACGACACAATTTCCTGTCGCTACACGTGTTGTGGTATGTGTAGATCTTTACTTTTTATTTATTTATTTATTTTCCTTCTCATGCCTGAAGTTATTAAGATGAAAATGCAGCTTGTCTTGTTTGGAGAAAACTTAACAGGAGAAATGAATATATGTTTTTCCTTTGGTTAATAACGATGCATTTGTGTATTATTACTATAGAACATACACAAGTGGTTAGCACTGTGGCCTCGCACTTCCAGGGTCATGGGTTCGATCTCCACCTGCGTGGAGTTTGGCTGTTCTGCCCGTTCTTGGTGGGTTTTCTCCAGGTACTTTGGGTTTCCCACACAGGCCAAAGACATGCAGATTAGGCTAATTGGCCATTTTTCTGTGAATGTGTGTGTGGTGTCCAAGGTGTACCCCCGCCCCATGCCCATAGTCTCCTGGGATAGGCACCAGGCCCCTGCAACTCTGTACACGGGATAAGCGGTATAGAAGATGAGGTTTAACCCAAAAAAAAAAAAAACTTCCATTACAAAACTTTCATTTCATTGCCAGATATCAGATTCAGGAATTCACCAGTGGTGTTGTCCAAATTACTGTAAAACAGTACGTGCATAATCATGTGTGTCTGGATTTCTTCCACAAGTCCCTTAGTCCCTGCACAGCTCTGTTGAAATTGCATGTTTTAAAGGCTTTATTAAGCAGATTTTTAATTAGGACACAGAACCCAGCTAGAGGGCGAATAAGAACGAAAAAGCACACAAACACCCCAGACGCGACAAAGGCGTCCTCCGCCTGGTCAGACCCCCTGCCTCGTGTCATTTCCCCTTCATCGGGAGTGTCATCACTCCTCATTAGACTGTCCTCTGCACTCTCTGGTTACAGAAAGAGCCTGTGAAGTTCAGGACCCCCCGTAGCCCCGTCCCTCATCCTGTTAGCTTGTAACGTCAAGAAAATATACACACACTCGTAGAAAAAAAATAAAGGCCTCCAAGGAGTCAGCAGGGGAGCCCATTTAGCTAGCATGCGCTCTTGTGTTTCTCAGCCACTAAACCCGGGCCTGATGCTCAGGGCCTAATGAAACGAGAAATGCTCAGCAGGCCTGGAGGTGCTTCACTCCTAATTCGAGTGCGACTCTAACCCCTTCAACCTTCCAGCACGCTCCTCTTCACTGCAGCTGTAATTTAGCGTGGCCCGCGTCGACAGCTCGTTGATCGGCTTCATTCGATATATTCAGCTCCGCGCACGTCGTCCCAGTGCTGTACATGACTCACACATGCCCACTGCAGTATGCTCTGCACGTACATGCACGCACGCACGCACACACACATGCACACACACTGGACCAGGCTGTCATCGTTACTCAGCTGCCCGCAGGGGAGTGTATGCCTGAGGATGTCCAGGGAGGAGGAGAAAAAAGGAGGCACAGGAGATTTAGATTTATATAACGCTGTGGGCTGATCCAACATGATCATATAGTATGAAAATGTGATGTCCAGAGACATCTAGTCATTACTACTACTAATGCTAAAAAGTTGGCTGATTAATCCAAACTGAATATTGCACGTCAACAGTATTAGGTGTATCGGCATTGGTTGAAGAAATTTCACCCAACACGAAGGCTATGAAGTAGGATGATTTTGAAAAACTTGGTGGCTGCAGATTAAAAAATGTGTGTTTGCTTTCAGTCCATTTCTTCATCCTGTACAAACATTAATAGATTTAGCTGTCTGACTTCAAGCCTTTATCTGATGGATCTTGGCACCTCTTGTCTGTGCTCGCCAAACAGATAAAGCCACGCTAGCCTTCCACACGTGGAACGTCTTCTGCCTTCGAACATGAACATAAGTTTAAATGAAAACGCGAAATACTTTATTTCAGTCTTTCTGAAGGACTTTTTGGCCTGTAGTTTTTGTCTCTTATTTTCTGTCCAGTTGCTGTTCCCGACCTGTTTCAGAGGAATGTTTGTTTGTTAAGCCACACAGTGACCTATGAATCATTTAAGCATAAAAAAAAAAAAAAACATCTAAATTAAGGCATGAGCCATCAGTGAGAAACAGGTGCAGATGATGAAACAGATGATCAAGCCGGAGATGCTGAGTGGTTGGAACGGATGAGAGGAGAAATGAGGTGGCTGCTCATTTATAAACTATATAATTAGGCAACCATTCAGGAAACATTTGTTCCCATTTCTTTAATTTAATCTATATAATTGTATTTAATATGAAGAAATGAGGTATGTGGAGAGTATTTGACGGGGCATTGTACATGACGCTTTACATTTTTTATTTTTTCTTGAGAAATGTTGTCGATATTGCTTCGTTGCTTCCCCCTCCAAATCCTGTTGTTTCCTAATTGCGATATTAATATGATTAAATATTGCACACAGCCGTATACAAAAAGTCAGATGATTTTTTTTTCAGTCAGCAGTGCAAGTAACCATGAGCTCGTGACCTGGGCTCCAGCCTATGGAGACTCGTCCATCACTTTGCCTAGTGCTTCAGGCACCTATAAAAAAGTCTAGGAAATATTTTGTTGTCAGCAAAGTTTGTCAGAAAGCTTCTTTGATTTGAACTGATTGCACTTAGCTGGATAGCTCATACGAATCTGTTCACAATTGTGTTGATTTCGAACATGCCCTGGTGAATGTAACGTGTAAACCTCAATAACAACACTTTTCTCTTTATTCTCGTGCCTTTTTAAAAATGTATTTATTTATATTTTTACCCATTCTGGGTGATTAAATCATTAAGTGCAATTTTTCTAACAGTGATTTTAGACGTGCAGTAAAAACAAACATTATGTCTTGGTGTGTTTTCACATTATGGCTCTGTAACAGTTTCCAGGAGCACTTACTTGACACTAAAGTCTGGTTCATTTTGATCAGTGAGAACACATGCGGTCCGTGCTCGAGAAAATGATACAGCGTACCCGGGCACAGTTTAAATCAGATATCGAAGCCAATTGTACTTGAGAACGGAAGTAGATCGCCGTTTGTACCGTAGAACGACGTCGACGTCATCGTTCCTGAGCACGGTACAAATAAGTAGTGAAAAGTCGTGTGAAAAGACTGTCCTTACAAACCTGTAGCCGGTGCTGTGAGAAAGCAACGTTGCACACAGTCCACATTAGACAGGAAGGTATAGTGAAGACTCGAAGCTCACAGCTGGGGGAAGTGGCTCACATTCTTTCTGGAGGTCAAACATGTTAGTGGGAACCCCGCTGGAGATTGTGTAACCGTGGATTGAATGAATCATTAGAGAAGCTGATGCATTTAAAATTCCAGGCCGGCCAGCAAAGTGGCTCGACTCCTTATTTCAGGGGGAAGCTAGTGAAGCTTTTTTTTCCCCCTATCTTTTTTTTTCTTTCTTTATATATATGCTATAGTACTTAAAGCAGTGAATCAAGAGAAAATGAACCACATCTGTTGGGATTTTAATGTTTTACAATACTATTCAGTAGCTCACGCTAACCTCAGGCATTTCTCAGCCATCTCTGGCTTTCTACAGATCTTGCATATGATCTCCTCTAATTAGGTCAGCGGAGTTAAAAAAAAAAAAAAAAAACTAAATGAAACGACACAGTACTGTATCAGCGATTCCTTGTTATCCAGTAAGGCATAACAGTTCTTGGTTTATGTCTTGACCTGGACAAGGGAAAAAAAAAAAAAAAAAGAGAGAGAGAGCAAGTAGATTTAATAGGAACTACAGTAGTTCCCTCACATGAAACAATCATGCCGTGTATGCGCGTGGCTGAAAAACCATGTCAGCATGCTGGTGTGTCTGGCAGACAATAATCTAATCTCCAACCTGACTGACGCCAGCAACGCTGCACACATGCCTGCCGTGTGTGGACGTCTTTGTTAAAGGCAAAGTGAGTCATATCTATAGTATGGGCTTCTGAAGATCTGTCATGCCTCAGAGCTGAGCTAACATTCCTTCTCTGAACTCTGTAGACGCTTACTGAAGTGAAGTGATGTGATGCTGTACATAGGAGGAGAAGCCATGTTAAGATGTTAGGTGTGTGTGAGAGAGATTTAGCCTTTACGCAATCTAGTGCGGTCTTCTAAAATCTAATGCTTTTTGTATTTATATTTCACATTAGACACTAATGCTGAACGTGATCGATAGATTAGAGACTCACGTCATTTTTGCAGATATCAGCCTAGTCTCTTCCTGGAAAAACCGCTCCCAGTACACACACACGAACACACACCAGAGGCCCTTAGAGTACTTCATTCCCATAACAGGGGCCCACCCCTTATTAGCATATAAGAGAAGAGCAAGCAAGCCTGTCCTCCTGGGCTTCCCTGCAGTGATCCAGTGTACACGCACACATGCTCTCACACACACACATGCACGGAGACACACTCTTAAATATACACTCAGACAGGGAATTATAAATCCGCAAAGCAACTCAATTAGTTTCAATTTATTTTCTATGTTCTAGAACAATAGTGGATTTTTTGCCGAGCTAACTGTCCAATAATACGTGGCATTAGATAATTAAGTAACAACAACAGTCAGTGGTTATTTTAACTCTCGAGGGTCGGCTGTTCTGGAATAGTTCCTGCAAGAACAGTATTGTAAAATGTACTTGCCATCAAACATTATGATGTAGCTCTAATGAAGAACTTCCCAGAAAAGCAAGACCATGACGTATCTCTGCTGCAGAGGAGAAGTTTGATTAGAATTAGAAAATATCAAATTAAGAAAACCGCACCTCAGATTAGAGTCGTTATAAAGGCTTTACAGCTCAATACATCTTAGTATCAACTGTTCAAAGGAGATTGTGTATTGTGGAGATCTTCAGTATTGTATAACAACGTAGAATTCACTGAAACTGACAGGCACATATGCCATGCCTCCTTTAATTAGACTGGCAGGCACATAAGCCACACCTCCTTTATTAAACCTAACAGACACATGAGCCACACCTTCTTTATCAAGACTAACCGGCACAAAAGTCACGTCTCCGTTATTAAGACTGACTGGCACAGTTCTATATTAGGACTGACAGGCACATAAGTCACACCTCCTTTAATAAGACCGAGAGGCTCATAAGCCACATCTCCTTTATTACGACTGACAGTCACAGAGGCCACACCTCCTTTAATAAGACTGACAGGCACATACGTCACTCCCCCTTTATTAAGCCTAATAGGTGCAAAGACCAGGCCTTCTTCAATAAGACTAACAGGCACATAAGCCACGCCTCCTTTATTAAGACTGATGGGCACGCCTTCCTTATCAAGCCTGACAGGCACAGGGGCTCCGTCTCCTTTAATAAGATTGACAGGCACATAAGCCACACATCCTATATTAGGACTGACACGCACAAAAGCCACGCCTTCTTTATCAAGACTAACAGGCGCATAAGTCACTCCTCCGTTATTAAGACTGACAGGAACATAAGCCACACCTCCTTCAATAAGTCTAACAGTCACAGAGGCCACGCCCCCTTTTAAATAAGATTGACAAGCACATAAGCCACACCTCCTATATTAGGACTGACACACACATAAGCCACACCTTCTTTATCAAGACTAACAGGCGCATAAGTCACTCCTCCGTTATTAAGACTGACAGGAACATAAGCCACACCTCCTTCAATAAGTCTAACAGTCACAGAGGCCACGCCTCCTTTATTAAGACTGACAGGCACATAAGCCACGCCTCCTTCACTGACACACACAAAGACGGTGCTTCTCATTCATTATCCAGGTCAAACTCTGGTCGTTTGTCTAAGAGCAATGATTAATTACCACATTTCCCAGCGTTTAATCATGGGCTGCTCGAGTCACGTCGTCATGGCGAATTGCTTAAATTCCTGGAATGCACTACTGTACGCCACAGTTCACTTGTGTGCACTTTGAGTGAGACGGCTGCTTTATTTAACCGTGGGATGAACGGCCACATGTTCCACATGTAAACTTTCAGAGTCCATCTGAACTAGAAGTTCTTAATAAGCACTCTGCATGCACGACTTATAGATAGTTATTTCAAGCATTAGCAAGCAGCTAGCTTATGGACAGCACCTGTATTTCCTGGTTGCCTAGCAACAGTGTTTTTTTGGTTAAACAGTTTTATTGGTTAGCAAATTCACTTTCGACATAAAAAAATAAAAAAATAAAAACTTTGAGCTTTGCCTTAGAATGCACCATAACCATAAGGATGAGGTGAGTGTGTGTGTGTGTGTGTGGCCATGTGATACCTCAGGATCCCTACAGGATGTCCTTGCTGTGCTGCATCAGGGCATTCTGGGTAAAACATGTTTGAAACGTGTTGCCATGGTGAATTTTGGAATTGTCAGCCAGGAGATCAGTACAGTGGACCTTCATCACCTGGTTCACACTCACACACACACACACACACACACACACACACACACACACACACACACACACACAAGCACTTGTAAAGAGAGAAACACAGTTACAACTGTACAGATGAATATGATGTAAGAATGTGTGAAGTGCGCACACACACACACACACACACACACACAGCATGATAAAGCATAGCCTGTGTTGTTAATGGAGCAACTAGAGCTGAATTGATAAGTATTGGTGTGTGTGCGTGTGCGCGTGAGGGAGCAAAACCGGTTAGCTTGGCATTATCAGTACACACAGACAAAAACAGCAGCTGTCAGCTCACACTTATCAAATTTATTGCGACTCTGTTGTCTGATGACACAGTACAGAAGTGCCCAAAGGCACCGTCGCTCTCAAAAAACACACACTCACACGCACACTCACAGAAACTCTCATTATTCAGCACAGAGATGTTATATAGCACCACCGTGCGCTCCATAAAGACAGAAATGCCCTCTAAATATTTTCCAGTGCCTCACTCAGGTGTGGAGGGAGTTTCTCTGGCCGTGGCCCAAATCTAAACCTGCCTAAAGGAAGAAAGCTAAAGATTGCATTCAGACAATCTCTGCCCCTTTTTACCTGGAGTATAGCCGATAAGCCGAGATACAGGATAAATAATAAATTAATTTCGGTTCGTATCGGATCCGCGATGGCGAATAGCTCAGATTAAGTGTTAGGGTACAGAAACTGAAGGTTAGTTGAAGAACAAATGAACACCAGCGAGTCAAAGCAGCAGTTGAGTCGCCTCCTTTTTAAAGCAGCGTTCAGATCGGATTAGTTTTACACAGGGAGGTGGGGTAATGTAATTATTCCATCCCCTTCAAATCCATCACGTGAGTAATAAATGACAAAGCAGGACAAATCGGTTTTGTATTCTAATGAGGCGTCCTCTCACATCTCTGCGAATGTAGCTTTAGAAAAAAAGAAAAAAAAACTTTCTGGCTGTGTCTCATATACATCTTTACATCTGTGTGTGTGTGCGCGCATTTAGTAATAGTCGGTAACAGCAGTCTCGCCTGTCAGACGTCACTCACGCCCACGAAACTCGGCACACTGATACCCTAGGCTCAGGCCTTCCAGCAGAGCGTTTCCATAGCAACGAATGTCTGATATTCTTTCAAAACCAAACAGCTGTTACAAACTAAAACACGCAACATTCAGTGCTCGTATTTACGTCGGATTAGTTGGTCGAGTCGAGGTTGCTCCCGGGCGCTACACTGAGCCTGACGCTCTCACACACACCTGCAGACACACACACACACACACACACACTTCTCAGCACAGGGGCACCACTTCCTGCAGCTCACCTGCACTACAGTTGCGGCAACATTTACGGGAAATTCGTCCGACAGGTAAACAGGGGTTTACCAGGAACACCAAGAGAAAGTAGTATCGGGTCAAAACAACACCTAAATACTGGTGCTGACTTTGGGGTTCTGTGTGTATTGAGTAACAATATTGGAGATGGATTGGATTTTTTCTTACTAATATCATACTTTGTGATCCACACGAATCAGAATCTTGTGTAAATAATTACACGACTAAACAGTGAAAGAGTGCCTCCTAAATGTCATTTCTAACAGCTACTGTAGATAGATACATATGAATTTTCACCTTACTGAAATTAGTTGCACCTTCCTTCCCCAAAAAAATGCAGTGACAGTTTTTACGAGCTGAAGCGAGGTTCACATTAGTGACCCTGATTGTTCATAAATTTAGACCAAAAGTCAAACTTTTTTTTTTTTCCCCCTCTCTCTCTTTTTCTCAAACCAAGCTCACGCTGACTCGGACAAGAGTGCTATCCGCCCTCTTCCTCATACATCAGCTCACAGAGGCATACGGTTAGCTAGCGCGGCTATGATTGATTGACAGGAAGTCCCATCCCTCCCAAATAGAGCACAAACTATTTTGCTCTTTATACGTTAATCTCCCAAGCTAGTATTAACAGCTGTGGAATCATCAAGGGTTTACTGTTGTCTCTTGTCCCGCTTGGGATTTATCTGAAGGTTAGTTTGGGTTTCATGGTTAATTACAGAAGCGCAAGCTATGTGAAAAGTTCAGAGTCCGTTTCGTTAAGTTGTGTTCTTTGGTGCAGTGTTTGCGCTGCTCTCTCTCTCTCTCTCGTGCTATCACGGCTAATCTGTCTGTCCCGATTGAGGCACGTCTCGACCTGCAGGTATGATGTTTGTGTTTAGACGAGCTCCCGTTTCAGGTTCCAACACTTCCGAAGAAGGAAAAACAACTCATTGTTTCTAGCTATCTGTTTATCGGTTTTTCCGGCCTCGACAGAGAGATTATTCGCATAATGCACTTAAAAAAATTTTTTTTTACATTTAAAGATGGAGCTGAAAGGCTGGTTAGTTAAGCAGCTTCATCTGGGGCTGCAGGGGCGTGGTCGTGTCATAAGACGAATTCGAGGGGAGGACGAGGGAGAGAATGCGCAGTTTGTGTGTGCAGTGTGTGTGTGTGTGTATGAGATTCCAGGACGGTTATCTGCTCCGGAGATTTATATTGTTGTTGCAGAGCTGTTCGCTTTCGCACTCTCCGCGTGTGGCCTGATGAGATACGGGGCCGACTGTGATATTTGTAACGCCATATCGTGATAGAGATACGACCTGTAATGTATTAAAAAGCCACTGGTGAACCCCAGCTATGACATGGTTGGCAATATTGGTATTTATGCATACACTGCCTGACCAAAGGAAAAAAAAATCCCACTCTTTAAGATGTCATTGAGTCACCTTCAGCTTTGATTACAGTACACAATGTTGTGGCCAGTTCATGTGTGAAAATGATTTCTAATTCCCCAACTCGCAGAGTCCTGAAATATGTCTGTGACATTAGGGGAGAAAAAGTCCATTGATGTGACGATAACCTGATCATTCGAGCAACCTGAGATAGCAACATAACCCTGTCTCCAGAGGCATTCTTACAGTGGCCACAATGCATGATGGGTGCATCGCTTCATGTGCTTCCATTCTTACTCTTACTCTATGGCTTTATGTTGTTTTTTTTGTTTTTTTAACCATGCAACTTCACCAAGTGAGTGACCTCTATTCATGATTTCTTTCTCAAAGATGATGGTTCAGCACTATCCTTCCAGGTTCTGACTAAAGGTCATACCAAAGGTTTCTTAAGCCATTCCCAGTCATTTCAAATCTCCTTAGTTGTTTTCTTTGCTTGGCCAGGCAGTGGATGTTATTTCTACATGCACACAGAAACAACGTACCTGATTACAGCACACAATGAAGAGTTTAGTGCTTAAAATTAAATTTTTTTTGTTCCAAAACATGTGCCATCATTTGAAATATGAATATCTGCTTACCTACATGTTTACACGAAATCTAATAAGATTTAAGATTTATTTATTAAAATTCCAACAACATTATTTAAACGGATATAGATTTTATAACGAATTTCACGAAGCTTCACAAGCGTCACGACAAAGTCAGTAGTCCAGCTCCAACACATTCACTTTAAAACCGTAGCGAGTTGATTTTCTTCCCTCTGAATGCGAACATTATGCTTGTTGACTTTGCCATTCGTATGAAATGTGGCCTCATCACAAGACAAGAAAACAAGACACTTTTCGAGCTCCTTATCTTCAAGCTTCTGTTGCATAGCATCACAGAATTAAATGTAAAACATTAAACTTAGTTTTTCCACATCTCGTTAAAATTTTAGATCATTTGAGCGAGAATTGGCTAAACTACGAAATGATGTAAATTTATTATTTTTTTTTTCATTTCTCCTCTGCTGCTGCTGAGTCGGTGTACAATAGCGTTGGGGTCAATGTTTTTTTTTTTTTTTGTCTTTTAATTAAGCCTCATCAATCAAGGTCCTCGTGTGATCCGTTTTAAACTCCTCCACAGGGTGTCCGCTGCCCCTTTAAAAACATTTGCAAATAAAACTTAATGATGATCCATGCTGACACGTAGGCGACACTAAAGCGATTAGCACAACCCTACATATGTTCTGTGTTAGAGGTCAGGTGACCTTAGTTCTGCCAGATGCGCTGGTACCCAGCAAAGGATTAAGGAACTAGGAATCGTTTTCTTTTTTTCTGTTTATAATAAGAAATCAGATACCGAAATCTTTTTCTCGATAGAGTCGACTCATTGAGCACGCGACTCTGAATCTGAATCTCAAGATCCTGCTATTAACGTCCTTAAAAATCACAAGTCACATCTCAGGTTAACCTGGCCAATCTGTCAATCACATTTATGACATATATGACACGTTAGTGGATCTGACAGAAAAATGTCTCACATGATTTTGTATTAGTATATACGAGAGAAAACTCTACCCCAGGCTACAGAGACGGCGTTAGCAGTTATGACAGACAAGGTACAGATTCGGTACAAGGTTGCAAAACAGTTACTTTGATCATAACTATAATCTTGATAATCAAGTTAGAAATCCATCATCTATGTAGACGTGTCATGTCTCTGATATTTCAATATTGTCTGTAATAATATACTCAGGTAGTACTTGGTTTCAGGTTGATTTTATATATACAGTATAGCTGTGAACTGTGCGTACTTAGATTGTCGATTCGATTCTAAATAATTCAACAGCACTAATGTTTACTGTCTGATTTATTTCAAGAAGCTACATTTCATATCGGTTTTGAAGTATTAAACACTATTAAAATAATCTAATAAACATTGAAATGCTGGATAACTTGTATTGTTTGTTTAATAAATGTCATGTATGGGGTAAGGTAGCTGTCCAAAAAGACGTGTACGAATAAACATTAGTTTGTACTGTGTTTGACTTGGAGTCAGGGAGATGGCAGATGAGGAGAGTGCAACAGAGAAAATCAGAAAAATAACTTGTATATCTCACATTGTGTTGTAATATAATTTTCTTACTCTATTACGAACGCATGAACAGTTTGTGAAATCGATGTATCTTCTGCTCGATACGTAATGCCTGTGACGTATTTTTGACAGTAGAGTCACGGTTATAAATTCATATTCATACTGGAGAAAACCCAAGTGTTATGTCGTGCTTCAGATTATTATTATTTTAGTTATTATTTTAAGTTTTTGGAATCGTACTCTTACATAAGAGCACACACAACATATTTTATGTATGATTTGACTTTACGAGTTTACAAAACCACATTTTCGAACAACCTTATTCCAATATGTGCGAATGTTTATTAGTACACGCACATCTTTTTTGACATCTACCTAACCCCATAAAAGTGGTACTGTGATCCATTCTTCCTGGTTTTCTGCTCCACTCAGTAGGTACATCAATCGTGCATAAAATCAAAAGAAGAATAAAGCGATACTCTTGCAAAACATGAGTATTTACGGAAGACGCATGCAGTTTCTATTAAAGCTGTGTTTTTTTTTTTAAGGAATGTGTCGATTTTAGTCCATTTAACGTTTTTAAAGTTTATTTAAATAAATTAAAAAGTGTGAGCGAATTCTGAATAGGAAACTCACCCCACAAAGAGATCTATTGAATTTCATAATCAAGTAAATGTAATCGATCTTTTGCTGGTCAATTAGCTTTGTTGCAATGGGTCAGTTTTCAATTCTCAGTTATTTAAGTTAATTTACAATTTGTGAAATCATCTATAATTAATCCAGTGAATAGAAACTTTATAGTTTGTATTTTGAGACAGTATCACCGCTTCTTTGGATTTTATGGGCAGTTCATGCAGCACCTGCTGGACTGGAGGGTGGAGCAGACGATCGGCAGGAAACGATAATCGCTTTGCACATGACATTTAAACCATCAACAGCACAAGTTACACAGCAGTTTAATGACTATTAGATGATTGTGGTATTTCGTAATACATCAAATCAAAACTAAAAATAAACCTTAGTGATTCACAGCTTTAATTTGCTCTGTGTGAAATCTCTCATTTGGCTCGGAAGGTTTTAGACAGACTGACTGTTCTTCCGGCTGTGTTTGTTAAATTTGCTCCTGGAAGATAGCAGAGGTGTGAATATATATATTATAAGACATTAATTTTGTAGTTAAGTAGTTTGTGTGATTAGTATGCTGAAGGGAGTGAAGGGTCAGTGGTTAAAGCTTAGAGAGTTACAGAGTGAAAGGTCATAATTGCTAATCCAGGCAATGTTTGTTTGACCTGTCCTTAAGCAAAGACTCTCCACCACTTAATAAAAAAAATCTGGATATTATTATATTAAATGTTTATCCCTATCTTATGCTGATAAAACAAACAAAAACAAAGATGTTGCTTTTTATTATATAGCTGTTTTCCAGTTAAAAGACTAGCACGTGCATGTCACCTGAAGTTATATTTCTGCATTTGTTTTTATAGTTGGTAAAAAAAAAATGCAGTCTTTCCAGACACATAACGCATGAAAAAAAAAAAAGTTATTCAAAGTCATTAACATTGACACATGATTGTTATGTATTTAGTTTGGATCAGAATCCAGCCTTGGGTGCCATTTCAAAACAAACAAAAAATAATAATAAAAATACATTTGCTTGCACTTGTAGAAAATGCTATAAGCTACAGTGGAGTCTCCTCCTTTCCTAAGCTCTTCCATTGACTCTGGTTTGATAAACTGAGACAGCTGCCATGACCAGAAGCTTCAAAAATGAAGTGACAGGAAACACAGAGGCAGGTGTATGATCGACAGCTCAGCAGGTGAACCTTGTGTAATACCTTGTGTGTGGGCCGTACATGTGTCCGTGTCTCCAGATCATAAACACAGACTCGTACAAGCTCCTGCTGTTGAGGAGGACGAAAAAAAGTATGTGACGGACAAGGAAGTAAAAAACGATCTTGTTGTAAACACGGGTCATTTAAGACTGGATAACAAAAGTAGACGAAGTGAATCATCGTTACTGTCGTACATGTGATCAAATGTTTTGTCTATCGTGTGTATGAGGTGAAGTGCTCGGTGTGTCATCGCACCGAACTCATGAAATGAACTCATCACGTCTTTGCCGCCAGACATCAGTCATGACTAAGATGATGTAATTGCCGTCATTAGCGTTAATTGCGCTGCGTGTGGTCGCAGTCTGAAACAGGTGAGACTAGCGAGTAGGCGGGAGACTTTTTGTCTCAGTTGGGTGAAAACTCGTCTTAAAGGAGCGGTGCTGTTCTTTCCTGAAACATTAAACTTGGTCAAACCGAGCCAAGACATGCTTGTCTGTCTGTCTGTCTGTCTGTCAGTCTGTCTGGGAAAGTTTTTTTCAGGAACTGAATCTTTAAAGACTTCAGATGACCATGTTGGGTTGCATGAACTTATTTGACACATAAGCACTTAGTGAATATCCTGGTCAGTGGCCTGGTGACTCCAGAATTACTTAAAGTAACGTATATTCAGTATTATATCGTTAAATTAACATAAAGAAGCGGTGCTGTTCTTTCCTGAAACGTTAAACTTGGTCAAACCGAGCCAAGACATGCCTCGGCTGGATTTTTATTTTTTTTTTACTTTGTGGTGATGTTCTGGACATCGGGACAGCACCGGTATAAGGTTATTTGTGAAAGTTTTAGTTTGAATTAAATTATTGTGACTAAACTACATCAGAACAGCATTGCCTACATGACGATGAGAAGGTTGAACCTAACACAGTATTGTAAACAACTTCAAAGCAAGATTAAAACCGATATAATGAGCAGGATTTGAACTCGGTGAGGGCACTGCCTGCTTACCGCCGCACCACTAAGGAACATGATGTTAACACTAGTAACTGCACGTACATAACAGTGAGTCCCACAAAATACCAGTCAACAGCAATTTACCAAAATGTTAAATTGGACAACATCCAAAAAAAGGATCAAAACAAAACTGCCTAACGTGTGAGATCTGTTAAAGCGGACGTGTGTGTGCAGGAAGCTGTCGTGTCCGTCGCAAAATCTGATCGGACTTCTGAACCCTGTTAGAAACTCATGGGACCACGGTTGTAGTCGGATGTTGTGCGAATGAATGTTAATCTGGATAAATCCTCCAAATAAAAACTCCTTCCGAGGTCAAAGTCTAACTTCTAAAATTTCAAGAACAACTTTGTCCTGATGACAAATGTCATCACAACTAGACTACAGTGGTCATCCAGTGTTAGGGTTCCCACGATCTTCTTTTGAATATTATTGAATTAAATAATAATAATAAACATTGGGATACTTTTTATTATAAATAATTGACCTGCAGTAGTAAAACAGTGTACATGCATTTATAATTGAACTACAGTATGAGTTCTAGTATCAATGTTGTTATTTGGCCTGGGTGGGTGGGGTTTCAGGACTGCAAAGGAGGCGTGTAATCCGGCAACAACAAGCACATTAAAAAGCAAGCGGAGAGAGTTTGCATGAGTAAAAAACACAATTTGTGCTTGTGGAAGTAAAAAAAAAAAAAATTTTACTCATGAATGGCCCCAAATATAACATCAAATATAAGTGGCTGATTGAGTTGACATCACTTGCTATATTTTTCCAGAGTTTAATGTACAAAATCTCAAGTTGAGGAGGACAGTCAAAGATCTGTAATTCTGAGTTACACAAGACAAAAGGTTATCCTGATTGTCCAACATGGAGTATTGTTGTGAACAGCCATTGTGAAAAAAATTATGATGCCCGTGTTCTTTGGTTAACTTTTCCTGGGTCCACTATTAAACTGCTCCTGTTCAGCTTTCTCTTAATTGCTTAATGTACAGTTTGTATTAGTGAAAAATCTGAAAATACGAACTATTCGGAGAACTTTGGTTTACGGTATGAGAACGAACATTTGATAGCATTCATGCATTATAATATAATTCTAGTACTTGGATTGTTTTTTTGTGTAACACACCTATTTGCAGCAAAAGATGAACAAATGCAGCAGCAGATTTTAGTCACGGTGCTCATGTACAAACCGGATTCCAAAAAAGTTGGGACACTAAACAAATTGTGAATAAAAACTGAATGCAATGATGTGGAGA
>JAQMYL010000037.1:24411315-24421315 GCA_030014365.1 Clarias pachynema | reverse complement strand
CACTGTGTGGGAGTGCTTATGGACCTCATTCAAATATCTGTTTCTAACACGTGAAACTTTTTGTTCTGGTTCTAATATAGTGCTTACTGGTATTTTTGACAGATAGTTTATTTATTTATTTATTTATTTATCCATTACCTGATTTGTGCAGGTCAACAACAAGTTTGTCTGCTACTGTGTGTTGAAAGTTCTTGTTTTTTAAAAGTATTAAATGTGCGTATAATGCAGGTGTGTATGTATACCCCAGGGGAAACAGAACACGGTTAGGGAAAGCTGTATTCCTCTTCACTGAGAGCATAATAAACTTGCATGTCTTTGAAATATTATTATTATTATTAGAGGTGTGAGTAATTTTGGTGCAGGGAGAAGATGCAATCATTATTTCTTTATGACCTTCGAGAAGTAGTAACGTTCGAGTACAAGTTTTTAAATATTGTGTTTAATGGTTATTTATAGAGCAGTCGTATCTGCTTATTATGACGGAGGGTGCCAATATTTTTTGAGGCCATTGTATTTGTGTCACTGTGTGCACAAGGTGGAAGCTGGTTCATATAATTGGTACTCTTGCAGCGCCACAGTGTGAATAGGTGGGCGGCCTCTTCCGTGATGTCTCAGCTTGGAGGCATGTCACTCACACACACACACACACACACACACACACACACACACAAACATACGCGCCATGGGCTGTTAATCACTCTGAATAATGCACAAATCCCTCAAGGCTCCCTCTCTTGTGCTATAAGGCCAAATGAATACACACAGAAACACTCCCATGTTTAACTGTACAAACAATTTGTATCCACAAGGTGGCACTTGGTTCTTGGGTACGTCATCCATCAACATCAAGGAAGTGAAGAATGATGGATATGTCAGATTAATGTCCGACGTGGGATTAAAAAAAAAAAAAACAGGCCATGAAATGAGAAAGCAGTGTACATGTGCATATGCACACACTGTAGGTCCTGCATTGGGCTCAAACACCAGAGTGCCAACATTTTGCCATCTTGACAAGTCTCTTCACAAACATCAGGGTTCATATGTGACGGCGTATCTGTCTGGATTTAAATCCTCTTATTCTCTTTATTCCTTCATTAATCGTCATCTTTTTTTGCTTCCTTCCTGTTTCCTTCGTGTGTGCATAGATTTTAGATTGTCTCCAAGTTGCATCATCCGAACAG
Source organism: Clarias pachynema (assembly GCA_030014365.1). NCBI lineage: Eukaryota > Metazoa > Chordata > Actinopteri > Siluriformes > Clariidae > Clarias > Clarias pachynema. The sequence goes on along the minus strand of JAQMYL010000037.1, from coordinate 24,420,134 downwards.
TTGTGTTTTTGTTTCCTCCCTCTCCCCTCCTTTTGTCCTTCTCTCTCTCTCTCTCTCTCTCTCTCTCTCTCTCCCTCTCTCCCCCCCAGCTTTTGAGGAAGAGGCATATAGGGAACGATATAGTGACCATCATCTTCCAGGAGCCGGGCGCTCTGCCGTTCACACCCCAGAACATTCGCTCTCACTTCCAGCATGTCTTTGTGATCGTCCGCGTTCACAACCCCTGTTCAGAGAACACCTGCTACAGGTACACTTTCCTCTCCTTGTAGACTACTGCTGCCAGTTACCATAGCAACCCTGCCCTGACAGCAGCAGTTGCTGTGGATACAACATGTTAACATAGCAGAGTAGCAGAGCTTTTTTTTTTTTTTTTTTGCATGTCAGTTCACCACCAGAGATGCTAATAGAATTCAGCAGTGTTTCTTTGAATGCCTGATGATCATCTTCTCTCTTCTCTGCCTCCATCCTCCCTCTCTCTCTCTTTTTATCCCTATAGCGTTGCAGTGACGCGCATGAAGGACGTGCCTCCATTCGGGCCGCCGCTGCCTCCCAGTGGCGTGACCTTCCGTGACCCCGCCTCGGTCCGCTCCTTTCTTTTGGCCAAGATCATCAATGCTGAGAATGCTGCGCACAAATCAGATAAGTTCCACACCATGGCCGCTCGCACCAGGCAGGGCTACCTTCGAGACCTGGCCGAGAACTGCGCCAGCAGCACGCCGCTCGACACGAGCGGCAAGCTCAATAACCTCATCTCGCTAGCGTCCAAGCGACGGGAAAGAGTACGGGCACGCCAGGGGGCGGAGCTCGGTGCCACCGGAGCGGTGGCCTGGCGGGTAGTGGCGCAGGATTTCAGCGGAGGCGGAGCAGAGCTTCCGTGCGTGCTGGCCGTCTCCACGGAGTACGTGATGCTGGCTGACTGCTCCACGAAAGAGGTGGTGTTCAACTGCTTCTGCGCCGACGTGATCGGCTGGACGGCCGAGAGGTTGAATTTAAAGCTGTACTATGGCCGAGGGGACCACGTGGCACTGCGAGCGCCTGAGGGCGGAGCCCAGGACATCAGAGAGGTGGTTCAGAGGCTCAAGGTACAAAGACTGACAAAAAAAGTATAAATTGTGTCATGATGTCATGCTTGGGTGCGTGTATAGTGAAGGTCAAGCTAGAATATTAATGAATACGCTTTAATTATCTGCTATTTTCTATAACAGTAAAAATTGCCATAAATACTCCTAGTGACTTCTGGTTTATATTACGCACTCGGAGACATATTACCGTTTGTTTCTATAGTAACAGCTAATTCACAGAGACCAGTATGGTGGCCGCTGTACGTGTTCTAAGACATAATAAACTACAAATGGCGCTCATGTCAAAGCGGAACATACTGTACACAATTAGAGTAAAAACTCCCTGTATTTCTAATGCACTAATCTATATTACACTAATGCACAGTGTTGCTCTAGTGCGTGAATACCATCAATGTAGAAAGTTTTCTCAGTACCGCCAGAGCCACTGCTGAAACGCCGACCGCTCAGGAACTCCTTTACTGTCCCAGACATGCGGAAATCACTTAGAGCAAGGTCAGAACTGTACTGGGGCTGACATCGTGCAGTGTCCTGCTAAAACAGAACAGCTTTGGTATCCAAACCACTAGTTTTGTTCATTGCATGTTGATGGGAACGTGTGCGGTCGGCTCCGAGCCACCTCGGTTACAGTCGCTGTTCATGGATGGTACAGCCTTCTGTAAATGTCGAGTCTCATCACCGTACTGCACTCGAGGTATTCTGATTCACAATTTTGACTTGAACGCCCCTCATACTCAGAAAAGTGATTTTGCAGCACTTAATTTACTCTACAAAGAAGTGTAATTGTTGCTATGGTGACATTTTTTGTAAAGAAATGTTTATGTAACAGTGATGAAAGGAGTTAACACTTTGTGAGACTTAGTAAGTTTTCCAAAACAAGTAGGACTTCAGGTCTTGCCAGTTTCTCTGTAACTCAACTGCATTTTCACTCGTCAAGACAAAGAGAAAGAGAGGAACGACTGTTTATGTCTGCTGCAGCTTAGGTGGTGACAGGAAGAAGAAGCTTGTTTTGCAGACATTGCACAACAAGAAGTGTAACTGTAAATGAATAAAAGGCAATGCAGGTTCATTAATAAATAAAAAATTGATACCATTGCTGAATATCTGTCGTATAAAACTAATAAAACAGTCATGCTGATTATTTTTTCTAAAACAGCATGACATAATTCATAAATAATAGACCTGCTATTGCAGGGATAACATGCAAATGGTTCTTGTTAGCTAACTCATCCATTCAGCCAAGTTTTTAGATGAAATGAATGTGTCATTAAAGACGTGTTTCAGGTTGATATTACAGCTTGGGCCTCAGTGTTGGATGAATTTCAAGTTTATAGTATGGGTGTGGCCAGAGGTTGGAGAGCTTCATAAATAAATACACTATGGCTTCATCTGTGATTCACCCGTGGAAAATTTCCGTTTGCTATAATTCCTGTTATTTGTTTTTACTGTGTCTAATTATAGATATTAAACCAGGTTTAATTTAATTTTCTAACACAAACATTACCTGCTCACTCAGCTAATCATATTTTCATAAAACTTATAAGACTTGTTTAATTTATTATTCATTAATAAACAACAGCCTCATGCAGACTGAAACAGAAATCCCGAATTGTTACATGCATCAGTCTATGAAAAGTGTCACGATCGTCTGTGAAAAGTTCTAACACCGGCGTCGTTCTTCCTCAGGCGCTGACGGCCGGGTGCGAGACGGTGGACATGACGCTGAGACGGAACGGTCTAGGCCAGCTGGGTTTCCACGTGCGCTTGGACGGCACCGTCTCCGAGGTAGAGGAGTACGGCTTCGCCTGGCAGGCGGGTCTCCGGCAGGGCAGCCGATTAGTGGAGATCTGCAAGGTCGCCGCGGTGACACTCTCACACGAACAGATGATCGATCTGCTGCGCACGTCCGTCACTGTTAAAGTGGTCATAATCCCACCATTCGAGGAGGGAGGGGCCCGCAGGTGAGCCAAGAGAAACTTTTCTTGTTCATAATTAAAAAAAAGTAAAGAATTAAGTGGGTTCTTGATGCTGAACATGGAATTTATGGGAATAGAGCATTGTGTAGCTGTTAAAAAAAAATCCTTGTTATTGACTGAGATTTCCTGTGACAGACAGACAGTCATGTGACCCTGGTGACTCTGCTGTCACCGTTTAGGTATCCGAGTTAGTCAGTTCCACACAGCTACTCCTCTGCCTCATGGGTTGTAATGTGCAAGCTGTGACTTTACTTTAACATCTGGTTATTTGCTTGTTTTTTTTTTTTTTGTAGTGTAACATCTGGGTTTTAGTCATTTTGTTCCTTCCTTAATCTTTGTGTGTTTACTGGTCTAATGCTGAGTTCACCAGAATGACAGTGAGTATTCAGAGTCTGTCCAGGATTTCCTCACCTATTGAAGACAATCGTACATTATAATCTGATAATGCCTGCTCAGAAAGGTGTGCTCCCCACATTAAAGACTCATTAAGTAAAACCTGCACAAGGCAGCAGATTTTGTGCACAGCATAAGAGCAGCAGCAAAATCCAGAGCCGGCAATGCTCCTGCCCACGTCGGCTTTCTGCTCCATCCCCCCCACTTCTCGATTCGGTAATGATCGATATTAAGATTCTTGGCAGGCAAGGCTGCTGCTGCTGCTCATTTCCGTCGGATGTTTTCCGCACCGAGAGCGCAGGTTTCCGTCGTTCTCCGCTGCACGCGTTCATCCACACCAAACCAAGCTCTTCCCTCAGGATTTGGCATTTTGTCCGCTACCGATGAGCAGACATTGGCTTCTTTGCCCCAGTTAAAAAAAAAAATAGGCTTGACATTACAGAGACGGAGTGCAAATAAGTTTTCTTCAGTCTGTTTCCTCTTTATGTAACTCGCTCACACACACACACACACACACACACACACACACACACGCACGCGGCAGATTCGGAGACAGTAGGCAGACACTTCAGTTCTCGGGGTAGCAGCGAGTGGGAGTGTTAGAGAGAATAGGAAGAGAGAACATTAAGTGTGTGAAAAGAGGAGAGGGAGATGTACATAACTGTTTAAGAAAACGCAGAACTGCTGATCCTGTCCATATTGTGCTTCATCGAGACGCAGAACATTTTTTTTTTCTTTGAAGCAGCTGTTCATCATTTTCCGTCGTATTTTTAGTTCAAATCCCAGTAAACTGCCATTGTTGTGCCCTTGAGCAAAGCTATAATCTGCATGGCTTGTATACATGTTGTAGGTTCAAAAGTATGTGGACACTTGCCTGCGGATCACACCGAAATATGGGTTTTCTTCAAGCTGGCCCATTAAGTAGTGGCCTCTTAGACAAAGTGAATTTTATGAAGCCTGGAGTGGAAGAACTCCACAGATGAACTGGAACGCCAGCCGCACCCTAGGTAGCCTACAGTACCCATTTTCCCAGGGCAAGTCCCCACAGCCATGCTCCGAAATCTAGTGGAAATCAGGAGCGAAGAGGCACAAGAACAGCACGCGGGTTCGTATTAACACCCGTGGCTTTAAAATGGGATGACTAACAAAAAAAAAACACAGGGTGATGGATGGGTGTCCGCATACTTTTGGCCGCGGTGTGGAATTTTCTTTTTAAAAGAAGCTCTTGGTGTTGCTGAGCCACAGAGGAGAGTGTGTGATCACTTAAGTCATTTATACAATGCTAAACAGGTGTTGAAAAGCTTGACTTATTGCCTAGCTACATCAGCTTAATAGTTTCAGTATGAATCCAAAGACTCCAAAAACATAAGATGCCAAGAACATCTTGGCTGATCCACCACTTTTCGTCAAAATAAATAAATAAATAAAAAAGTAGGGAGACTATTGCATATTGAACTTGAACTCACAAATCCACACATGTGCTCATTCAGACAGCTCGTCTGGTTTGAATGTCCCGATCCAGAGTGCGGATGTGCTGTGGTGTGTGTAGCAGCACTTAAGGCATGTAATCACTGCTGCACTTTGCTAAAGGGGCTTCTCAAGCCCCTAATTACTCAGCAACAGCCTCGACACTGCACTCAGGAGCCATATGGAGCTTTTGTGGCAGTTTAATTACACAACTGAACTCCTTTGGGGGGGGGTGGAGAAAGAAAATACTGCCTCTTCCTGTCGCCACTGTTAAAGTGCCTCTGAACTCAAAAACGGATTTTATGAATGATTTAACTCAGTCGCATTTCCACAACATTTATTAAAAGCGTGTTTTTTTGGTAGTTTTCGCTTTGAAGTTTGCAGACACAGAAAAGGACCGGAAGCTGCGTGTTTTTTTTTGCTTGTTTGTTTGTTTGTTTTTGTCGTATTAATCTCACCAAAGAGAGAAACTGATAGATCGATGACAGCGCAACAGTGTTGTAGTGTATATAGCTGTTGTAGCTGGGATTGTGTTATTCCTCCTAAGGAGAAAATAAGTATACAGTGGAACCTCGGATTACGAGCATAATTCGTTCTGGAAGCGGGCTCGTATTTCAAAACACTCATAAATCAAATCGAATTTTCCCATAAGAAATAATGGAAATTCAAATTATTCGTTCCACAGCCCAAAAAATAAATACATAAAAATAATTAACACAAAATATTAAGTAAAAATAAAACAACGGGGCACGGTGTCCAATGACGCGCACACACAGACACAAAGAGCAGGCTGAACCTTGAGCAGAGAGAGAAAATGGATTTTTAACCTCTCTAATGAGACTTGCTTTTGCTTTACACGCGCGCTATACACACACGCATACAGACACAAAATAAAATATGTTTTACACACACACACACACGCACGTGGTCACAGTGTTATAGTAAACAGTACATGCGTGCACGGATGTTGATTATACCAGTAAGAGACGAGCACTAAGACCAAGCAGGGGAGACGATTACCCACAATTCTGCAGCATAAGAGAGAGAAAAACCGTTGGCTCAGTTGTGATCATGTGACCCTCGGCGTCAAAACAAGAAGCGCTTGCGTGATACATGATACTCTGTACTCGTAAACCAAGACTTGTTTGTTTTCCAAGTCAAAATTTATTAAAAATCTCTGCTCGTCTTGCGGAACACTCGTAAACCGCGTTACTCCCAGTCCGAGGTTTCACTGTACTAAGATTAATTTTTTATCTTGAAATTGCCTTGTTGGGTTGGAGTGTTTATTTCACACAAACCAGATGCAGTGATTTTCCGAGGTCGTTAGGTTTCACCCGCTTGGGCGGTAAAAAAAAAAAAAAAATGTCCATGTTGTAGAGTTACATCACTCTTTTTCTGTTTCTTGGCTTTCTCTCCATCTCCTGCGGACCATCAGTTGCCGACTGTTCCTGCTCCTCTTTCCCTCACACCTCTTTCTCTGTTTCTCTCTTTATTTTTCACACCTCGGTGTCTCTCACCACCACCACCACCTCTCCCTTCTGCTTGTCTTTTTGTGGATATGATGTCTGCAGAATCCATTTACTTTCAGTTCATTCATTGACATGCACATTTATTTGTCTCGCCCTCTTTCCCCCTCCTTTTCTCTCTCTCTCTCGCTCTCTCTCGCTCTCTCTCTGTCTCATATACGCTCTATCTGAGCGAGAGAATAAGAAAAATAAAAAGGCATTTAATAATACATAAGGTGTGCACGGGTGCCTTTCAAGAAAGTGTTGTTCTAGACAGGGAAGCGCTGATGAGCTTACAGATATTAAACGTGTCCGGACACCTCCTCTGCGCGAACCAGAAGTAGGTGGGTGTTAGAGAGAGCCCACCCCCTCCTCTTTCACATCCCTCCCACTGAAAGGTCTCTCCATCTTCGGGAGTATTTTCATACCGTAGCTAGAGGGAGAGAACAGAAGAGAAGCCACGCGCGTGTTTGCGTTCGGATGTCGGCGCTCGCCTGCGCTCCAGCTGGTTAGAAGACGAGCGCGATGGCACCGCCTCAGAGATCTGACACAGCCTGCTACACACACACAGGTTAGTTTACACTTGCAGAGACAGTACAGAAGGGACGAGTGCTTACAGTCAGAGAGACTGAACGGGAAACAAAAGAAGATAAAAGAGACACACAGAGATATGAGGATGGATGCATAAATAGATAAGCACTCAGTGAAGGAGGGATTTGTGTTGCCAAGTGAATATCTAGTATTAAGGTATGGGCTTGTTTTTTTTTTTTTGTTTGTTTGTTTCTGTGTCATGTGCGTGCTTTTTTTTTTTTTTTCCTGGATCATGTGTGGCTTTTATGTTGTGGTTGGGATGTGAGTCCTCAGGGATCGTTCTCTCAACACAGCTGGGTTTGAAATATAATCAGGCTCTGTTATGGAACTTTGTAATGAGTAATGATAGCACAGCAGTATCATATTAAAAAAAAAAACACACACACAACGCAGATGGCGGGGATACTGGCTAAGTGGCCGTCTTCATTACTCTGCTTATTATTTACATGCCTGTATTTCTTCAAACTGGGAAATCTTTAACTAACTCCCTAATAATAACAACTGATCTTATTAAGCATGATTAAATATATACAAACAAAACACCACAGTATGGAAACAAAGAAATGTGTAGCTGTTTGTAGATAGACCTAAAGGCCTTGAGATGGATTGCTTGATTGCAATTGAAGGTTTTTATTGTTAGGAGATCATGAGTTTAAATCCTAAAAAATGCCACAGCCATCTGTGCTTGGAAGAGCAAAATTTGCCAAGATTTGTGAGTGGGAGAAATTGCATTCTCTCTCTCTCTCTCTCTCTCTCTCTCTCTGTCTCTCTCCCCTGTCAATCACAATGACACGAGCCAATCACGAGCGTTTGAGCTCATGTGTGAAGAAGCGGGGAGTTAGCATTGTCATTCAAGTTTGTTACGCTACACGAGAATCAGTTTGAAAGATGGGGAGGGTGTCTTAACATGGCTAACTACATTAGCTTTCAGCCTCCCAGTTGAGTTGGTAGCTGATGATGTTGGTTGGTTGTTGCAAAGGGTAACAATTTAAGTTGTTAGGGAGACAAAAGACACCAAATTGTTTTTAAACGCTTTTAGAAGTTGGCTCCGTTTATGTGGTGCACCAATTATTTGTTTCCCCCCCCAAAAAATTGGAGGAATCGTCTCTTGTCAAAGGTTTGCCCATCCAAAAAGAACATTACACAAACATTATATTTAACATTATTTTTCTAACCTCTGGTTGAGACGTATTAAGTGAGCCCAAAGACTGAGACAAGTACAATGGCGGAAAATCTGAGGCAAATCAAGTCAATAAGTACAGAAAACATCTGCAAACAGGACAGCTCAAGTTTTCACATCCATGAGGTTTTTTTGTTTGTTGGTTTTACTACCTGAAAATATTTAAGACATTCAAGTTGTCCGCTGACTTCATTTTTACAACTGAAGTAATCCTAGATCATAACACTGTCTCTAGAGGCTTGTAAAGTGGCCACTATGCATGATGAATGCACCGCTTCAAGTGCTTCTCTTCTTACCCTGAGGCGCCCATCACCGTGGGATAGGATCTATCTAAACTCATCCTAAAACATGACCTTTTTCCATTGCTTCAAAGACCAATCTTTACACTCCCTAACAGATTGAAGTGTTTTGTTTTTTTTTAGTCTCACAATCAAATGGTTTTCTTAGGGACACACAGCTGTTTAGTTCCAATCCTGTGATTTCTCGTTGCATCGTGTTGGAAATTCTTGCGCTTTTAACATTAAACAAAGCAATGTTTTTGTTTATTTTTATATATATATATATATCAGGGCTTGACATTGGCACCCGCCCACCCGCCAAATGCGGGTAAAATTCGGCTGTGGCAGGT
>JAQMYL010000037.1:24393498-24405359 GCA_030014365.1 Clarias pachynema | reverse complement strand
CGAAACCGAGTGAGTGTGTCCTGTAGTCCGTCCATCACCTTGCTGTTTCTCTGTATAACAGCAGATTATGTGAAACAGATGGTGATTAATCAGCTTTTTTGGAAATCCTCCAGAACATTTGAATGGAAATTTACTTTGCCACTTACTATGTCTTTTCCTCCCTCAGACCTGTCAGTTTCCCTGAGAACCACTACAGTGTGTCTCCAGTAGGGGCAGATCGATGTCTGCCCTACCGCAACCCCTCAGCCAGTTTCTCCAGCCCGGGATCAGGACTCAGCCCTGCGCCCCTGAGTGGCCCCTTCGTCCGCTACAAACCCTCTCCAGACAGGTAAGTTCCTGCAGTGATAATGGGGGGGGAAAAAAACAATAAATTCACAATTACATGATTGTAACTGCAGTTTAGCTTTCGTGATTTTTAATAGATTATCATATATTTTCTACATTGAGTCCTTTTAATCAAATCGTGTAAGTACTTCATACACAACAATGTGTTGGTTGGATTTTGCTCTTAAATACCTTACTGGGATGAGTGGATGTAGCATAAAATTAACAAATACACAAGCATTAATGCTAATGACTTGCAAACAGTAATGATATTTGAACAAGTTACTTTAATCTTATTATTATTTAATATAAATGGCAGTGGTAGCTCAGGGGGCTAAGGCACTAAGTTACTGATCGGAAGGTCAGCGGTTCGAGCCCCAGCTCCACCAGGTTGCCATAGTTAGGCCCTTAACCCTGTCTGCTCCAGGGAGCGCTGTATCATGGCTGACTCCACACTCTGACCCCAATTACACTGGGATATGCAAAGAAAGAATTTCACTGTACAGTAACGTATATGTGACAAATAAAGGCTTAACGTGATAAGCTGTCAGTCAGTGTCACTACAGTATATCATTGATTATAATTTAAATAAGAATCAGACAACTTTTCTTCTTTCAGTTCTCTTCAGGAAATTTGATATGATGCAACTTCCTGTTGAACATGTGATTAATTGAACGTTCCAAACATTTCAGAGGGGGGTATTCAGCAAGTCTGAGTCAGTACAGAGGAAAAAATTTACGTTTTTAACCCTGTCTTAAAATGTGAGGTGTTGAAAGGAATGTGAAAATAATAATTATTTTTTTAAGCATATTTTAATGACTGTATTTCAAGGTAAAGTGTGGCTATAGTGGGATCAGACAATGCGGTATAGGATTTATTAATGTTGTAATTTATATATCCGAAACACACACATAGGTTGTTTTACGGTTGCTGAATTACAGACGCAAGTCTCACCCCAAACATGGACTCCCTAAACCCGACTAGTGTAGTTGATGAGATCGCTGCTGTGGTCGTATTATTAACTCCGATGATAAATACAGACATGGCAGCGTTTTATCTGTCTGATACGGACTGTTGGGCCTACAGAAGCGGTTTTCCACATGAAAAGTTACTATGAAACCGAAGCCAAACCGGTAGTGAGTTGCGGGGGTGTGAGGAGTGTGTAAAGCATGCCAGGGCGCACACACAGCTGATTAATCCTTCAGACTTGTAACACTATCAGGTCCACATGTGTCGGTGTGTGTGTGGGTGTTTCGGGAGGTCAAGGCATGTACAGGCACATCTGCTTTCTGCTGATTGATTCGAGTGTGTGTTTGTGTGTGAGTGTACCTATTGTGAATGGCCCTGCTGAGCCGGAGAAACACGTTCTCTGTGACCTAAAGGCAGTCAGGGTAAAGTGTGACTCAGTTTATTAATTATACCCTCTTTATTTTTTTAAGTTCTTATTTTGACTGTGCGTCAATCTTTATTAGTTTAAAATGTTATTGATTTGTACAGGGTTCCTTAATTTAGCTTTTTCAAAATTTATAATATTTTTATTTACTGATTCATTTACCTTTTAGTTTTTTTTTTTTTTTTAATATAGTTTCCACATTGCACTGCTCAGTCCATTTTTTCAGAAAGAGCTCCACAGGACAGCAATGACGCGTACTGAGTGTGCTTTTGACCCAGATTTCAGTCGGCTAAACTCATGTACTTTTTCTCCATCCACTCATTTATCTTCCTTTAACGTGGTTGCTTGTCCACAAACCCCTGCACATGCAACCTGAATACGTTTCTCAAGAAATATAGAGTTGAATAAAGATATGGTTCACACACATATTCATTTCGTCTCTGAGGACATTGTAGTGCAGCTAATTAATGCTACTCTACACCTAAATCTGCCACTTCACTCAACCTCACTAACCACCAGGAAACATTTTGGCTTTGGGTGATCGAAAGTCCCGACCAAGGTATAAAAACATGCCCACACACTTGTGATTTACTGGGTGTGTATTGCATTAATGTATCACACTCACTTTGGAGAATTTATGTTTGTATTTGTGTCAACACTTGGCCTTTGTGTGCATCCTTCGAAGATTCTGTAAATTCAAGGAAAAGATGCCTGATGTGTGTGTGTTATCAGTGTGTGTCAGGATTTGGTTCCCTCTAGCTGTTCGCATCAGGTTCAAATACTTAATGTGAATCATCACCCAACATACATTACTAAGGACGTGCAGAAGTAACACGCTACATATATGTGTGTGCATGTGTGCGTGCAGGTTCAGCTCGGGTCAGCGCTCTCTCCAGGCCTATGACGCTCATTTGACTCTTGATGGATCCAGTGGAGATTCGTCATCTGGCTTCACCAGTCAGGAGAGCACTATGGAGCGCAGCAAGACAGGTACACACTCACACTTGCACCTCATTTTACACAGTTTGAGAGCAGTAGGTTTGGTCTGACCTCTGGTGGTGAAATGGCAGGGCTGCAGCTGTTTTTAGTTCCAGTTGGTTTATTTATACAGAACTTTAGATTAACAAAGTATTTATATAAATGGCTGACACATTTTCACACTTTGGAAAATCTGGTTTGACATAGGGCACCTGTACAAAACTAAGCAATTAATTAAAAATAAATAAATAAATAAATAAATAGAAATAATGAATAAATAAAACATTTAAAGAACCTTTGTCCACTTTTGTTTACAGTGTTTTATTTTTTGCCTTGTACTGCTTTCTCTTGTTTTAATTTGTTAATTTTTTTTTCTGGTTTGGTTTAATTTCATAAATGAATCATATGTAGTGAATAGAATGATATTGATTCATATTTAATTTGTCTACAATTGATTATTTATTAGGTTTCTTTTGGGGAACTCTTTACATGTAACAATCTGTGTTGATTAATGCTCGTGTGTGTGTGTGTGTGTGTGTGTGTGTGTGTGTGTGTGTGTGCGCGCGTCACAGAGCCAATGTGGCATGTTGCAGCGTCATCTCGGAGCGCATCCGGGGGCGGAGCTCAGAGGCGACAGGCTCGCCAGGATTTGCAGGGGAAGGACTCGCCAAACCGACACTCAAAGGTGAGAGGTCTTTCCTGTTACCATAGAAACCATACCCAGTTTCAAGTCCGTGGGCTACTTTGGCAGTCATGCCTGTCAGATAATTGAATGAAAAATGAACTATTCATGCTTAAAGTTTTCGTTGAATAAAAATGGTGTCTGTCTGTCTGTCTTTCTCACTCAGGGCGAGACGCAGTACTCCAGCCACTCCAGCAGCAACACCCTGTCCAGCAACGCCTCCAGCAGCCACAGTGACGAGCGTTGGTTCGACACCATGGGCGCTAGCAACTCCGGTACCCTCAGTGACCCCTGCGACCCTTGTGATCCCTGCGACCCCGACCCCATGGGGAAAGGAGGCTCCAGCGACAGCGGCATCGACGCCTCCACTCTGTACACGGCCATCTCCAGCAGCAAATCAAGCAAACTGAGCCGGAGCCAAGCCGGGACTCCGCACAAGAACCTTCACTCGTCATCCACGTACGGCGGCCTGCATGAGCTCTCCGCACCTACAGCCAGAGTAGGGGAGGGACTACGGCGGGAGTCCTCACCCGTCATAACCTCCACAGCCAATCAGGGCAAGAGTTACCACACGCGCACCTTCCCTCCACCGGGCTCAGCCAGCACAGACAACTTCAAAACAAGGTGAGCAAGAAGAACCATTAAAACTGAGCGCGTCATACTCAGGCATGCACTGTTACTATAGCAACCAGACAAACAGATTGGATACAGGCTTATGTCATTGCTGTAAACAGTTCATAAGAAACATATTGTCCTTTTGTAGGAGGTGAACAACTGTACATGTGTGAAAATGATATATATATATGTGTGTGTGTGTATAGAGCCTGCTACACCCCGCAAGGCTTCAAGACCCCGGCTGTGCCTGATAAGCCCCGGCCACTCCGAGCCTCCACGGCCACACCAACTTCAGGTTCATCACAGCTATCCACCTCCGCCCCCAAAGCCTTATATGGTAAAAACAAGCAAAGTGCGTGGCAGCAGGAAGAGAGCAGCAGCACGGCCACCATGACCTCAACTTCCAGCAGCAACGACAGCAACAGCAGCAAGTATGTATATTTATGTGTGTGTGTGTGTGTGTGTGTGTGTGTGTGTGTGTGTGTGTGATATTCGATACAATTTGTTTAGTGGTGAGAGATGTGTTACCTCTTTTCTCTTGCACTCAGTTGTTTGTGTGTCTGTCTGTAAGCAGGCAGGTGGACGTGAACAGTAAAAACGTGTTCGGTCAGCCACGTCTAAGAGCCTCTCTGAGGGACCTGCGCTCTCCGCGTCGTCCGGCACAAAAGAGCACGATCGAGGACGATCTGAAGAAACTCATCATCATGGACTCACCAGCTGACACAACACAAGAATCTGTGAGCGCACACACACACACACACACACACACACACACACACATGCTTCTGCCTTGGATTATTCTGTGCCGCCTCTGACGTAAATTTATTTTTATTTTTTTTTTAAGTTTTAAAAATTCAGTATGGTAAGCTCCGCCCCTAATAGTTTCTGAGCTGCAAAGATGTATCTGTAATTAAAGACGAATGGAAATACAGAGTTAAACAAAATGGTGTGTGTGTGTGTGTGTTTAGTCACCTCGGAAGACCCTTCAGCGGACCTTCTCAGACGAGAGTTTATGTAGCGGACGGAGAGACTCGAGCTTTGCCAGCACCCCGCTGTTTGACGGACAGGCACCGCCCAGTGACCTGCTCTTCACCAGCACACTGCCCACCCGTCGCCATGGCAGCAGCACCAACCACAGTGCCCTCTTGCCTAATAAGAAAGGTGTATATCTATATTCTGCTAGAATTGTTTTCCTTCACATCACGCTGAATCAAACGGGAATCATTCACATCGCTCCATCACACTGATACTACAATCACCTTTACTACCTGTTTTCATAAATCACCCTTATTTACTGTAGATGACATTATTTATTTTTGTTTAGCCTGATGCTGAATTCTGTGTTTGTGTGTTCGTGCGTGTCTGTGGAATTTTCAGTGCCATTGTCCGCATCAGAGCTGTCTCTGACGGAGGTGAGGGATAAAGTGCCCCCCATGCGCAGACTCGACCCCGGCCTCATGCCCCTTCCTGATACAGCAAGCGGTCTCGAGTGGTCGAGTCTCGTCAATGCTGCCAAGGCCTACGAAGGTGAGTAACGTCTAAGAGGAAAACGGACAGGACAGAACATATCTATCTGACAGTTTAGACAGCTTAGGAGAACATTCCACGATTTAGTGTATCCAGAAACACAGACGTGGTCGTTTAACTATTTTAAATCTTGACCCGTTTTAAGTAACGATGTTATGATTAAGGATTTCTTATTAAGCTCCGTGCATGCCGCCAGCTGCCTATTTATTTATCATGTTGCCCATCATTCTGTAGGACCAGCACACAACATATTTCCAAGGCAACCTGTCGTACATTACACACTCTCCTGGCCTGTCTTCTTCCTACACGTTCACTATTTGTGAACTCCTGCTGGAATATGATACAGAGTGACAGAGTGTAGCGTTAGTACAGCAGCTGTTTAGGCAGCTCGAACATTAAGAGGTATTTTAGCAGTGACTTGATGAGCTTTGCTTGTGTTTTCTCAGTGCAAAGAGCAGTTTCTCTCTTCTCACTGTCCGAGCCTCATGTTGGAGGAGCTGAACTGAGGCCTGTGTTAAGTCCAGTTCCCCTGCTTGCATCACAGACCCCCCGCACTACACCCACCTTCAACAGGTAATAATACACCGCGGGAGCTGGAGTAGCGTGACTTTTTTAATTACATTAAACAACAGAACTGGTTTTTGATGAAGCTGCTTTTTTCAGAATTTAATTGTGATGATAAAAAAGTGATGATATCTGCAACATTAGAGAAAAAAAATATTGTGTTGTAATTTATCACAATATTGATAAAGCTGTGCAGATTTTCTTGACTGTTTATTAATTGACAGTTTCTTTTCATAGATACTTAAACATTTGCATAATTGCATAATTAATTGTGTGTTTAAAATATCTTTAATGTTTAGTGATATTGTTACTGATATTGATAGATGTCGCTGATTTACTAACTGCACCCATCATAAATGGGGAAGATTTAACATGACCCGAGTTCTGACTGGTTCTCTGTCTGTCTGTCTGTTAGTGAGGAGGTTCCTGGAGCCCTGTCAGGCCGGCTGTACCACCTGGAGGTCATGTTAAAGCAGCTGAATAATGATCTGGAGAAGGTCAGCACTCGGAAATACACACACACGGTTGTCACACTGGCTTGGTCTTAGAGTCACTGTGTTAATTCTATCCTTTTTCTCTTTCTCTCCCCAGGAGAAGCAGGATAAGGTGGCTTTGCTGGCAGAGATGGCTCACCTGAGGGAGAATAACCAGCGTCTGCAGGAGGAGTCTCTGTCCGCTAGCGAGCAGCTCCGCAAGTTCAACCAGCTCCTCTCGTCCTCATCAGACAGGAAGTGAGCTCTTCATGAGGAGAGGAAGCTAAAACCAGAGGCTGCACAGGAGATGATGGATGACTCCCAGTTCCTGAGCTGCTCATACCTGGCATGATGCCCATGCTGCCCTTCACCTCAACCTCTCTCCACACGAGTCTGAACACTCAAACCTGACAAGTATAAGAGAGGGAGGGGAAAAAAAAGAATGAAAAGCAAACAGAAATGGGGAGAAAAAACGAAATAACATATAAAAGAAAAACAGCTTTGCGTCATTTCGGATCTTCAGATCTTTAACTGGAAAAAGGAAATCAGACTCACGCCAAGTAAGACCCGAACGCCTTGAATGGGAGCTCCATGAATACATTCCCGTCACAGATATTTTCCAAACTATCGCTTTATTTTTGTAACGGATCTAAGACAGACACCAAGCTCGAGCCTGTTGAACTGAGAGACCTTCAGATCGTACAGCTTGCATTCAGAGAGGCCTATTTACTGTACATGCAGCTCTTCAGCCAAAAAAAAAAAAACAAAGAGAGCGACTGTGGTCGTGCGCTGAGTCTCCGCTTCCCAGCATGCACCACTGTAGAGCTGTAGGGGAAACACGGTACTGTAGTTTTGAATTGAGGTACTATGTATATGTATATGTACTGATTTACAGGTACACGGAGCGCAAGAAGATTAAGATATCGTAGTTTGATGTATAACTCAAACAGGAGGCTACCTGACCGTACGTCATCCTGTGCTTGAACGTCGTAGATGATCTTAAACGAATGGTTCAGTGAAAGACAGGTTTGTCCTTGTCACTGCTATAAGTATCTAGTGATGGATTTCACGTCTATATTTCATCCAGATTCCTTTCCATAAACGCACACTCTTTAACTGTACATAATGCCACCTTGGTTACTGATTGTCCTCACCCATGACGGCACGTCCCTAAGTGATCTATTTTGTACATATATTCTGTGTAACTCTAAATTTGGCAGTTCTTATGCATCGCTAGCTCTCCCCTTTGACACCACAGCTATCAGCAAGAGAGGATGAAGACATGAAGCTAGCTGTCTCAGGTCAGGAGGAAAGTGTCCTGTTCCACGAACACGATGCTCGTGATCGTGTCGATGCCGTTACCTCCTCTCACTCACACAGCATGATCAGTTTTGCTCTCTCGATACCCGTTTATGGAAACGATCCTGTGTGGGGGAAGAACAAAAAATATATATATATATATCTCAGCCGATCGGCTACGTTTTCGCTCGAACCATTCCTTTAATAACGATCATATCTATCTGAAGCCAAGACATCACAACATCATTCTCCGCAGGTCCGGTTCTCACAATACCGGTTCCTCCGTTAATCGAAATGAAGTGCACCTTGTGTTTAGTGAGTCAGTACTTCTCTTACTCCTCATACGATATCTCTCTCCCCTCATGCTTTTACTGACTGTTTCTCAGCGACTGTAGAAAACGAATCAATCAGCCCAGGCCTTCACCCGGGAATCCGACACGTCAAGCATCGCCGTGACTACTGTTAAACAGAGTTACTGTTAAAAACACCGGACCAATTCGAGCGTCTGCTCCCAGAACTGTGATTCTCATCGTACGTTTTTTCCCCCCTTTTCCAACGCTCCGGCATTGCACTGTGTGTAAACCCCGGCTTCTTTCGTCGAATCGAGACACTGTACGTGTGTATGCAACAGAGACACAAACAGCGCCTGGGCTCATTTCGCACGGCAACTTCCACACATAATCTATTTTTCTATGTTAAACCTCTCAGTTAAAGTGTATATCAGGTGACATGACTGTTGGCTGTTTTTTAAAAACCAAGAACAAACGAATCCTTTGGCAGGGTTACATACTTATCGCGGTTTCCTCATCCCCTGCACTGTTAAAAGATTACTCACTCTCCATGAGTCATTTTGTTTGTTTGTTTTTGTACACATTAGAGCAGTAACTAAACTATAAGTAGGTTTAATCCAGATCAATCAGTTGCTCATTAGCTATCGATAGGTACTTTATGTATATAAGCTTTAACAAGGCATACTAAAACCATGACTATCCCTTTAATCTGGCCTAACTGGAAATCATCTCATCTCATCTCATCTCTCAGGACCCACAACGCGCCCTCGATGGCCTGAACTATTTATTCTATTTATTCATCAGTCAGCCAGAGGGTGGCGTTACGTTTTATATCCTATAACCGACTGATTTGAGTGAGTTTAGTTTAAACACTCTTAGAGAACACTGTTTAGAGTGCAAAATAATCATCGCTCGAGGCTTAAATCCACACCCATATTCAAACTCGTCTCTTTCAGTCTGTTTTCATGGTTTCCTACGTTGCCCACAGTGCTGTTCGTCTGCGTGCCGTTTGGTGCAAGGGGATTTAGCCCTAAATTTATCAGAAACCGAACAGCTCTTTAATCCTTTCATCTTTCGTCGGAGGTTTGGTGTTTAAGAGCTACAGTCTGTATTTTTTTTCCCCCTCCTATTAAGTGCATTAGCAATAACAGTGTCTCCCTGTGACATCAGCACGGCACACAACCACTACGACCATGAGAAATATCCTTAATATGATTCACAGTGGAGGTTTCCTTTAAATCCTAGATGATTTACATTACATCTTTGTCTCTTGGTTATGCAGCTAAACTGGACCTTCTTTTCACCCCAGACTAAATAAATAATAGAAATATGAAACAGCCTGTAAAAATCCCCCCTCCATCTCTACTCATTATACTTCACCCTCGCTTAATGCCAACTCCAGGTCATCCTGAAACGTGTATAAATGTTAGTAGATAACACACACTCGGACTCATGTGAATCACTGCGTGCTGAATATACGCATCATCAGCTGTCTTAATTCTTTAGTTTGTTCAAGGGTGGAGGTGTTTTGATTTAGTTTTTGTCTTATTTTAACTTTTAAGCTAAATACAAGTGATCTTCAGCTAGCTGAACGTGTGCACATGACGAAATCATTCAACTAATAGTCCAGCTGTAAAACTCGCTCTGTCATATGTGTAAAAATTTGGATTATTTATTTTGGATTTTTTTTTTTCTCTTTCACTTCAGACACATCAGCCATTTTTCAGTGGAAATTGAATTGAACTTTGGTTGATTTTGAAAAAAAAAATGTCTTACATATGTTTGATTTCTGCTCTTTTGTACAATTTGTTTGTTTTTTTAAATGATTTGTCTTATTTTATTTTTTCTTGTATGCTGCCATTCTCAGTTTGCTTTATGCGTCGTAAAATCTGATAACTGATTAATCTTTCAGTTTCTCCTGGGAACCTTATAATGATGAGTGTACATTTAATAAGTGTAAATTATGTTTTCAATATTTTATAAAAAATATATTAAAAATATTTCTGATTGAAACTTTTTGTGTGTGTGAACATTAATGTGAACACCTACAGGGCACTTGAACATTTATAGGAAACATGAACAGGGTTTTTCTAAAGTCTAAACTCAAAATCTAAGCATAGATTTATACAGCATGGAATTCTTCATCCAACAGGCGTGGGCTCACCCCAATAATGTTGTTCGAATAGGAAAATTACCAGACAATTCTCATTTACATTTTAAATGTGGAACATGTAAACGTATCATCATTGTTTTGTTTGTTTGTTAGATTTTCTTTTAAAGGACATGTC
The DNA here is from genome assembly GCA_030014365.1 of Clarias pachynema. NCBI lineage: Eukaryota > Metazoa > Chordata > Actinopteri > Siluriformes > Clariidae > Clarias > Clarias pachynema. The sequence continues at coordinate 24,394,926 of JAQMYL010000037.1, read as the reverse complement.
CTATGTTGGGTTCATCATCGTCCTTTGTTGTCACACTTTCTTTATTCACCTCCTCTGAAATCATTTGTCAAAATTTGACCAAACCTTCACAGAACCTTTATTACAAAATAAGCAATTTTAATCTTTTTAAGTGCTGCATTCGTTTAGTTGCCAGGCAACAAATCTTCCTGGGAAGACTAAATGTTTTTTCTTTTTTTTTTTTTGGTTAAGTGTCTGATGTTAAATAAAGGAGATGGAAAGTCCAGATTCCATTTAAAAACTTTCATTACATTAAGATGGCTGTGTGTTACAACAGTTAGTCCCGACCAAGCAGTTTGATTGTATAAGAGGCATTCCATGTGTGTTAATATGGAGTATAACAGCACTGGGGTGCTATACTTCACTTCACAGGCACTTTACTCGGAAGAGTCGTGCCCATTCAAGTTGAGCGGGTGCATGTCCCCTAAAGTTTTTCAGATAAGATGAATGTAGAAACTGTTTGTGATTTAATTTGCCTTTCTAATACAATGGCACAAGAATGGCATGATATTAATTCAGATCTATAAATACAGTATATTTAGTGTTTAGCAGCCAGTTTAAGTATGTGCAAAAAAAGAAATTGCAAGTGTGTGTTTAGGAATGTTGCCAGAATGACTGTTATATAATAATATTGATTAATATTGAGTAGGTCCTCCCAGCCTACAACCAGCATCAATTTGATCTACACTAGCTCTTCTATTAGATCAGACTCACAGACGAGCCTTCCCTCCCCATGTGTATCAGTAACCCTTGGCCACCCATGACCTTGTCATCAGTTCACCAGTGTTCCTTCCTTGGATTACTTTTGGTAAGTATTGACGATTGCAAACATTCCACAAGAGCTGCAGTTTTGGAGTTTCTCTGACCCAGTTGTCTAGCCATAACAATTTGGCCCTTCTCACAGTCGATAAATTTGTTACAATGGCACTGGAACGTGGTGGGATGTTTACAGGCGGCAGTGGTCAGGAGGACATACCAAAAGTAGTCCAAGGAACTGGCAACAGGGTGTTGGGTGGCCAAGGCCCATTGATGCACATGGGGAGTGAAGGCTGACCAGTGTAGTCCGATCCAATAGAAGACACACTGTGGCTCAAACTGAGAAAAGGGTTAATGCTGGTTTCAATATAAAGGTGTTCACTGTTTTGGTGGCAAAACTCAATATTAGGCTGGTAGTCATAATGTTATGGCTGATCAGTGTAAAGATGATTGAGTTTGCTGTGATGCATGTGTTTTGCAGTAGGGGTCGCTAGTGAGTCTTGTGCTAAATGAGTCTACTAGGAAGTCTCTGTGTTTCAATAAGCCTCATTTAGCCGTCACGAGAAATGTATCCGGCTATGAAAAGGAAAAAATGTCCAATTATAAACCGCTAGACGAGCTAATAAAACAAGCACATAAAACTAGAGAAATACA
>JAQMYL010000037.1:24383203-24393398 GCA_030014365.1 Clarias pachynema | reverse complement strand
TATGAAAAGGAAAAAATGTCCAATTATAAACCGCTAGACGAGCTAATAAAACAAGCACATAAAACTAGAGAAATACAGATACAAATCAGCGCTCGTGCTGGTTACTTCCGCTCCCTTCGGCGACATGGGCCAATCACGATCCTCCACGTCACACAGAACCGAAACCCGGAAGTGCGGAGGTAATCAGCAGGCTGTCAGAGAGAGAGAGAGCTGTACAGTCAGCACTGATAACGCCAAGGATTCCGTTACTAACTGCACGCCTGAGACTATAACTAGTGTTTTATAGCGACGAATACAAATAAAAACACGAAAACAAAGCTAAAGTAAACTTATATCATTAGAGTGTTGATACTGTATAAAGTTAGTGTTGGTCTGGGAAGCTGCAGCTGGACACCAGGTTCAACTTGACAGCTTTTATGGTTTTCTTTTTTATTTTTTTTTTTGTCTTCCCTCGGCTCCGGTGTCATGAGCGGGTTAACATGGCGGTTTGGACCGGGTTCCGCCACGTTTACTTCAGTCTGACTGCAGCGTTCACTGCAGGCGCGAGCCAGAACACCAACAACAATACACCACGTTAACACACACACACACACACACACACACACACCGCCTCCAGTCGAGAGAAACAATGGCCAAAAGTGGCCGGAGGATCCGACCTGGACATCTGAACGGTTCCCGTGGCAACGGCGGCGTCTCCATGCCAGGCTGCGCTTCAACAGGACCGTTCCGCGCTCGTGCTTTCCGCTTGTGGCTGTGGCGCGCGCTGCCGGTGATCCTGATCCTGCTGATGCTCACGCTCATCCTGGGCACTTACTTATGCACCTACCCCGGTATCCCTGACAGCCCAAGACACAGCAGGGATCTGCTTAAAGACAAGGTAAATATGTGTGTGTGTGTGTGTGTGTGTTTAAATCTGTGTGCTCTGTTACACTTAAAATCCAGTGCATGCAAATTGAAAATACTGCTGGTCATGATCACGGTGATGTGATGTGTCTGGACGAGATGGCAGTCCTGAGATACCCGGGCCTGAGTGTGTGGCTTTCAGGGCGTCTCTACTAACACTTCATCACTCAGGGTTGTTCCTTCCTGTCTCTTTTGCAAACAACTATGCCAAAGATCTAAAACATTGTCTATCACAAGTCCTAAAATCTGTGCCGTCGGAAATCCTCTTTACGTCGATCCAAACCGACTTCCTCTGAAACAGATGCATGCGTATTTCTGCTCATCCTCTGTCTGTGTAGTTCTCACACAAACCCAGGAAATTAGCCCTGGCCCAGGTGCTCCAGCTTGCTTCTCAGGTGGATGGTGCACGTCTCTGGGAGACCCATCTGCGGCCCTTGCTGATCGAGAGGGTGCCGGGTACGGCGGGCAGCAAAGCCGTACTCCAGGTGGGACGCCACAGCTTCACCTTCCAACTTATTTTATGACGTCATTCATATATTTAGGTTGCTCAGTGATCTTCTAGATTTATAACTGCAGTAGTGAATCATACCGACTGCGATTCTGTACTTATTCTCTTACACGCTCAGCACATCGTCTCCCAGCTGCGCTCCCTTTCTGCAGGCTGGACTGTAGAGGAGGACTCGTTCCAGTCGTCCACTCCCAAAGGACCCGTGACCTTCACTAACGTGCTGGCGGTGCTTGACCCCTCTGCCCCTCGGAGACTCCTCCTTGCCTGCCACCACGACTCCAAAATTTTACCGAGAGACCCTAAAGACCCCTTGCGAGTATTTGTGGGTGCCAGTGACTCAGCTGTACCCTGTGCCATCATGCTGGAGCTGGCATCAGCGCTGGACACACAGCTAAGAGCTCTGAAACAACAGGTAAGCACTAGAAGAATATGATCATTTAGTATAAGCACTCGTGAAGCTCGTGTAAGAGTCTGTCATCCAGGTTAATGTTAAGGTGAAAGTATTAGAAAATGGTTGTGATCGTGATACTTTTTTTTATTGCTAATATGTTGTTATTTAGAAATAACAGTGCATCTGTGAGACTCTATACAAGAAATGTGGCCTCAATGCCCGTAAATCCCAAATTGAGAGACCTGTGCCCGTACTGTATTAATGGGACACGCAGGGACAGTGGCTACACCTCTGTTTCTATTAGGCCCATTTAAAAAGGAACACACTTTGTTAGTTGCATTGAAAAGACTGTGGCCTCTGTGTCTGTTAGTTCTAATAAAAGTGGTTTGGTCTCTGTTCGACTTTATGTAAATAATCAGGGTGTGATCTCTGTACCGCCTCATTTAAATAAATGAAGTGTATCCTCGGTGCGTCCTCAGGTCTACAAAAGGGGTGTGGCATGTGTCTCTCCTTATTTCAATTAAAGGGGTGTGGCCTATGTGCCTTCTCAGATTAATAAAGGGGTGTGGTTTCTGTGCCTTCTCAGCTTAATAAATGGGTGTGGTCTCTGTGCCTTCTCACTTAAATAAAGCGGTGTGGCCTCTGTGCCTTCTCAGTTTTATAAAGGGGTGTGGCCTCTGTGCCTTCTCAGTTCTATAAAGGGGCGTGGCCTCTGTGCCTTCTCAGTTCTATAAAGGGGTGTGGCCTTTGTGCCTTTTTAGTTCCTTAAGGGGGTGTGGCCTATGTGCCTTCTTAGTTCAATAAAGTGGTGTGGCCTTTGTGCCTTCTCAGTTTTTTAAAGGGGGAGTGGCCTCTGCCTTCTCAGTTCCTTAAGGGGGAGCGGCCTCTGTGCCTCCTCACTTCAATAAAGGGGTGTGGCCTTCGTGCCTTCTCAGTTCCTTAAGGGGTGCGGCCTCTGTGCCTCCTCATTTTAATAAAGGGGTGTGGCCTTCATGCCTTCTCGGTTCCTTAAGGGGGAGTGGCCTCTGCATCCTCAGTTCCTTAAAGGGGTGTGGGCTTTGTGACTTCTCAGTTCAGTAAATGGGTGTGGCCTCTGTGCCTTCTCATTTCTCTGTACCTTCAGTTCAAGAAAAGCAGTGTGGTCTGTATCTGTTCTAATAAAAAAGGCGTAGCCTTTGTGTGTGTCCTTAGCGTTTTTGTCTACAGCTGCTTTGCATGCAAGTCCTGCTTTGTGTAAGTCTCTGTTCTCACAGTAAAACATGAAAACAGTGTCTTTGGGGACAGCAGAAATGTTATACACAATATTCAGCCTGACTTGGAAAAAACTGAAAGCGCCAGAAGGTATAATTTTGGCATAGGCGTAGCCACATTTAACTACAGAGAGGAAAATTCTGCAATACTTGAGCCAGAGTGTGTGTTTTTCTTCTGAACTCAGTAAGATAAGCATGTTGGGAAACGCAAACACAGCCAGCTCTGTGCTGAATCAGCTCTTATGTGTATTCTCATATCTGCTCACACTCTGCTGCACTCTCCTGTGCCACCCCTCCCACCCTTCCCGTAGAGGTCTGCGGTGACGCTGCAGCTGGTCTTTTTCGACGGAGAGGAGGCCTTTGAGGAATGGACAGATACAGACTCTCTGTACGGCTCACGTCATCTGGCCGAGCTCATGGCCCACACAGCTCATCCTCCAGGCTCCACGCAGACCACGCAGCTCCAGGCGGTGGTGAGGCCACAATCTTCATGTACATATATAACATTCAGACATTATTTCACAATCTTTAGAAGATTACATCCACTCTGTCTCGTGTCTTATCTTTTAGGATCTATTACTTCTGCTGGATTTACTCGGAGCTCCAGAGCCACTCATTGTCAATCATTTCGATAACACTGCACGCTGGTTTGATCGCCTTATTGCTGCAGGTCAGCATTTTTTTGTTTGTTTGTTTTTTGCCTGCATCACATCAGTCAGATGCATGGGACTGGAACAATACTTCGAACAAGACTTTTAAAACTGTAGCCTTAGTCTCCTTCTTTCATTAGGAAAAACAACAGTCTCTGTTTTTATCACTGTTTTAGAGAAGAGGCTGCACCGCCAGGGCTTACTGTCGTCTCATAGTTCAGAACAAAACTACTTCAGGAAGGATGTTTATCTGGGACCAGTGCAGGATGACCACATTCCATTTTTGCTTCGAGGTGAGGTACACACACACACACACACACACACACACACACACACTGTGTATATTACTATGCTTCTGACAACTTCATTGATTTCGTACAGCCTGCATAGACAGACAGTTTAGACCGGATACAGTTAAGCAGTTGAGGATTATTTCTGCTCTTTATATCATTTAGCTTGGAAGTCGGAAAGTCACTTTTGACATTTTGGTGTGTTCACTCTGCAAAGTGGATGCCTCCATGTTTGTCTTTTGCTATCAAAAAAATAGGTAAGAATTCCTACTCAGCCATTAATGGTTCAGGAAACCGTCCTCAAGTTCATGTGCAAGTTCATTCAGATGTTCCTGATTTGAGAGGCAGTTTTTTTTTCTTTTTTCTTTTTGGTTTGGTTTGTCACAGCGGCATAGTGATCAGCACTGTGGCTTTGGACCTATGGAAGTTTTGGTTGGGTCTATGTGTGTGTGTGTGTATGGAGTTTGCATGCTTGGTGGGTTTCCTCCAGGTACTCCGGTTTCCTCACGCAGTCCAAAGACATGCAGATTAGGATAACTGGCGTTCCCAACTTGTCTGTGTGCATGTGTGTCCCGGGATGGATTGGCACACTGTCTCCGAGGTGTAAACCTCTTCCCATGACCCGGTACAGTTTAAGTGATATAGAAAATAAATAAATCAATGTCGGATGTATTGACAAAGAAATCCTGAAACATTTTGGAACCAGAGTAGAAACAATAACAACCCATTCTGTCCTGTGTGACACCAGAGACTGTGACTAAAAATGATTACAGGATACAGGTATAGAAAAGTAAATGCAGACAGTATAGCCTTGTGAATACTGGGATGAGGACAAGACAGTCTTTATGAATACAGCAGCATCCACATAAGATGATCTACTGAAGCGAGGGTGAGACTTAAGAACGTTTTTTTTTTTTAAAAGAAGGTCTTTAGGGTCTCCTTGCAGGATCGTCCACATCTGCCGACAATCAGATCCTAAACATGTGCGTGCCGTCCTGTAGGTGTACCGGTGCTGCACGTGATCTCGACACCGTTCCCTCCATTCTGGCACACGCTGCAGGACACAGAGGAGAACATGCACCGGCCGACGGTCGAGAACCTCACCAAGATCCTAGCCGTCTTCGTGGCTGAATACCTGCACCTCTGAGCCGACTCAGACACACATACACCCTCAGTGTCTGAGTAGCGGAAGATAGCGATGAAATACAGACATGGCATTAGCTGTGGAAGTGTGATACGGTTATTTTATTGATATTTTATCTGCTAAAACAAGAGCCATAAACGTACACGCTATGGCAGCTGTTTCAGTCACTAAAATGAAGACTTTTCATCTACAGACATGTAGCCAAAGACTGATGAGCCTGTTTGTTCGACTTACTGCACACATTTGAGCCATTAACCGCTAACCTGCTGCACATGCAGTGCTGGTTAGATCTGAATGTATCTTAATATCATCAATTTTGTTATTAAGCTTTCTGCAGGACCTGTGAGAATGAGAGTGACCTCATATTCCATTTCCGATCAAACGGGAACATTTATATATGTTTGAAAAAGACTCTCGGTACTAAAATCTACTTACTGAAAGACCATGTGCTGTCTCCAATTCTTTTCAATTAAACTACTTTGAAGAAAAAAAAACAAACAAACACAACTAACTTAATGTGATCTAACTGCTAATGCTGATAACATTTTCTTTGAGCAGCTACACACTTGAAATAAATAGCAATAAAACATCTTCTGTGTAATTACTCTCTCTGATGATTCCTTTCTGCTGTGTGTAGACATTAATGGGAACATATAACGCAACACCTTCCCTGGCTCAGTGCTTGGATCACGACAGTTGTAATAATTATATCATAATAGTTTTGTGTTTTTTATTTCTTTAAAATCTGGTCATCATCAAGGTAGGTTTTCAATAGTTTTCTTCACATTTAATGTGAATTTTAACACAAAAAAAAACATTCTCATCATCACCACTTTCATCAGGTTTTGAGAAATGTTGGTACTTCATGGTAGCAGTAGTTCAGTCCAGTGTGCTTCTTAAATGATAGGATGATAGGACTGCCATCTCCAAGAAGCATGCGATGAAGTTTTAAATGTAACAGCGATGTACTTAGAAGATTTCACCTTGTGAGCTAACCAGAACTGCTGCCGACGTAGCCAACCTAATCCGAATTGAACACAGAAGTTAGTGATATTTCAGTATTCACAATATTGCGCATGCAATACTTAGCATGTTGTGCATCAGAGAATTATAAAACCAATCGTTCAGCTGTATCTGGTGAAAAAAAGATCTAACTTAAGCAAAGTGTTGGTTCAAGTAAACCACAATTAAGATTTAAGATATAGCCACAATTAATTAATATGAACTAAGGTCCTTGATTTCTGTTTTCTCTAAGGAATTTAATAATGTTTAGCTTACAAAACCTGGATTCAGTTCTGTTTTGGTTTCTGTTTCTGTGAAAAGTGGACGAAGTCCCATATCTTATTACTTTCTTTAATTACAGTATCAACATATGTTTAGAACAAAATTTCCATTAATGAATAATAGTGGGAATAAAATGCTTGTGTCTATTATTTATATTATGTACAGGTGATCTGCTTCATATCATGCCACTAGCTTTAAATAAACTTCTTATGTGGTAATAATTCAGTCCCTGGCAATTTTACAATATATTTTGAACAGTACAAAAAATTTACCTCACTTGGAGAACAAAATTAATTATGACATGAGGGAAAAAAAGGTGGGGAGAAATATTTGCTTTGTCGTTAATTCTTGTCACAAACGTGGTTATTTCTTAGCCCAAAAGACTAAATATAAAGCACATCTAATGGTCCAGTAAGAAACCACTTTTCTCAACCTAAACAACAACAAAAAAAAAGAACAGATCATACTATACCTTACCCCCTAACTACCACAAATCCAGGTTTAACATAAGAGGTGCACCAACACACAACGTGGCTATTGCAAGTAGCCCAAAAGACGACATCAACCATCTCATACTGAGATCTAAGATCCTGAGTCATTAAATGCATTTTTATGGTTAAAAATTAAAATTGAAGGAAACTTGTAGCAAAAGCAAGGATTTCTGATGCATATGGAGTGAGTGGAATTTTAGAATATAATTCTGCTGGACATACTGTATAAGGCAGAGTATGTAGAAAACCTACAAAGATTATCGTTACACCAAAGTGATCGCGTCATCATCGTCATAGACTATTCCAAACACGTGCTTTCTATACAACTTGGAGCTACAACTTACACCTTCATCAAAAATTACGCTGTGAAGCACAGAGGTAACTGTGTCTTATCCACAGCTTCCAAGATACAGTGAAGGAGAGAACTGCCAGATGTCTGAGCGAGTGCTAAATGCTCTCGCCCAATGTTCCCTTTACCACCACCCTCTTCTACAGCACACAGGACTTAGATGCAGATCTGTGTTGTCAAACACAGGATCATTCCTGCATATAGGATCAGAAAGATCTTTTGCATTTTGAGTTTACGAACTTGATCGCACGTCACCACACAGAGAGGAACTTCCTTGACAGTGCATCACTTTGATTTAAGTCTGGAGCATCTACAGACAACTACAACTACAGACAACTTAAACACCTTACTACCAACTATATAATTAGCCAAGATCAATCAACTCTTTTGCATCAGATCAAAGGTAAATTATATTTAAAGAAGCTTTTACACCAGCAAGCTCAACCCTGAACTAAAACATATGCTCCACAGCTCGACTGGTCTAAAGACCAGATGGTGTTTCTAGGGATACACACTCGATTGAGCTCTTGATCAAAATCTTTAAGCAAAACTTCACCATCCAGAATAAAAGGTTTGAAAGTAGTGCCAGCTGGGGACAGTTAAAGTCACAGTACAGGCACTAAAGCCATGCCTTTAGAATTATTCTGCACTTCAACAGGTTTTACTTGCTAACACAAGAGAAGCAAATGGCCAGATTTGTGACAATAAACACAATTACGTGTCTCACTTGCACTTTGGGACAGAAGTTTTATGTATGAGCACAAACTCATCTGTCAAAAGCGCACCTTGAACAAGTCATACCAACTTAAGCCCAATCTTATCTCCTTTTTAGCCTCTAGTCTCTAATACTAGGGATTGAAAGTGTGGGAGTTGAGTTTTGTCCTCAAGCCTCCTCTGCAGCCACACCTGAGGTGAGGCGTGATACAACACCTGCCTCAGGTGGCTCAAGAAGGATGTGATGGTCCATTATCTGTGTATCTGCGAACTGTCTGATGTTGTCCTTACTGGTACCCTTACTGGGTCTCGGACGAGCTCTCAATTCTGTTGCGAGATCAAGATTAATGTCATTAATTCTTCTACCCAATCTATCTTTTGAGAAGTTGACCAGGCCAAACCAGTAAACAAAAAAAACTATATAACTGTACCACTTTTAACAGCTGGAGTCGCATACCTCCTGTAAAAAAAGAAAACAACAACAACAAAAAACAATCAAAATAAATCAATAATAATTAGGCAAAAGTAAGCAGAGTAGCCAAAAATTTGCATTACATTTACAAACGTATGACTGTATACACGATGTGTTTTTGTCTGCGTGCTAGTCAGACAGTATGGCTAGTCTTAACAAAGACTAGCAATGTCATATCTGTTTAATAGTTGCAGGTAAAGTTTAAATAAATGAAAGATGTAATATTTACATATATTTGCAGCCCTGTGAAGAAGCAATATTAGCAGTAGTGCTACACTATGCATTTGTATCATATAAAATGTGTGCGGTTTTAAAACTACAGTAAAAATCACAAGGTGACAATGTTAAAATTTCATCAACTTTAATTTTTCAACTTGCTTCCTTCAGAAAGGATTTCTTTCTTTTTTCATTTTTATGTTCTCCAACTCGGGTCAAAAACCAAAATTCTGCCTATTCACTATACTGTATAGGGTGTAACATGATGTCACTATAAAACAATTTCAAATTGACAAATAGATAAAATAGACAAATGTAAAGAGAATATTTTTTTCTTTAAAAAATAGTACCTGAGTAAAAGTAATAGAGTAAATGACACATATAGTACATACGTTCGCTACTGAAGTTACACTTCTTGTGGGCAATTTTATTTTATTTTAAAAAATTTTTACGGTCCTATAAAAGCTATAAAAGCAACCGTAATTTGTTACAAAATTAAAGGGAACATAATAGTAGACAAAGAGGAAATTAATATTTTGAAACAATTTCCTGTAGACTTTTTTTTTATGTTCTTCTTGATAAGGCTGGTGAAGTTGTATCCAACACAGAGTAATCAGACTCTGAGAGAATTTCTGCTTTCTTGTCACTAGGGGGCAGTGGATGTCTGTCCATACATGGTATGTTCATGCTCCAGCTCAGTGAAGTGGATTTAGTCTGCACTGGAAGTCGCCTCAGTAGGTAAAATAGTGCTCGGTTCCCATGTGCCTGACAGGTGGAGGCTGAGCCGAAGAGACCTGAGAGCAGGGCAACAGTTCTCCTCTCGAGCTGGGACTCGGCGGAGGTGAAAGGTCATCGTCAGACCTGTGGAGCGAGCCTCTAGTCGTTCCGTCTGAGCCCAAGTACTCTGGACCAGAATCCTCAATTTGTCTGATATAGAAAAAGAAACAAAGAGCGTCAGCTGTGATGCATCTAAAGCCGGAAGAAGGTTCCGGACGTTCCCTCACCCTTTGCGACCCTGAGCGGCTCTGTCCCTCTGACGGCGGTTCTTGAACCAGTTGCTGACCTGAGTGGCTGTGAGACCAGTCGCTAGGGCTAAATCCCGCTTCTCCCTGGGCGAGGGGTAGGGCTTCCTGCAGTACCACTCTCTCAGCACACATCGTGACTTCTCCTGCAACATGCACATACACTAATGTGTTATCTATAACGATCTATTTAACAGATGCTTGCTCCAAATTGTTTCGAATTTTAAAACTTCTGGTATTTCTCACTCACTCATCTTCTATACCACTTTATCCTGTATTGAGGGTCGCGGGGGGCCTGGAGCCTATCCCAGGAGTCTTAGGGCTTGAGGCAAGGTACACCCTGGACAGGGGGCCAATCCATCGCAGGGCACATACACAGACTCACACACCCATTCACACACTACAGGCAGTTTGGGAACGCCAATTAGCCTAAGCTGCATGTCTTTGGACTGTGGGAGGAAACCGGAGTACCCGGAGGAAACCCACCAAGCACGGGGAGAACATGCAAACT
>JAQMYL010000037.1:24343663-24383103 GCA_030014365.1 Clarias pachynema | reverse complement strand
AGCCTGGCCGGGAATCGAACCCGGACCCTGGAGGTGCAAGGCGACAGTGCTAACCACTACACCACCGTGCCGCCTGGTATTTCTTGACTCTTCAAAATGTTTCGCAAAATTATTAATGCTAAATTCTTTGTTATTTTTCATGTCCAGGTGAAACTCAGTAAATTTGATGCCTCATAACTCATGTTTAAGTGATGCTATCTTTTGACCCATATGCCATTATGTCTGAGGGTAATGTCAGCATAAGGGCATGTAAGGATGCCCCCCCCATCCCCCCCTCCCATTTTTTCTCTTTAGATGTCATGAAGGGAGCTCTTAACAGTTTATAAATGCTTACATCAATAAAGAATGTTTTAGACGAACCATACTACTGTATATTAGATTAGGATTTTATAGTATTATTATTATATTATGAGATGCAACGACATATTGTTTTCTTTTTTTTTTTTTTTACAGAAAACTTGAATGAATTCATGTAGTTTTATATTTTTATCTTTGTAATTTGACATTTTATATAAGGGACATTTTCTTATGTTTATCTAATGCATTGATCTTTATCGCTTATTATAAGGTTGTACTTCTGAAATCATGTTACATATACAGTACTGTGCACCACTCATTTCTTCATATTTTGCTTTGAAATATCCAGATTTTCTTGTATTTTTAATGTAGTCTACAGGAATACAGTTCTCCAGGTTTCCTGAAGGACTTTTTGTCTCTCATTTTTGGCAAGTTTTTGTCTCTCGTTTTCCATCCAGTCCCTCTACAGTACCTGACCAGTTTCAGAGTAATATTTTTGCTTGGTAACCCACACAGTGATCTATGAATCATTCAACAATAAAAAACATCAAACTTAAGGCATGAACCGGTGAGAAACAAGTGAAGATGATGCACCTTAATTAATCAGGCGTGTGATTAGTATAGCAGTGATGCTGAATGCTGAGTGGTTGGAACAGACAAGAGGGGAAATGAGGTTGCTGCTTAGGTTGTTACTTAAACAAGCGGTTTTTTAAAATCATATCTTTAAGCCTGTCAAAGTAAAAAAAATCCCGTTTCTTTCATTTAACTTGAAGAAATGAGGGGCGGCTTGAATCTTTTGCACAGTTCTATATATTTTTTAGATGATTATAGACAGAATTAAACAAACTTGCCGTATACCTTAATTATAAATGAGGTTTGATTCCACAATTTTTTTTTTTTCTTTTTTACAGGGTAATGTTGAAATCCCTGCCCATGGTGATCCATCCATTACAGTTAATGTTAATAAGAGATAAGGAGGAAAACTGCTGAATAATTCCTTAAACATCAGGTAATTATTATTCTAGTTGTAGCAAAGTTTGAACCACATCTCTTAGGTTCATCACTTTTCCCACCCATCACATCACTATTTCTCTCATATACATTACAAGGACCTTTATACGAAGACCCAAATTAGCAGATCAACTCTTCCTACCTTGAAGCAGTAGCTGGTCTCTTCTCCATCCCATATGGTTCGAGGCAAGGGGAACTTTCGCCGTACTCTGTATTTGCCCACAGCTCCAAGGGGGCGCCCTCGCTGCAGCTCAGCCTCTAGGTAGCGTGCCCGGAGCCAGAGCTGCTGGAGAAGCGAGTGACTGCTTGGCGAGAACACGTTGCCCTCGATGAGAGCGTAGAGCTCGCTGAACCGGCCCTGATGGAAGGCCACAGCCGCCCGCGCCTTCAACACGCTCTCTACGTTATGCTGTGAGCCCAGGTACGATGATGCAGGGCATGTGGAGAGAGGAGGTACAGAACGAAGGAAGGATGATAAGCGATCGATACTCCCGCTCTGAAGCAGAACCTCACACACACATGCCACCTGGTCCTGGGAAAAACATGTCGTCATGGTGAGGAAATCTGGAGGAGAGATTAGTTTTTTATGCAGTTAGACATTTCAGATTTTTAATAAATAGGAGAGATTAAATTATGTATTAAATATAATTACTTACAAAGGATGGTATAGTATTATTATTATTTCTAGAATTATTAGTAATACAAACCTCAGGTGTCCTTATTCCAACTTAATAAAACCATGAAGTATATAAGCATAGGGCATATTTTTACACTGTTTTCCAAATTTACCTTCTCTCAGGATGGCCTTCAGTTGGGTTTTAAGAGCAAGGTGCCAATCGCATCGTGATCCTTTGCTCTTCTCTTAAAAATTGCTGCCAAGAGGAGAAACAGCGAGTGTATCCAAGCATACGAGGCCTCACGCACTTATACCTGTTCTTTCGTGAGCGGATCCGCCCCTGATGGAGTACACACAGGTAACCGGAGCCCATGTGGGTTAAGAAAACACTGACAAGCACTAACACACACTTTGCATTGAGTCATGCACACACAAAACAAAACAAACCTTTTAACCCGGAGCCTTGCTGATGTCTTAAATAGTGAGAGACCTATCGAAAAATAAACACATTTACATTTGAATGCTTTCCTATTTCCAACTCAAATTAGGGTAGCAACGTTGAAACCTATTTGGTTAGCGATGACTATTGCATGGCATACGTGTAATGAGCGTCAGAGGGATGGACGTCATTTGCCTCCAAACGTGCACCTGAAAAATGTTGTCTTTGCACCAAGACACAATTCTTTTGAAACATGTGTGCAATAGAAAGGCAGGTTAACCGAAAAAAGTATTAATGAACTAATTATTAACTAATTATTTAATTCAAATAGACATGCTTTATTTGAATAAAAAAGGTAAAATTCTGTTTCTGTTACATAAAATCATTTAGAGAAAATGTATTTATGATTTTTATGAAGATGCGTTATTGTGATGTTATTGTGTTTTAGAAGGGGCAGAAAAATGAAAAAGTATTGAAATCAGATTAATAAATGTCAGATGGATTATAAAATCCTGGAAGGACAGCAGTGTACCATAAACTTTGGGAAAGAAACATGGTTAAAAAAAAAATGTATGATTGTGAAATGCTTGGTGAAATTTCATCATTAAAAAAATCGACAGGAGGAATCATAGCTATGTTCAATATTGAAAGAAAGAGCATTTCAACATGCACAATGCGATACACTTGTACAAGCCTCTGGAGGCAGTGCTATGATCTGGGGTTGCTTCAGTTAGTCAGGTCCAGGCTCAGCAAAGTTATGAGGCAATAAAATAAAGTCAGCTGAAGACCTGAATGTACTAAATGACCAGGTAATCACATCATTTTTTTTTTTTTCTTTTTTTTTACAAGGCTCATATAGTAGCAAATGGTTCTGGGAGAATGAGGAATCATTTTCACACATGAACTGGCAACCACAGAGTCTTTCAACATATTGAAAGTCTTGGGGATGTGATAGAAAAAACTATGGAGTGGTTCGACTCTTTTATCATCGGTACAAGATCTCAAACAAAATTTGATGGAAATAAATGTTGTGACATCACTTAAGTAGTTTTCAAAACAATGCCATGGCAACAATACGCACTGAAAGTGAGAGACTAGAGTGCAGTGAAATTAAAAGGTGGACTGGTGTTTTTGGCCAGGCGGTATAATTTGTTTCCCTTAATCCACAGCAGTTTCCTAACAGTGACAAAAAAAAAAGGTCTCTTACCCGAGAAACTGCAAAACACATCCGCTGTCCTAAAAGATTTCCATACACACACACACAGTGTGACAGCTGAGTGACCATAAGAAAAGCACTTGCTGGTGAAACTAATCAGAAAAAAAAGGCTTCAATTTGTTAGATTGGACTTTGGAGCGATGGGAAAAAAGGGTCATGTTGTCTGATGAGTCCAGATGGACCCTATTCCTGAGTGATGGGTGCAACAGGGTAAGAAGGAAAACAAATAAAGTGATGAATATACTGTACCACCATGCATAGTGGCCTCTGGAGTGTACAAGCAGTATTTATGATCTGGGGTTGCTTCTATTGGTCAGGTCTTGACAACGATATGTGGCAATAAAATTAAGTCAGCTGATGACCTAAATGTACTGAATGACCAGGTTTATCACATCTATGGAGTTTTCCTTCCCAGAATGATTCTGAGATCATAAGGGATCATTTTCACACATGGATCGTCATGTAATTACAGCTAAATGTGATTGAGTGAAATATTGCGTCTAAGATTAGACTTTTCTTTCTTTCTTTTTTTTTAATCAGGCGCTGTAGTTCAGCTCTACATTTGGAATGTGTTCTGCCTCACTAGAAAGTCACTTTGGATAAAGGCATCTGACAAATGAATAAATGCAAATGTGAATGTAAATGCGAAGGCATACATCAATACCACAAAATGAGACCAGACAGCTTGCATTGCAAAGTATATTTAACACAATGCCAAAATAGATCGGATATAAAAAATAGAATAACTATAACAAGTACAAAACAACTCTTTAAAAGAGATATGCTGTTTCATCATGCTGGGAACATAAAAAAAGGATTAAAAAAAAAAAAAAAAAAAAACACAAAATCCCTTTATTAAATTGAAAGTACATTGCAAAATTCTTTGGTTTGATCAGCTGTATATTTTCCTTGGGATGGAGATGATTGTGGCTTTATATGTCTGATAGTCCTGTAACAAATATGCCACAAAAAAATAAGAACATTCAATAACAGCAACAGGAAAGTTCACTACTTGTTGCTTGTTCACACAACACACATAACGGACACACAAACACACACACAAATGCCATTTGTTTCTTACATAGTGGGAAAAACAACACATTGTTCAGGTGCATGGAAGAAAAATTAATACAAGCCTTTGGCATAAAAATGCTACATGTCCTATTGTGAATACACTTCTAAGATACAGAAAGTATAAAGCAGAAGAGTGTTGATGGACCACTTTAGACGGATGAAAAAAAGTACTATTTAATCAGGGGTGGACAAATAATCCATGCATTAAACCGGCTTTATTGGTTCTGAGAGAATGAGGGAACATTTTTAAGTGTGGCAACCACAGAGTCCATGAAAGTCTTTGGGATGGGATTGGATTGGATGGAGAAGACTTTACAGAGTGGTTCGACTCTCTTATCATCGGTACAAGACCTCAACCGAAAACTCTAGATGGAAATCTACATCACTCAAGTTGTCAAAACAATGCCATGGTGAATGCACACGGTAATTAAACCTAAAAGCGGTCCAATGAAATTAAACTGTGGACTAAAATGTTTTGGCCAGGCAGTATAAGTGTTTTCTTTAAACCACAGCGATTTCCCAACAGTAACAAAACAATAAATAAAAATAACAGTCCCTTAAAGAGAAACTGCAAAACACATCTGCTCATCCTCTGTCCTGAACATAAAGGCAACTGGTTAATAAAGTGCTAAAGCTGGAGACTCCTTACATCATTTTCAAAAGTGTTATCCTGTAAGAAATGGTTTATCAAACCATATCAACTGGTCAAAACCTGGAGGGATAGTGCTGAACCGTGAGCTTTGTGGTTGGAAAAAACGTTAATGAATGGAAATCACTTAACCACTTGGTAAAGTTGCATCGTAAAAGAAAAAAAAACGTAGGCAAGTCAGAGCTCCAATGTCCTATCCAGTGCCATGCTTGAGTTGGCTAGACTTTTTAAAATCAACTAAAAAGTGATAACTAATGCAAATTCATTTTTGTATAACAAGCAATTTATATCCAAAGCATACTGTATGAATCCCTGAGAGGGCAGGTTTTATGCAAGTGTGTACTTGACTCTTTCCTGGTAATGTTTATACCGGCAAAGATTTGATCTTATATTTCATTTTAGGTAAAAAGTCTTCATTTTCGGCCGATCAAGGGTTAACTGCAAGTGTGCTGAGAGAGCAATAGTTTTCTTGTCCCGCACTGTGCTACATTTGGCTCAGTTTACTCACTGTTTCCCTTCATATCTTTGACTCTGGAACTACCGTCCAGCATCCTAAAACACCCTGATAAACATTGAACTTGCTTGCTTCCGGCACCTAAGGATAAAGATTTGTCCACCCCTGCTAATGTTTTAAATACACACAAAAAGGGAAACATACAAAACAGGAAAAAGGCACATGTACGAACACACAGTCTCCTGCAAAACGGAAGTATGTCAGGTTTACGCTAGTGTCACATCATCACTCCTGTACAGGTCAACAGTGGAGAAAATGTCTTGATGGCATCTGTAGGACCATTAGGAGAGGAAACGAGAGTTCATGGATAAAATGTGCAAAATATGTTAAGACATGTTGGCCTACTGGAGATAAGCACCATGAGTTAAGATGGAGTTTTTTTTTTACAGCTTTGAGCCTAGCGTGCACCCAGTGAGCCAATTCCATAGACGTGTACAGTATTGCCATACGCAAAGTTTCTAGCAAAGATTCTAGCATGGAATTAGTTTGACTGCACATGAATACACACAATAGGCATTGTGTATAACTTGAAAAAAAAAAATCCAACAAAATTCACAATGTAAAAAAAAAAAAAAAAAAAAAAAGGAATATTTGCACATATTTAAATGAAAGTGTAGTGTGAATTCAACTGTTGTGTCAGATTCATAAGATTTAGCTTAAACTCTACAGTAACGCGAGTCATCTAAAAACGCCAACACCAACTCGGCAGCACCAATTTACCTTTCACATAGATTCTACTTGCATAGATAAAGATAAAAAATAAAACAGTTAAAAGCCCTTTTTCTTTCATATAACTTGGCTAACAGTACCTTCTCAGTATGTGCTACACTGTAGTGACTGATGGGAGTGTTTATTAAACTGTGTAAAGTAATAGACGACTTCTTGCATGGTTATGATGCATAAAAATTATTAAATAGCAAAAAAAAAAATGTGCATGTGTGAAAAACATTAAGTGTTATGCGCCAACATTACACAGACAAACTATTAATCCTCGGAAAAATGAGTTCAGTCTTTCGATGTACACGAATGAATAAAATGTATATACACGCTGCAGACTGCAGATGATTGCGATGCTAAAGTAGACACACAGCACCTTAAAGCCACGCCGATAAACATGCCTATTTTTTCATTAAGGATAGAAAAATGTTAAAGATTTTTGTGTTTTATAACTCCTACGCGATACCTTACGTAAAAGTAATTCAAGCTTTGTGTCTGGAAAATCCAGGAGTAGATTCATAAACTGTTAAAAAGTGATCCTTTTGAAAGGCAAAAAAACAAACCAAAAAAAAAACGTAATCTCGGTGAAACATGACCTGGTCGTAATTCGTCTAGTTTAGGTAACTTCACGTCCCAATGTCAACATACACTCCTGCGTTGAGGTGTCTGGCTCATAAAACAGGAATAACAATCTGGTTTCCACATTTAAGCTTGTTTTTACATTCAGGATTATTACTTCTCACACTGCGCAACATGATCCCAATAAAATACTATGATGATTCTGTAATGATACCTTTGATTAAAAATATATACTGTAGTCTAGTTTAATTCATCAATGCACTTTTCAGAGATTTCCTTTCATGGCCTGATTTTGGTAAATGGTAAAATGACATTCTTTTAGGGCTATACGATTTGATAAAAATAATAACAATAATAAAAATAAAAATCACACTACCATTACTTTTACACATATTCTGATTGTAAACTGCAATATTTAACAATTCAATGTAACAGATATATTTATCTAGGCAAACAGCAAATAATGGAACAAATTATCTCATTAAAAGGATGTTTGCCAATATTAAAACCTCCGAAATATTTAAAAATAAACAAATACTTTAATTATAGATTGCATTTTTAAATGCAATTGACTGTGCAGCAATTACTTGTAATCATCAATGGCATTTAATCCAATAGAACACCAAGAGGAACTGAGAATGAAATTTGCTAGATCGTACTGCAAACAGCATTTCAGATTTTAGAATTATATATATATATATAATGTAAAAAATAACTGGGCAGATCCAAGAGAGTTTACTGATCTCCGACTGTGCTAAATTAATTTGTATTTAAAAAAAATTTCCCCACTACAGTACGCTCCTTAATCCTTTTAAAGGAATAGTTTCACGGTCAATGTAGAAAGTGAAATATGGCTTGCCTACCTTGTATAATGACACACGCTATGGCAAGTTAACCACATTCAGGAGATAAAGCAAAACAAATCTAAGCTAGCTAACCAACTAAATCCTGCTTTATGAGACAGACCCCAGGAGTGACTAAGGAAACGACTTATTCCCAGTATTTTAAAACGGCCATTAAAACGTGCTGTAAAATCCAATAAACAAGTTTAGTTTAGCTGAAAACATGACTACATACAAAAAGAGTCTTTCTTTTCAGCTGCTTGTTATATTGGTTTGTGTTCAAATTCTAGCAGCTAGTCTCTCTTTTTTTTTTTTTTGCTTTCAAATAAGCCACTCAGCAGTGCCTTCTCTAAACGAGCTGATCTGAGGTGATCGCTTTGAGTGTTTGATTCATTACCAACAACAACTGTGAAGTATCTTACATTATTTAAAAAAATTATTGTATAGTAAAGCTATAATGCATGATTTATATTGTCAGGAAAATAGTCCTGCTAATGGGTAGACACCCAACAGTTAATTCTCCATGCATCTCTGTAAATGCCATTAATCCATTCACTACCAGTCAAAAGTTTGTACACACCTTGTATTCAATGATTTCTACATTGTAAAACAATTTTGAAGGCATCAAAAATATGTAATATTGGTGTTACTTAATTGTCTAATCCCATATGGGTTATTTCATAGTTTTAAAAAAATCTTTCTTAAAAAAGTTAAAATAGTTTTTTTTTTTTTAAATCAACAAAAAAAACTTGTGTCCAAACTTATGACTGGTACGTCCTGTGTCAAGTGAAACCTACACACCGTTGACTGTGGATCCCAAAGGGGATATGGCGTTAGATGCAACTAAATCTACAAAGCTTGCAAGTGAGGCATCCTGTTTTCTTTTTATACATTATTCTACAAAATGAACAAATCAGGCATCGTTTATCAGAGTCTACCATGATTCCTATTTCTAATGCCATACATCGACTCATACAAAATATGGAGTGCTGTGGACGGAGTGTCAAGATTGTCCGAGGGCTCCTAAAGGCAGCCCAAAAGAGAAAAACAATTACAAACCCAAATCATCATCTACAGGGACGGACTGCAGTTGTGTAAGAATCTTTGAGTCTCCATCCATCTCCACATCATCAAGATGAGATTCCCTATGTACATCGTCACCTGGAGGAGGCGTACCCAATAGCAGGGACTCCCCACCTGGTAATCCCAATAAAGCTGGGTCCTCAGGTAGATCCCCTTTTCCACGTACATCAAACAGTGTGAGTCCAGAAGATGATGACAGGGGCATGGGACTCCAAGCAGGTTGAATTAGATGATGACCACTGGCCATACCACTGCTGAGTGGACTGAATGACAGCATGCTCTCAGGGCTGAGGGTCTGTTGGGATGGAAGCACACTGGTCGGGGTTGCGGTCGGAGAGTCTGAGGTGTTTGGAGAGGCCCCTGGTGTAGGGTTAGCCAGGGCTCCGGGCTCAGGATTACAGTAAAGTGCAGCTGAGCCAATTAAAGGAGACGAGTGAAAGGGAGTAGAGGTCAGACCAGAGGATAAGGAGACTGGTTTGTTTTGTAGTGAAGTTCCTGTTAAGGTTTGTTCTAGTCCACTGCTGCTGACACTTGGGCCAGGATTTTCTGGAATTGATTTGACAGGCATGCTGGTGAACTGAAAACCAGCTGGGATTGTGAGGATGAGTTTGCCGTTCTGAACGCTCAGGAATGGACTGCCACCTGCCAAGACGAAGTTACCTTCAAACAAGAGCAGAATTATGCAGTCAAGTTCTCTTATTTGGTCATGGCAAGGGGAAACAGAAATCGTAGCTGGTGTACTAGCAAACAGTAAATTAGTGTTTGGTTTGGAACCTTTGAATTGTCTGATTAATCTAATATAGTTAAATTATACAGATTTGTATCTTACCTGGAGAAGCAGAGGGAAGCTGAATCATTCCTGAATTGAGAAGCTGGACACTTGGAATAGCACCAGTTGCAGGCACACTCTGCGGAGGTCCTATTGGACTTAAACGTATAGCTCCTTGGGGCAAAGCAACACCTCCTCCGGAGCCAGATGCTAAGATTTGGAAAGCACCTCCCGGAGTTGGGATGGAGAAGGAGGGTGCTGCTGGGACAACCTGAGGGAAGGATATGGCCCCTGTAGGTGCCCCAGCAATAGGGGATACAGGCATTAGTTGAGGCAAAGGAATGAGCTGGGGCTGCCCCGTGTCCTTGGACTGTGAAACAGGAACTACTTGTGTTGGTGAAGAGATGGGAATGCCTTGTGTACCCAGCGGAGTCTGTATCTGTGAGGTGGTAGATGAATTGGACTGGTCTGTTAACTGAATTGTCAGCCCTTGGTCATTAGGCACCCGGGAAACAGACACAGCAGTGTTCTCCCCAAATGCAGGGGATCCGTTCTGATGCTGAGCTTGACTAGGCCTGCACCCAATTTGCAGATTAGGAGTTGGAAAATGAGGGGTAGAACTCTGGGGAAGTTGAGTGGTAATGGGGGACACGGGAACCAACTGAGGGCAAGACACCGGAGTCCCTGCTGGGTGCTGCACTAATTGAGATACTGGAATACCGTGTATGGATGGTACCACCTGGGGCAATGAGAGAACCTGAGAGCCAGAGACAGTGGAACAAGGTCCCGTTTGTTTAAGAGAGGAAGTAGGGTTTATTTGGGAACCAGCTGTAGCTACCACCACAAGCTCAGGCTGCTGGGTGGATAGTTGTGTCATCGCTGGGTTGGAAATAACTGTACCAGAGGGGGGAACTGCAGAAGTAAGGATGCCATTTTGAGTTAATGCTAATGTAGGAAGAGAAGTGTGAGTCACCACTGTGGAGGAGACTGTGGATGTGGATATGGAGGTTGGGTGCACCATTTGGGTGCTATCTTGAGCTTTCATAATCTCTGGAACAGTAATGAAGTCCAATGGAGAGACATTATGGTTGGCCACTTTTGTGCCGTCTGTCAATGAGACAGGCACTGCGTTAGTGAGGTTGGCTTGCGTTTCCATTTTAGTAATGCAGTTTTCCTCAGGGCTGCTACTGTTCCCACTGCCCTTAGATATAACCTGTGCCCCATTAAGTAAAAGAGGAGTGTTGGTAGTTACAGGACTAAGGGTGACTGCGTGACCATCGCTTAGAGTCAATCCGTTAATGATGACACCAGTTCCAGTCCCTGATAGTAATGGGCTCCCATTGAGCAACAGTGAATGCGGACTGGTAAGGAATCCCCCGGTGTTGTTAAGAATGAGTTGACCTCCTGTACTACAGGGGGCACCAGCGAGCGAAATGATAGAAGCAGTTGAGCCTCCGACCTCGTGAGCAGCAGCGGGTTTGTCAATACTGTCCTCCAGGTCAGCCTTGCTAGCCTCGTCCTCTGTGCTGTGGTTTCCGTCAGATTCACTTAAAAAATAAAAGAGGGGGAGAGAAAATAAAGACATAAAACATCAAATTGAAAACAAAAATAAAAAATATTGCTGTTTATTATTATATTTTATTATATTTATATTTATTATTATTATTAATATTACTGATCTGTCAGAAAATTCATCAGGCTTGTATGGAAGGACAAACTTTAACAAATGTCTTACTTTTGGCAATAACCTAGGTCCAAACTGTTGTTCAGATATAGCTGTTAAAATTTATTTAATATCTTGTACAAAACATTTAGTATCTCCAATGAAATAGGGCTCAGTGTGTTAAGGCGAGTTACTGATTGGAAGGTTGGCAGTTTGAGCCCCAGCTCTGTCAGGTTTGCCACTGTTGGCCTCCACCGATGAGCCATAACAATAACACTACCACACGGTGAACTGAATAACACCCATCAACTGATCATGGCCTCCCAAGGCCCATGTACACCAAATCCAACGCAGCATAGACAGTCGAAAAACATGATCACAACAGAAACATCCAGATCACATCAAAACATCCAGTGCATCACCGCGTGCCCAGCGGTTCCATGAAGTACAGATTAAACCTAAAATAAAAAAGCAGTTGCTGATGGAAGATACAAGAAGATGCCAAAGAGAGACAGAAAGAGAGATCAGCTGTTAGTTTTATTATGCAAAGTAAAATAAAAGGAATTAGCATTTTTGGGTTTTTCTTTGCATACTTGTTCTGCTGCTTCGACACCTAAAGAAAACACAAAACCATCTAGAATACTAGATACATCTAGTATCTAGAAAGCGATCATGTGGTATAGAGACCGATCTCAATGAAATCAAACCATAATGTCTGTCTTGTTCAGAAGTACTTTTCAGTAAAACATCATTAAGGTATACCGTAATTAAAAACTTCACTTGACCTCAATTGTACTAGTCAACAATTACAGATCCCAACTTTACTGTTTCAGACGTGCGATTACATGCTCAAAGCATTTAACTTTCTCGACTGATATGGCCACCATATTCAGGAATTAACTGAATTTAAAACAAACAAGATGGTCTCCCACTGTGTCATGGAAACAATTTTTGTGTTTCCGCTGCTCTTTTTAATTCACCACAAGGGCCCTCAAATTAAATTTTTTTTAAATAAAATTTTTTCATTTATATATATATATGTTTGTATTAGAAGTGAGGGGGCACGGTGGTGTAGTGGTTAGCTCTGTCGCCTTACACCTCCAGGGTCCGGGTTCGATTCCCGGCCAGGCTCGACTCCCGTCTCAGTGTGCATGGAGTTTGCATGTGCTCCCCGTGCTTGGTGGGTTTCCTCCGGGTTTATTGGTGTTCTCAAATTGCCCATAGTGTGTGAGTGAGTGTGTGAGTGTGTGTATGTCTGTGTGCCCTGTGATGGCTTGGCACCCTGTCCAGGGTGTACCCCACCTCATGCCCCAAGTCTCCTGGGACAGGCTCCAGGTCCTCCGTGACCCTAAATACAGGATTAAGCGGTAAAGACGATGAGTGAGAGAGTGAGTGTATTAGAAATGGTGACATGTTGCTGTTCCTCTATATTCAAAATGAATCAGTACCTAGGTATCATGATATCGTACTGGGTGCTCCCTGGTGATTTCCATCCCTAGTTTTTACATGATGCATTTTTATTCTCATTGAGCTTATTCTGATCATTAGCGGAATATTAGGGTCCATTTAAACACACCCTCTGATTTTGAGTGGACCTTACCAAACGCAGCTGAAAAGGATTTTTGTAACTGTTATATCCATATGTTTATTGAACAACATGATTCTAATATTTAAACATACACAATTACCTTTTTTTTTTTTTTTTTTTTTGCAAAGACACCACTATAAACAAACTTATGTTGCCTTGATACAAGATCCCAAACAATTGTTAATCATTATGAAAAACTCCAGGTCGTTTAGACACCTTTCACCTCCAGATTTATGGTTCGTACCTTAGTGTGTGTTGTGGGGTTATTTGCAAATTTCCTCAAGGTCCTTTGATTTTCTCCCACCTCCCAAAAACATGTAAACGCTAAGTGAATCGGCAATGCTAAAATGCCCTTGTGAGAATGCGAGTTTGAATGCGTGTGTGTCCTGGGATGGACATGCTACCCTTGCAGTGTGAATTCCCACTCACACCTTGTGTTTCCGGTATCCGCTGTGGCCCTGACCAGGATAAACCTCTTAGTGAAGATGACAATGAATTATTAAAACCTACCTCACTTTTTAAAGCTGAAGCCATTAGGCCAGCCTCCAATGTTGTCTCATTCCACTGCTACAATAAATATCTTTCTTGCTTTTTCTGTCTAGAGGAGCCAGAGTTTTCCAGACTATTTTTTTTTTTTTTTTTAATATCTGCAATTTATTGTACTGTGATACAGTTTAACAGCATGACACAAGAACCACACAGTGCCAAGAGTCATGTCCTAGCTAATTCTTTTGACTGATAGTAATGACTGCAATCAATTTGGCCCAAAACACAGAGATTTGCAACTATTTTATGGATACGACCAAAGTATATTTGATAATGTGTGTTTTGTTTTGCAATACGTGTTGTCAATTTATTGATGAACAGCATGTTGTGCTTTTAACATTTTCCATCCATCTAGAAACCTTTGTAGTCCAATCCACATCAAGGCTCCTTCCGTAAGCATAAAATTTGGCATATCAACACTGATATGATTTTACTTTAATAAATACCAACAAATTGTCTAAATGTGGTCGAAAGCCATCCCAGAAGTATGGGAGTATGGTTATTAAAAAAGGCAAAGGGAATCGGATGTTCACCAAGCATAGGTGTGATAATCAGGTGTCCACAAATTTTAGGATAAATAGTGTAAATCTGCGATTTGATTTCCAGCTAGCTTGTGTAATAAAACTGCTGTGGAAAATTAATTATTGTCTAGACTAACCATGATTAAAAAATACAGTTGAACATTTTTAGGATTAAAGCTTTTGCAAATGAATGAATTAAATTACATTTTGGGGATTTTTCAGGGACACTCTTCTTTTAGGAAATGCTGGCCATCTAGAAACATGGATTTTAGTTTATACAGAAACGTGCAAGAAATAAACAGACACCCATAGTTTTATGATAAAAATGAATGCATCAAAATAAGTTGCTGTTATTATGACTATTGTTTGTTTTCTTCTTTTCAGTTTGGGATAAGAAAAGTCTTTAAAACAGGCCTAGAAACGAAAACTCTGAAGAAATTTCTGATAAACAGGCCTGGGATTGTTGGTCAGTCTGAGGCTGAACCGTGCCAGAAACAACTAGCTATTAATTATAAAAATACTGCTTTCTAGCGTTAAAAGAATTTTAAATGTACAGACTGACAGACATCAACAAACAGGCCAACCTGGGCTTTCTGAAAGACTATGTTCACATTACCAACCTGACATGAATCAAATCTGATTTCTTACCCGAATGTCACACAGATTTTTATGGCTGTCTGAACGCACAAATCTCAATAGACCAGAATCACTTTTGTATGCAGTCCTAGATTAGATATTCATGTAAAGGTTTTTCTCTGCGTGGGTGTGGGGCGCTCGCCGACGTCATCAGTCAGCATGAGGAACTGAGTTCAACCGTGGATCTATGAGATTTAGTAGATAATATTAAAACAGCCACCTAAATGCCTGCTATCCTCCAGAGCGAAATACCAAGCATAATATATATTAGTTTATTTATTTATATTTTAATATATTTTTCCCCAAGCATAATATATATTAGTTTATTTATTTATATTTTAATATATTTTTCCCCAAGCATAATATATATTTTTTTATTTGGCTAAAATCGCTTCTATTGTTTGAAACAGATCAGTGGTGACATGAATATGACGTGAGCAATATGTGCCTTTTCGGAGGACAGACCCTTCCACAGTAAAGTCAGATAAAAGTCACTTGTGATCGTGAACGGTCATGACAAGCAAATCCGTTTGATCTGACGAAGAAAAAAAAAATCTGAATCGAACAACATGGCTTGTAATGTGAACGCATCGTAGACTCTTAATGCTGTTCGAATATCTGCTCAGAACTCCTTCATCCCAAGCCTAGTATTAATTTTAAAGTAAAAAAAAAACAACAACAACAACAAAAGGGTTGTATGTATTAATAGCTAAAAAAATCTTGGTGCATACATTTTATCAGGAAACTTTGGGTGTCTGTTTACTTCTTGCATGTCTGTCTAGATGTAGTGTCTTGCCTGAAAATCAGAATTGTTGTTGTTGTTCGAGTTGACACGTTTCTTTTTCGGTTTCTGTGAAATTCCTGTGCAGTGTGTACCGCAGGGAGACGTCGCTGTGCTGCATGTCGGGAAACCTGAGACACTTCTGGGTGTCGAGAGCTCACATTTCACAACAAAGAAACACGCTTGCACTCAGCAGGACTTGATTTCAGGCGACTTGTCTCGCTGCAAATAATCAAAACCGGCACCACTGGCCAAACTTTGTTTTCCAACTTTCCAGCTCGGGACTGAAGCAAATGAAAAGCAAATGTCACCATTCCCGAGTCTAGGCCGCGTTACTTTCCTCCTCCACGGATAAAAGAGTAGTTTTACACACTACTGCATCCAAAGACATTCATCTTTACAGTAGCTGTACAGTATACAGACATGCGTTTCTCCACTTGGTGAAGTTTAATCCGATGCAAAAAAACGACCACTTTTATAGTCTGCTGCTCCTGTTATTGTTATTATTTTGGACGGCTACAGTGTGTCCCAAAAGTATGCACATACAAAGGGAAATGTAACTATTTTGTTTAACTTAGTGAAATGCAACAAAACATCCTTAGAAGTCATAATGAACTTAATTATGTTACTTACTGTGCTTTTCATTTGCTCTCTATATTTGTGGATACTTTTGAGACACTCACTCGTGCACCAAAATTAATGTGACTAATACAAGAGCAAGCAGGAAAACAATAGACAGACCAATAAAAACGTGCAATAATAATAATAAACAATAATAATAATAACAACAATACTTCTCACTGCAGGAATAGTCACCTTTTGCTGTTGGTACCGGATGGCGTTCGGTCTCTCTGCCGCCGGTTCTTGAACCAGTTGCTGACTTGGGTGAGAGAAAGTCCAGTAAGTTTGGCCAGGTTCTTCTTCTCGTCCGGAGTTGGGTACCGGTTCACTTTGTAACACTCTTTGAGGGCGTTGCGCGACTTTTCCTTGAAACAGTACACCGTCTCCTCTCCGTCCCATATGGTCTTCGGAAGGGGAAACTTCTTGCGCAGCCGGTACTTGTCCACGGCGCCCAGGCTGCGACCCCGCGACCTCTCCGCCTCCTTGTAGCGCGCTCTCAGGTAGAGGTCCTGCAGGAACCCGTGGTTGCTCGGGTGGAAGTCGCGGCTCTCTAAAATGGCGTACAACTCCGTGAAGTCCTCGCGGTGGAACGCGACCAGGGCCTGGGCCTTCAGCAGGGTCTCGTTGCCACGTAGCACGTCGGACGAAGGAGGGATGGTGGCCAGGAAGCTCCACAGGCGATCCACGTTGCCCGCCTGCAGGAGAGCCTCGCACACGCACGCGACCTGCTCGGTGGAAAAGCCGAGCGCGGACTTCGGGAACGTCTCGAGCAGTCGCTCGGAAACTTCCTCCGCGTCCGTCTCCTCTTTAACCCGGGCGTCTGAGAGCCCGGACTCCTCGGCGCTTCCATTCTCCGTTTGTTCTGGAGACTCCAAAGACAAGGAAGCCATTTTTTAGTTGAACTTTTTTTTTTTTTCTCCCTCTTTCGGTTCCTCCTCCCTCCCTCGTCGTTCCCTCAGCCCATTCTCCACACTCTACACACTGAGATTCAAAAAGGAGCCGACTCTCTTTTTTTTTTTTTTTTTTTTTAATGAACGAATCGTTTGATGAAAAGCGAGTCTGTTAGATGTTAGCTACAATTCTTTCTTTAATGTATTTAAGTTCAACTCAAATAACAGTGTTTTATAAAAATTTTGAAAATTAAATGGAATAAAAACCTACAAATTTAGGCAGCAACTTTACATCTATTCAATTCAATTTTATTTGTATAGCGCTTTAAAAAAAATTGTCATTGTCGCAAAGCAGCTTTACACAATCAAGAGAATGATTTAAGTTTGTATGGAATGTGAATGTGGATGAATCAAAATGGTCAGATAGTCCCTGGTGAGCAAACCGAGGGCGACAGTGGCAAGGAAAAACTCCCTGAGATGGCAATAGGAAGAAACCTTGAGAGGAACCGGACTCAACAGGGAACCCATCCTCATTTAGGTGACAGTTGAAGTTAATTGATGTTAATATGGAGTCCAGGTAGTTATTGGAGGCTCATCATTGATTATGATTTTTTTTTCCTCCAGAGACACTACAGTCACTTTATCTAAATGAAAACAATCTACATGTATTGTCATTATACAGAGCAAATCATTTTAAGATGAAGATTCAATTGTTTTTTTTCCCTCCGCCCCCCCCATCCCCCCAAAAAAATCACTCTGTAGATGTGAAAAGCTGTTAGAGACATACCCCTAAAAACTTGCAGCTGTTTACAGTGAAAGGTGGTTCAACAAAGTATTGACTCAGGGGGGCTGAATACAAATGAACACCACACTTTTAAGATATTTTTTATTTGTAAAAAAAAAAAAAAAAAAAAAAAAAGTATAATAAATTTTAAACCATTTACTATTTTCCTTCCACTTCACAATTATTTTCCACTTTGTATCACATGGTTGTAACTTGACAAAAAGTTCAAGGGGTATGAATACTTTTGCAGGTACGATAGATAGATAGATATTATATATTGTAGTAGATATCAACCATCAATCTGCATCCCTTGAGCAGACAGGGTGCAGTGGCAATTTGGCTGTGCTGGGGCTCGAACCTCCAACCTCCCTATCAGTCACCCAAAGCCTTAACCGTTTGCACCCCATTTAATCTATGAAATCTATGGAGCTTCAGCATGACCCCATGTCGATAATGTGAATAATCCCCAAACTACATCAGTCTAAAATATTTTCCTATTGGTCATCAATCAAACGAATCAAATTGTTCATTTGATTCATTTAAGCGGAGTTGTTTCTGCGAGTCGACTCAGTGAAGCAAGTTGAGTGTATTCCCTGTGTGTACGGATTGAGGCGCCACGCCCCTCCGGTTTCGTCAAAGACTACTCGACTATCCATCAAATACCCATCTGGAAGAAGTTTACAGTGTCTCAGTTACATTATTCATCTTTTAAAGCTGGAAAAACATTAACCAAAAAAAAAAAATGTCCTGAAACACTACTGCTAAATTGAATTTTAAACTGAAATCTCTAATTATAGGCCCATGTATTAAAAAAAAAACAGTGATTAAAAGTATAAAACATATTGATTCATGTAAAATGACAGCTTCTGTAGTAAGCTAAAAATTTACTTTTTGTATGTTGACAGTTCACTTATCGAAAACTGTTCTCTTTTCTAATCTGTTCTTAAATTCACAATTCATGTGAGCTAAACTGAAGCGAACGCCACCTCAATAACTTAAAGAAAGTTTACATTAGCTGACTAAGTTTGTTTTTTAGCTTTAATCAGTGGTCAGAGCTTTATCCCAGGAGATGTAGGGCACGAAGTGGGATACACCCTGGCACACACATACTGTATACACACACTACAGGAAAAACAGGAGTACCCGGAGGAAACCCACCAACCACGGGGAGAACATGCAAACTCCATGCACACAGACCCAAGGCAGGAATCAAACCCGGACATTGGAGGTGCAAGGCGACAATGCTAACAACTAAGCCACCATGCTGCCATGTTAATCAGTGTTTCTAGCTAAATAATTAGCTATATAACAAAGATAATCTAATCCTGAGCATTACCAACAGGTTGTAACAGCACTTAGATATGTTTAACACAATAGATAATTGCTACTAATCTTTAGTTTAATACTCCAAAATGTCAAAAGATCTGGCTAGCAAGTTTAGTTCATGCAGATAACTCATAGTTTGTACATGTACTGTAGATGTCACTTGCTGGCTCACTTTATAAATATTTTTGTAATCTTCTTTCTTTTGAAAGATTTAAATCTAAAGAAACGGGTCATCTAGGTGACCACTAATGATTTTAATGCTCTGGATGATATCTATTGTGCAACAAAGAATGTTGACTGGAGAGTGGTTGTTCAGTGCTCTACTAAGAATCAACAACCATATCTTAAGTTTTGTCCGTATTCAGAGACAGGCTGTTATACAAATTGTAGACTTTTAGCATGAAGGGACTTAATTTTAAATAGGCTAAAGATATTTGCCTTTAAAGTAAATATCTTTAAATTGGCTTACAGTCTTTCAAGGTTGAATGGATTAATCTGTTACGTTCAACTTCCGTTTTGTGTAAAAGATGCAGAAAATGTTACAAACAGATAAAAAAAAAACATTTGTGCATTTTTTTTTTGAGTCACAAGGATGTTTAAAAGCAGAAATGCCAAAATATTGTCAACATTGTTTTGATTATATAAGGGTAATTTTTTGCCAAACATTATAAATCAATTTCCCACAGTTTTGTCAAAATTAATAATTCAGCCTGTAATTGTTTTTTGACAATGTATATATGCAATTTGATTATCAAGAATATGTTGGTTGAGTCTAAAAAAAAATGTAGCAAGCCCATGCTTTGATTCATTTAATTTTTTTTAAAGAGTCCTACAGTATGTCCAGCAAGGCAGTGGAGTGGCTTAGTGGTTAGCACTGTTGCCTTACACCGCCATGGTCCAGGTTCAGTTCCCGGCCAGGTTGGATTCCTGCCCCTGTGTGCATGGAGTTTGCATGCTTGATGGGTTTCCTCCGGGTAATCCGGTTTCCTCACACAGTCCAAAGACATGCAGATTAGGTGTACTGGCACTCCCAAATTGCCCATAGTGTGTGAGTGTGTGTATGTATGTGTGTCTGATTGGCTCCCTGTGCAGGGTGTTACCCCAGCTCTCCTGGGGTATAACTGCTATTTTGATGGGAGTTTTCCTTTACCGATCAAGTGACAGAAGTGTGTCGCGTTTTGCTATGAAATGTGATAAGTCATTGCTGCAGTTTGTCAAAAATGTTAAGCTTTAAGAAGGACAAATTAGGATTTTAAAAAAAATAAATCTTTGTGCTCCTAAGGAAAAACATTTGCCAGAATGAAAGTCTGAAAATCCGGAACTATGATTGTAATTGGATTGGTATGATACAAGTGCATCTATGTGAATGTATTGTGTATTCCACCATGTCATTTAGAGATCCACCGCAATCCTTATCACGATAAAGTAATTGCTGAAGTTGAAGCCAAATTAATTAATTAAGAGCCCAATCCGGTTCCAAGCATTCATTCATTTTTTTTTATACCGCTTAATCCTGTGTTCAGGGTCGCGGGGAACCTGGAGCCTATCCCAGGAGACTTCGGGCACTAGGCGGGGTACACCCTGGACAGGGTGCCAATCCATCGCAGGGCACACACACACATACACACACTCACACACTCAATCACACACTACGGGCAATTTAGGAACGCCAATTCCATGGAAATGAATACGCCTTAAAAGTGAAATCCATTGAAACTTGTGAACTTATGCTTATGATTTACTAGTTGAGATGCGAAAGTTGACATTCAGAATATCAGAGCTGATCTGGTGCAGCAAATATTCTGCTCTGGTCAGTGAATTTAAATGTTTGTGTTACCTTGACTGGCATTTCACAATGGTGCTTCCAGTATCTTCCGCTGAGATTATAACTATAATGTTCAGACACTGCAAATCGTGTCGTTTTTTTGTTTAAAGTCTACCAGTGAAGCATGACTTCATCCAGTCTCAAACCATGTTATGTTTTGTGCAGTTTCGCAAGAATGAAACTTCTCATGCTACATTGTTGACATGGTGGAATGATAATAAAACCCCACCAGTCTTGTGCATGTAGGGTGTTATAAGGAGAATTAATATCCAAAGAAAGAAGATAAAATAAAAAAAACTACCAGTGTTCTTTGTTTAGCCAGGTTACATACACTGCCAGTTAAAAGTTTGGACACCCCTTCTAATTTCATTGTCAATGCTGAAGACATCCAAAATATACAACAGTCTCCTCTCACCAGTTGATATTGAGATGTATCTGCTACATCTGCTCTGTAAAGTCTTCATAATGGCTCTAATCTGAGGTGCTGTTTGTTAGTTGGTGATTTCTGAGGCTGGTAACTCTACATGAACTTCTCTGCAGGTTAGGTTTTGGTCTTACTTTCCTTGGACGGTCTTCATGAGAGCCGGTTTCATCATGGTGCTTGTTCTTGCAAGAACTGTTCCAGAACAAAGAATAACAACTGACTGTTGTTGTTACTTAATTACCTAATGCCATATGTGTTATTTCATCATTTTGAAAAAAAATCCAGTATTGTTCTGTAATGTGGAAAATAAATCCAAACTTCTGACAGGTACTGTATAAAACATAATACAAATCACATATAAAAGCGTATTGTAGATATATGCATTCTTTGTTCGCACTCTTACAAACAAAGTAAATTTTTGTATGCCTCTTTTGCCTGGTCTCTGTACTGTATGTTGTTCTTTCGAAGAGAAAATGGGGAAAAACAAGGAAACAGCTTTTTATCTTGCTTTTGTTTTCCTTGGCACACACCTAATCCAAATAGTTAAAAAAAAAAAAAATGTCCACTGCAGTACATTTCAATATGAGCTCAGCGAACTAGAAGTTCAAGTAGGCTACGGATTTCTGGTTAACTTGTGTGCTCTAAAACCTTTTTTTCATAAAAGATGAGCTCGAATAAAATCAGAGCAAACAGAAATATATTTAAGGTGATTTAAATGTTCTTAAATTGCAGCACATTCTTGCTTCTTATTAATTTTTTAAAAACACATAGTGATCCGTACTAGCAGTACATCATGCACTTACTGCAATCTGCCCTGCTTGCAAACGCTGGGCCTGGACAGCTTGAAATCATTGAGGGAATATTAAATTCAAAATATTACAGGGTTTGGGAATGTCAAGATAGAAGTCCATGACCTGAAGCTTAAAAGAGGGTGTGTGATGCAATAAGACAATAGTCCTAAGGGACAGTTCAGTTTTTTCCAAGTCTGTCTTAAATTGAGGTGCATGTGAGTACATTACCATTCAGTAGGTCTTGGTTGTTATCTTTCTTTTCTGCTTGCACATAAACGACCAGGAAGTTTGTCACCTGGAACAAGAGTACAGTGTAAGTAATTAATCAGAAAGTAATTAAATAAGCAATTATTTCTTTTCTCAGAAATAGCCAGAGGGCTACTTCAGGTTAGCCATACAGCTAGCTCTGGGGAAAGAAGAGTTAAATTTGTGTTAAAGACACTGTAACCATGAACGATCCCACCTCGTTTTAGTTCAACGGGATTGCAGAAACTTTATACGAGACTCCGCTGAACTTTGCATGGATGCATTTTGCACGGCTCGAGGGTTGTGGAATTTGGCTCAATTACTTACATTGAACTCATGTTCCACTACTTCAACTTCACGGTTGGTGTGCAGAGCAGAAAATTTATAATAACCAGGACCTATTGTAGTGTACTTATACACAGCTCAATTTTAATTTCCGATAGACATGGAAAAATCTGAACTATACCACCTTCAAAACACATCAACAACTAACCATAACCTGATTGAGATGCTATGGCATGACATGGGGGCTGGTTAATAAAGTCATCCTAGAAATAGTGATAAATCAAAACAGATTTGTAGTGTTCAGTGGTCCAAAATTCCTCCTCATTGTTGTGCAAGTCTCGAAAGGAAATGTTTGGTCGCAGTCATTGATGGTATGAGGTTCTACATGTTACCGATTTAAAAAGTTCATTCTTTTTCTAGCTGAGACTGTGAGTGTTTACTCAGTAGGTTCAATAAAGGCAGAAATAATACAATACCAATTCCCAAAAAGTTGGGACGGTATGGAAATTAGCAATAAAACAATTAGAAGTCTTATGTAAGGTATGTTTAATTTGTTATGTTTAATATGTTGAAAACACTACAACAACTCATTATTGAACGATTTACTATGTGAATTTAATTATATGTTGAAAATATACAACTCGCTTCAATTCTGGTGGCTGCAACATCCTCCAAAAAAGTTGTAACACAGATAAAAATTATAAGGTGATGAGAAACAGGAACCAATTATGTTACAGTATACAAGATGTTTTAAAGAAAGTCCTGGTCCTTCTATCGCAAAGATGGATCGAGGCTTGCTGATCTTCCAACCAGCAGATTGTCAAAGAAATATAGGAATATTAAAGTGTAAAGGGAAAACCAATATGCGTGATTGCCAATTCCAAAGACATCGATGTCTTAAAAACCGCCATGCTTTTGTGGTGGATATTATAATTCGGGCTTTGGAAACACTGAAGTAAACATTTAACACCGTTTGTCGCTGCATTTACAAATGCAGCTTAATTCAAGATTCAATATTTCAAAGAACTTTATTAATCCCAGAGGGAAATTGCTTAAGGAAACCATACATCAATACTAAAAAGAGGCATTAAAGACTTCTCTGACTTTGTCTAATCTGAGACGGACAGTGGCACGCTCAAAACGTGTTTTTGGAGCCAACAGCCATCATGTTCTTCGGGCCAGAGAAGAAAAGATCCATCCAAGCTGTTATCAGTGTCAGGTCCAAAAGCCAGCATCAGTCATGGTATGGGGTGTGCCAGTGCCCGGGGCAGGGGTAACTTGCCTATCTGTGAGGGCGTCATTAATGCAGAAAAATATGTTCTGCATTCTGGAGGATCATGCCAGACTGTATTCAGCCCTGATTACGCATGCATCATTATGAAGTGAAGAATATGGCAAAGAAATGGTGGATGCAAAATGGAAGAATAGGGGAAACTCCTGCTAACTAAACTTGTCCAACTGGTGTCTTTATTGTCCAAAGGCTTTACAAATGTTATTAACAGAAATTGTGGTGTTATACATTGGTAAACAGTCAACAGCCCCAACTTTTTTTAGGATGTTGTAGCCACCAGATTTGAAATGACTGCGTGTTTTCAACGAACAGTGAAATTCACATGACGACTCATCAAATAATGAGTTGCTGTAGAGTTTTCAATATAGTGA
The DNA here is from genome assembly GCA_030014365.1 of Clarias pachynema. Taxonomy (NCBI): domain Eukaryota; kingdom Metazoa; phylum Chordata; class Actinopteri; order Siluriformes; family Clariidae; genus Clarias; species Clarias pachynema. The sequence goes on along the minus strand of JAQMYL010000037.1, from coordinate 24,358,708 downwards.
ATACAAGGTGATGAGATTTCACAGATGACTTCTTTTTATTTTTATTGCCAATTTCCCTATCGTCCCAACATTTTTGAAAGTACAACTGTTTCATGTGTTCATCAATTTAATCAGATTGTCCTCAGCTATATTTGCAATGTATATAATTGTGCACACTTTATTCTTTCTTGGTCAAATTTTGCATTGGATATTAAATCACATTCATTCACAATATTCATGCTCAATTACTCTCAACAATGACTTTTTGTCATAATATGTTGCATATAGATTGCTGGACATAAAACACAAGACAATTGTCACTTGTTTTTTGTCACATGTTTGGTGACTTCCATGGTGTTTCTGTTTCCCTAGGTGACATGCAGATTGCTCCTGGGGAGAATATACTCTCCTCAAATTTGCATGATTTGAAAAAGGTCGGCACAAACAGGCTTGCTGGAGTGTTTCCTGGTCATCGTTTAGCATTAATGTTTAACATCATACATTTAGTCTCATGTATATTTTTCATATAGAGTCAATATTACTATAATTATTATTTTTTTTAGGTTTGTATTTTCTTTTCAAACATGTGAATTAAGTAATATATTCATGTGTCTGTGTGTGTGTGTGTGTGTGTGTGTGTGTGTGTTTGCGTGTGTGTGCGCATTTGTGTGTAAGATACAACTTTGCATGCTGGATAGGCAGGATGAGTGAAGACTTTAACATAATTCACAGGCACACGTCCACACCTGGAGGACTGAGGGAAATGAAGCATGGCTTTGCACCACCATGGCATCCCTGTGAAGGAATGTAAACTCCACTTTCCTCAGGGGAAGGGGGGGATAAAGGGCAGCGAGAGGTTGAGAGTGTGTTGTACACCACCCCTACCCCATCCTGTCTCCCTTTATCTGCACCTCTGAAGTGTCAGTCTTTCATCTTAGGTTTTATGCCTGTGCTCACTTGCCCTCTTAGGCACACCAACTGCTGTGAAATACACCGTCTGTGCAGTGCCTAAAGGGATTAACTTTAGGAAATGTTCATAATTTTAGTTACTAGTCACTTTAGAATCGCTTCTTATATTAAACAATAATCTTTAAAAAGATAATTTTTAATGTACTTGTTCCTTTTTTAAAGTACAGTTACAGTAAATTTAGGTTACACTATTGAACCATAATATTTATTTGAAATCCTATCTGTACATGATGCATTTGAGCAGGGTCAGCATCTGATTGTATCAATATATTTATTATATTTTTATTTTGTGTGGTTATTTCATTCTTGTTTTATTATTTTATTGTTTTATTGCGTATTAGTTCTCATACCGTTATTTATGGTACCGTTTTAGTGCAGATTTTGTTTAAAATGAAAAACAATTCTAGACCTATAACATAGAAATTAAGCTAAAAGTTAGAAGAGTATCAAATTATTTACCTGCAAGTACTTTTAAACAGTTTCATTATAAAATTACAGAACGTTAATTTAGCACCATCATGTGGTAGACGGTGGTATTGCAGACAATGTTTCATGCCAAGTGCCCAAACTGAAACTAACGGCACTGTAAACAAACTGTAGTTAGGTTTCATAATTTGTTCTTGTTGTTGTTTATATTAAAAAAAATGCATTTGTTTAAGAATAAATTGTTTTATCATTTTAATCTGTAAATAATGTAAAATTTTTTGTGCATGTTTTTGACATCAATTTATTAAATAAAAAATAATAATGTAATGTTTTTTTTAATAGTTTCTGGGTGGCATGGTGTAGTGGTCAGTACTTTGGCCTTGCCCCTCCAGGGTTGGGGTTTGATTCTCTCCTCGGGTCTGTGCGCGTGGACTTTGGGATTTTGAGGTGGGTTTCCACCGGTTGCTCTGGTTTTCTCCCACAGTCTGAAGGCATACAGATTAAGTAAATTTTTGCTATTTGTCTTTCTGCTGTTGGTCGCCACTGATCTGCAGACCATCTGACCCGCACACAAATTGCCACAGTTTTTTTTTTTTTTTTTTTTTTTTACGCTGGATGCAATTCCTGATGCAATCCTCATATTTTCTTCAGGCTTGGGACCAAGACTGCAGCCAGTGGCTGAGGTTTGGGCATTGGGTGGTCGAAGTAAACCTAAGCCTTCTGCATGGTAGGTGATAAACCTACCACTGAGCCACCAATGCACAGATTAGACTAATTGGCTTTTCCAAATTGTGAGTGAGTGGTAATTTTTGCTCAGTCTTGTATAACTATGTATAGTTGGTTAAAATGTTATGGTGAAGCTAAAGCTCATTTTTTAAAAATAAATTTCTATACTCCTATATTTGTATATATCTTTTTCTCTTATCTCATGCTTTATATTCATTATTTAAAAATTCTGTGCATGTGACAAATACAATTTTTATTCAATTTTGAAATTTAAAAAGATATAAGGCACACTACATTGCACAATCACTAAGCCTTGATATAATCATTCAAACATAATACGAAATAAATAAATAAATAAATAAAAACTGCCCTGGGCTTAACGGTTTTAACAGTCTGTTCGTTTGGTTGATTGTTCACTCATACGTTCCATGGTTCATTGTTCATTTTCTAACCTGCAGCTCAGTAACCTAAAAGCATGAACAATATTAAGCTGAATGTATTTGCAATTTTGACAAAACTGTAGAAAATGTAGCAGCACAGTGGCTTAGTGGGTAGCACTGTCGCCTTGCAACTCCAGGGTCTGGGTTCAATTCCCACTTTGGGTCTATGTGTGTGTGTGTGTGTGTGTGTGTGTGTGTGTGTAGTGTGCATGTTCTCCCTGTGCTTGGTGCTTCCTCCGGGTGCTCTGGTTTCCTCCTACATTTCAAAGATATACATATTAGGTTAAATTGGCACATTGTCTGTGATGTGTGTGTGTGTGTCCTGCGATGGATTGGCACCCCATCCAGGGTGTACCCAGCCTCCTGCCTTAAGTCTTCAGGAATTACAGGCCCCCGGCAACTCGGTATACAAGATAAAGCGGTATAGAAGATAAGGGAGATGAGATGTAGAAAATGTAATTCCTGAAAATCCAAAGGAATTGGATTTTAAATACTGACAGCAACACTGATGTCTTTAACATGAGATTTTTATTTTCTCATCTAAAGCTCAATAATTTTGTCACATAAAACAAAAGAAAAAAACATAAGTAAGTCCATTAGTTATGTATTCTTATAAAGTTATTGATTTAATAATTATAGACAAAAAATAATTATTGTGAACACATAGGCAACAATAAAAACCTAAATTAATAATAATAATAATAATAATAATAATAATAATATATTATATTACATATATTACTTTATTAAAAGTAGACAGTTCATCACAGGAACACCTCCTCCTTCCTCTTTAAGGCGTTGAATCAACGGCCAAATTTCAAATCGCTGCTCTGTTAGAAACGTAGTTTACTTTGTACACTGTAGAAGCCGCTACTCTACAGGCTAACTAGTGCACTAATGCAGGGTGCATCGCGTGATTTGGCCACTGACAAAAGTGGGAGGGAAGAAACTTCCAGAAGCGGGACTGGGCGCCGTGGAAACTACCGGAAGCTTATTAGATTTTTTGCAAAGTAATTAAAACCGAAAGACTCACAGGATTTTATTACGTGTCTAAGGAGAGTCAGCGTTTTCTGGTTTTTATTAAAATAATAATAATAAAAACAAATACAAATAATTTTGTTGTGGACTTGGGTAAGTGTTGAAGGCGCAGAAAGGCTAGCTAGATAGTGAGTTATGCTAGTTAGCAAGCATGCTAGTCTGGCTAGGTGCTGCTTAACAACGTGAAAATAATAACGGTTAATACATATATTAAAAAAACGAAAATAAACATTGACAGCAAGTTATATTGAAAGTGCATCTATAGCTATTAAAGCAGCACATATTTAACTAAGATAACTTTAATGCAGTAGCTAAGCTCTTCTGTATGATGAGTTCAGTGGCTCCTCATTAGACCTTTACTGGGTGTTTGTAATGAAACAGTAAGTTCTCCTAATCATGTGAAATATACTGATTCATTCTCCAGCTTCACATAATCAGGTTGTGTTGACATAATAATATACATGACAAGTAAGAAATTGCCAATACTTGTGTATTAAATTTGATTAAAAAATATATATATATATTTAAAAATCTAAGTTTTCCTGATCCATGCAGAAAGAAGACACGGCTGGAAAAAATGGACGAGTGTGTGACGGTGATCACCAACCCAGTAGTGTCTGTGCGTCTGACCAGCACACTCAGCTCGTTCGAAGTGAACCGGAGATTTAACAGAGGGATCACCATCGCAGAGTTTAAGGTGCTCCTCGGTCACTGCTGCATCATTAAAGACAAGAGAGAGAGACAAGATGGTTACAGCAAATGACTGTAGGCCAGGGCTCTTCATCTGCAGGTGTAGAGGACCAGTCTCCAGCACAGTTTGTAATTCACTAACACTTAAACACGCCCAGGCGACCCTGTGGCGTAGTGGTTAGAACTACGAGTGTCAAGGGTTCGATTCCCGCCTCAGGGTCAGTGTGTGTGGAGTTTGCATGTTCTCCTTGTGCTTGGCGGGTTTCCTCCTGGTACTTCAGTTTTTTCCTACAGTCCAAAGACATGCAGATTAAATTGACGTTTCCAAATTGATTATTGATTGTATGTGTGTCTGTCTGTGATGTCGTGGCACCAGGGTGTTCCCCACCCCGTGCCCAAAGTCTCCTGGGATAGGCTTCAGGTTCCTGTATGGTGAATTATTCAAATAAACACACCCACTGAACCTGGTAAATAACATACTGTGTTTGAGTGGAAGAATCACCAAACTGTGCTGGACACTAGGTCTTTATGGGAGTTGAAGAGCCCTGGTATAGGGCGGTTCCAGACTTGAACTGTCTCAATTGGCTGCACAAACTCAGTGGGAGTGAAACAGTTCGTAAATCTGATCATGCAAGCTGTCAGGAAGAGCCCACGTATTTTTGGACTTTATAGATACATACATACTGTATTTCTAAACGTTTGTTATGTAACATTGCACTTTGGGTGACACTTTTTTAATGGGGAAAAGGATCCCCATGGCCCTGTGGGTATTTTTGTACAAATCACTGTGGTTATAACCTTATTTTTTCACACAGTGATATTTGCATAGAATTACATTTTAAAACTTAAATACTACCTTGGTTATATTCAGAAAATTCGGAATATACAAATATACATATTTTGGTCCTTTTCCTGCCTGCTCCACAATCCCGTCCGCCCCCTGCAGGACGTTTGACCAGTATCTCCCTCTCCTAAAGGAAACCTGCTCAATGCTGTCTGCTCTTGCAGGAAGCTTGTCCAGTCTCTTCTGCGAGAAGCTTGATAAGCCCCATCTGTAATTGCAGGATTGTAGACCAATCCCACCTCATCCTTTGAAAGGTTTCACATGAAAGTTTGATTAATCCCACACAATGCTGCAGGAGTTTCGAATCATGCTTGCTGCTACAATAGTTTTTTGCTGGTGTATTTAGTTGGTTCAAAGTTTAGTTTGACATTTAAGCCTCCCTTACTCTAACTAAAGTAGATAATTTACTGAAGATTAATCAACACAAACTACCTTTGTGCCATATTATCTAAATTGTTGTTTTGTAATAATAGTTAATTACGAAGCATATACAATACGTTATTAATACAACGAGAACGGTTTGCGTTACAGCAATTAACAAAGGTTGGCGACTGATGGTGCAAAAACTAGAAGCGTAATTAAGAGTTTATTACATGTTATGACTGGATACAAACCTTGAAGTTTTGTATTTACACGTACCACTGTCTAATCTAAAGTGGGTAATGAAAATGATTATGAAAAAATTATGAAATTTGCGGTTATATTCTGTGGTATACTGTATCTCATGGTCTTCTGCTGTGTATGTTTTTTAATTTTTTAATTTTTTAATTTTTTTTTCCTCCAGAGCAAGTTGGAGCTCGTCATCGGATGCCCCGCAGCCTCTATGGAGCTTCAGTTGTTCAGCTCTTCAGACAAGTTCTTGCAGAACCTTGAGGATAACGAGGCTCTGTTAGGTTCCTACCCTGTAGATGATGACTGCAGAATACATGTGAGTCAGCGATGGTGATGCAGTCGGAAAGACATGGCTTTAGAGGTTTTAAATTATATTAATCGGAGTAAAATCTCAAAATGCCTATATTTACTCTTTCTGCTCATCAGAAAACCAGCATAACTGATGTCAGTTTATATTGAAATAATTTTTGGAATGTTTGTTTAAGATTAAGACATACAGTAGTTTTAAACAAGGAGTTGAGTTATGAGTAATGAAGCTGTGTTATAACTGCAGGTTATTGACCGCAGCGGTACTCTATCTGGAGCATTCAGCGATTTGTCCAAAGTGGAGAAATTTGAGATTTCTGAAGACGCATATGAGAAGAGAGCAGGTAATGAATGTCAGATGCATTATTTTAGGTCGATTCGAGTGCTTTCAGTAGTTTCCTTAGTTGTGTTGTTTGCTTGATGCTGGTTCTTCTGCAGTCTTTTTTTTTTTGCCCAGGCAGTGTATATACACCGATCAGCCATAACCATAAGACCATTAACAGTAAAGCCACTTACGATTTGGGTTCCTATTATGCCCCACTCGTCCTATGGGGACGTGCTGTAGTGTCTGGCACCAGGAAGTTGGAATCCTTTGGATGCTATGAGTTGAGGGGTTGGGCCTCCGTGGCTTGTGGGGAGCACCCAATACCATGATCCTATCACCAGTTTGCTGGTGTATTGCTGGTGATCAGGCTTGTTCAGGTCATGTGTCAGTGGTCATAATGTTATGGCTGATCTGTATACTTTTGTAAGTATTTTTTTAATATAAATATAAATAAGTAGTTAAATCCAAAAATTACATTCAATCAATAATCAAAGGGGTGGGCATAGTGTGAATTCATAAACTATTTCCAGTGTGTTGCTCAGTCTAATATGAAGTAATAGCTAGCATGACATAGTAACATACGGTCATTTAGTGAAGTGCATTACTCAAGACAAGCCAACAAGTATGTATATAAAAATCCTGTGGAACAGCCAGGGAAATGATTAGTCCACCCCTATATGTGTAAAATGCTGTGTCTGTAAAGAGACTTTCCCCTTTTGTTTTAATAGATTTTCATAGACCATGTGATTATCTCATGTTCTGTGATGTATTAGTGGGTGTACCAATAGTGTCTGGTGCCAGTGGGTGTCTGGGCCAATTGTTAAGCGTTAAGTTCATCAAACAGATCTAGTGGTTCACTAATCAATTTTTTTTTAACCTAACACAATCGATTTAACAAATCGCTCAGACATTTAGATTTTTCGCTTGTGTGTGTCTCCTCTGCATCAACTATAATGTTCGAGAGCTTTGAAACTTATCTGACTTTTCTCAGACTCATTGCGAAACTTCAAAAAGAACATGAAGATGGGTCGCTTTAATGAAGAGAACATGGCTAAGCGTGAAGAGGAGCTTTCTCAGAAAGAGGAAGAAGAGAAAGCTGCATTAGCTTTGATCACGGTTGGCAAGCGGTGTCAAGTTCAAGTGGCTGGTCAGCCATCAAAGACTGGCACAGTTATGTTTGTGGGTATGTTTGTGTATTTATTTTATTGAAAGAAAAGAAGTATAATAGTTTGCTCAAAATTTTCAGAGGGAGAGAAAACAAAAACAAAAAAATTAAACCTTTTCCTGATTATACTAGGTGTACTGTACATGATTAACATATTATGCTAGTGGTAAATGCAAAACAGTGTATACATAGATTGTGCTTCTATATCTGTTTACTTCTAAGACTGTTTGTTGTTTACATTTCTTTTTTCTTTTAGGTACGACAGACTTCAAACCAGGCTACTGGGTGGGTGTGAAGTATGATGAGCCACTGGGAAAAAATGATGGCAGGTCAGTTTTAGTTCAATTTTTTCATGTTTTAAAATGTACAAAAGAGGACATTAATTTTTATTTATTTATTTGTTTGTTTATTAGTTGAATCTTATGATGTTGCATATACAGTCAGAAATTCGGGAATACACCTTATATTAAAATGTTACTCTGTTTAGTGATTTATTTTCTGCATTCCAGAACAATGCTAGATTTTTTTCCCCAAAAACTATGAAATAATGAAATAATACATATGGCATTAAGTGATTAAGAACAACAGACAGTTGTTATTTTAAGACAGCTGGTCAGCTCTTCTGGAATAGTTCTTGCAAGAACAATATTGTCAAGTGCATTTTTAAAACCCATCAAGCACCATGATGAAACTGGACCTCATGAAGACAATCCCAGAAAAGCAAGACTATAAAACTTGCCTCTGCTGCAGAGAAGTTGTTCATTTAGAGTTACCAGCCTCAGAAATCATCAATTAATAAACAGATTAGAGCCATTTTTAAGGCTTTAAAGAGCTTAAGTAGCAGAGACATCTTAATATCAACTTTTCAAAGGAGATGCATATTTCAGATGCCTTCAGTTTTACAGAGTAGAAAGAAATAAAAATCAGGGAAGTTCTTTGAATTAGAAACTTTGGCTGATAGTGTACATGAACATCAACTGCGTAATGAAGTACAACTGCACATCTAGTTCAACTATGCGGCACACTTTAAAGACGGAGTGAAACTGAATGTTCAGTGTTTTTAATCATTGATCCGGAGAGTGAGCTCTGTAAATGATTAATGTTATACTTAAGTAAAACGTCATGCTGTATTCCAGTTGTCTTTGTAGAGTTAATGTTGGTAACTATGTCTTAATTTTTTTTCCAGTGTGAACGGCAAGAAATACTTTGAGTGTCAACCAAAATACGGTGCGTTTGTGAAGCCTCTGTCCGTGACTGTGGGAGATTTTCCAGAGGATGACTACGGTCTAGATGAGATGTAGGCTTCTCCTGGCCATGGTATAATAAGGTATCAGGCAGAGGGAGAAAAAAAAGCATCATTCTGGAAGGACAAAGCAGGACTCTGGTCAGTCCATTGTCATAGCCCTTCAGTACAAGGGATTTTCCTGTTGTCATGGCCAATCACATTTTAGTTACATGCTTGTCCTGAAGAGACGTAAAAAAAAAAGTGGCCTTTCTACAAAACTCTTAATGGACGTTTAGCAGTATGTGCTCACAGTTAAACATCATCTTCAATTACATCGCTATGGCCCCTGGCACTGTTTAGCTCTTAATGTGAGGACATGAGTAGATGTACATTAGCTGTCTGACATATCAGCCGAGACAGAATTAACGGATTTTGTTTTCGCTCCATTTTGATTGTGAATATTTCACGTCTCATTTTCTGTCTCTCTCCATCTCTTCGTAGCTGCTTTTAACGAATGGCGAAATGCATAAGAAGAGATAGCATAACACAATTGTTTGGGATGTTAACATTTTTTATTTTCACTCTTATGTATAACATGTATAAATGTTATTGCAGACTAATGGTCATATTCATCATTTTCTTTTCCTTAAAAAAATGTAACACTGCACTACTTTTCCAGTGTCCTTATTTATCCAGTACATCCTTATTCTGTGATTTCAGACTAAATGCCCTGGTTGGTTGTTTATATAAGTAACATGATGCACTCTTTGCTCTAGACAGCAATCACTTGGTGTTGTGTGAATATACATCCTTGATAGGATGCCAGTTCATCACATTGCATTACACACACAATCTCGCATCTATGGGAATTTTTGGCTAGTCTTAATCGTAACAAACTTCTGGTCCACCTTGTGATATTGCAGTCTATACTACAGAATAAGTACAACTCTAAACACACTCCAAACATGGTTTGCTGAATAATAATGGGTCGATTAGTAACATGGCCACAACACAGAGACGCACAAGAAGTCATTTGAGCAACCTAACCCTTTGAAGATGTTTGAATCCCAAGAATGTGAGGAATATAAAAGGCTTTTATTTACTTACGACAATTCTCAACTTATCTCCTGTATTTTTTTTTAAAGCCAAATGTGCTTTTGTGTCTTGCACTAGCACACTCACTAAACACTGTAGTTTAAGTTTAGTGAAGCAGAAAAATAACAACTGTGATGAAAATCCTGCCCTGTTATGCGAAGTTCACTCTGATCTGTTGATATGTAATTCTTTTATTTATTGTGATTACTGATATATAAATGTTTTGTATGTGATCATAGCTTCTGCTAGAATAAATAACAAGAACAGATTGCATAAAAGCTGTAACTGTCATGAATCTTAATGCACTTGTAGATTAAAAAAAAAAATCTTTATCATTCTATGTCTCAGGCCAGCGGCTCAGTGCTTCAACTGCTTTCTGTGCATATGTGAAGATATAAAATAAAAATCAGACTCTTTAGAAATAAATCTCAGTTTGTGCTCGGATAACCCAGTCTGATTCACAATTTAGTTTATTGCTGCTGAATTTAAAGCTTGCTGTCTGTCTGTCTATATATATATATATATATATATATATATATATATATAGCTGCAGTCTTCTGTCCTGTCACAGATAAAAACAGTGTTTGAAATGTTGCATGAAACATTGCTATAAAGTAAGCAGTCATACAGTAACAATGAACAATTGTGGCACTAAAGTAACTAGTTAAGCAGCAGTATTAATAATAATGACAATAAGTTGTAGTGTAAGCACACTTCCATAAGAGTCACATGTATTGCATGAAATGTCAGGTGCAACTGGTTCTGCAACTGGTTTCCCCCAGATATTCTTGATATTTTACTGCAATTCTGTTTTTGAACCATTGTTCATAATGAAATAAGCGTCCGGGTTGTCAAGAACCCGGCACTTTGCAGTGCAGACGGTTACTAAATACATTACTAAATCCAAGTCAAAATCCAAGTCAAATCACCTGACCAAAATTCATTTAAGCATGGATTTCACCGCTTTTTGAAAGCAGAAATAAAGTCTACATGATAATAATAATTAAAAAAAAACAGCATGGTGTGGTTCTCTGTCTTCTGGCACCCCAAATATCGAAGATAAAACGAAGAAACCTGGAGGGGAACCAGACTCAAGAGGGAACCCATCCTCACTTTTGTGATATCAGATAAGCATGACCATAAACAGTCCCTGGTATAACTGTGCTATAAGGTTGAAAGTTCAGTATAATACGAAAGGTGTTAAAAGTTAATACAAAGTCCACTTTTATTGTTGGTGATTCAGATAAAAAATTTTATGTGAATTTCTGTCCTAGCCTACTAAGTGATTGCAGTCACAGGCCATCACAGAAAAACTGCCAGCATCAGCAGAGTTCAGGACCATCTTCATGTTCGTCAGATGGAACTGTCCTCAGTCACCATATGCAGACTGGCAGGGCCAGCCTCAGCAGAATTTCAGAGGCTTCCATGTGACAAGAACTCCAAAAACTTTCAAGCAAAAATCACCGAGCAAACTTTGATTAGAGAAAAAGCAAATCAAGTTTATTGAAGACAGACTTAGACACAGAACTCTGAACCAGCTGGTCCAACAGACAGATGCTCACGAAGTCCCAAAGCCAAAAAAGCAGTGAAGAAAAAGCCCCTGTTCCTTTTTCCAGCATGGGTTTTTATACCTAAAACAACCACTGTGTTGCTCCTCGTTTCTTTGTCTTATCCAATTTTTCCATTAGATATTCATTAGATATTTTATGATTTGTTCGGCCTGATTGAGTGACATCTCCCAATTTCCTCTCTTATCATCTTTTCCCCTCATGTCACATCTTTATTCATTAATTATTCATACATGGGTTGGTTTCCTTGGCATTCTTAAAATTAAAGTTTTCTTTTTTCTTTATGAAGAGATTTCTCTTTTTGACCAGATTCTCTGTGACATTCCATCAGATCACTTCATGCCACTTTGATTGAGATACTTTTTGTAAGTTGCTCTGTAAATGTACTTTTGATATACTGTATGAGATACAGTTGGTTTGATTAGCATACGTTTGCTAAATGATATAAAATTGAAATCCCAAATAAATTTTGAAAAAAAACTCCAACCAGAAATGGGATTACTGTCAACAGGTACATATGCTAACAGTCACATAATGTACAAGGTGAGCGTATATTTAGTACAGAGTGCAAGCAGGGACCCCAGCAGGACTAATTTTGACATCAAAAACTGAGAGCCAGAAGGAAACACACCAGTCACTTCACTGTAAACAAACTTGAGTGATCAACAAGAGTGGGGGAAGACAACATCCCAACATACTAGTCCACGAATCCCCTAGATAAGTATCTTGTACCTAAAACAAATCGATTCATAAAAGTTTTGACTAAATAGGTTTTCCACCTAGACTTGAGACTGGGCCTGAATCCCTACGCTAACTGGAAGGTTATTCCATAACTTTTTGTGCTTTTTACGAAAAAGCTCTGGCCCATGTTGTAGTTTTCATAATACAAGGTACGGACAAATAGCCTGCACCCCTTGATCAAAGTAGGCATTGCAGATCATAAAACACTAGCTGTTCACTCAGGTACTGTGGCATAAGACCATTTAGTGCTTTATAGGTCAAAAGTGGTACAGTATTTTAAAATCAATGCAAACTTTCACAGGGAAATGATGCAGAAGAAAGATAAAAAAAAAAGATTAAATTTTTTTTCAATAATATAAAACATATAAAAATGTACTGTACAGTATTTATGTGCAAGATACAGTATTATCACATGGTCCAATAGGCCCATGAAGTCAAATGACTTGGCAGGAGATCAATGCTAGCTGTCAGTCAGTTCATTTGTGAACGTGCTGAATAAAGCTCTAAGGTATAACTTTCCTGGTATGAAACTAAAAAGTCACGTTTTTGAAAAAGTATCAAATCAGAATGTTTATAAAATTATGATACTTTAAGAATCAGAATATAAATCAAAATGGCATCTAGGCATCGTGATATTATCGTATCAGGTGATCCCTGGTGATTCACGTCTCTAGTGAGCGCTAACAAAGAGGAATGTTATACTATTCATGTTGATTTTACTTTGATAATATTATATTTTTGTATCAGGTTATCAGGATGATGTGTTGCTTTATACTTGTTATAAAAGAATTATCAATATTTTAGAAACCCATAGGCTGATTATTGTATATACAGTATGTGTATATACTGTTAATTTAATTCGTACAGTAATAATCTAAAACGATTTTTGTACAAGTATTTCCTTGTTTGCCTAAAAGGGGTTAACATGCTTTCCTTTTTATTTTTGTATGAAAGCATCCACTGTTTCAGTATTTCATTAAAAAAAAAAGAAAAATAACAGATCCCTTAAAAATATATATATATAAAAGTGAAATTAAGTGATAGGAAATGAATACTGGTTGTATTTCAAGTAGACAAACATTTTTTGTTTTGTGGTGCTATAAAGGGTTAAGTAAAGTCCCCCCCTCCCCCATTAGAAAAAGAAACATGTGAAACACACCAGTCCTCTGTACTCAGTAGTGTGTTAGTACTCTTTACGTGGCACACACTGCTTACACACACTGTTCAGGTTAGTATGCGCTGTTGCTTTCTGCTTTCTGGGTTTACTTTATTTTTAAGATAAATAACACTTTTCACTCGTCCCGAACTTGTGCAGAACTCCTTCTGCAGCAGGAATGAAAGCCAGCAGCTGTGTTGTGATTTTCTATCTCATTTTCTTTCAAATCAGGGGTAAGTTTGTTTCCTTGCTGGTATTCTGAGCTTGTTTACACAAACATTTTGTGATAATCGTACTAATAAGCCACTCCCTTCTCACCTGCATATGATTTTTAATCTGTTTCGTAATCATTGTACATACAGTAATATATTTTACATTTGCCTATTTAAAAAAATTTTTTTTTTTAGATTTAACCATGTCTCAAAATTCAAGAAATGGAAGGAAGAAATATATGACAGCAACTGAGGTATATGTTACTGCTTGGGAAAAAGAAGTGACTCCCAAAGCTTCAAACTCATCAAGCCTTGAGTCCATCACACACACATTTACAGCACCAAGCAGCCAGAACAGTCCACATCCTGCATCAGGTATTATTCATGTATACAACATAGCGCTGTTAAATTCTGAAGTCTGATTGGTCAGAAAATGTTCATTATAAGGGGCGTGCGAGTCAAAACGGGACTTTTAATTGCACAGAATAACTAGATTGATGAGAGTATACAAGATACAATTAATTATATGAGAGTAACTTTATTTCTCTATATAATCCCCTGCTACACTAATGCACTTATCCCTGCGTTGCACTTGTGCTTCAAGGTAGAAAGTTTTCTCAGGAAGCCGGAACCATGATCAGACTGCTGGCTTCAAGTCTGAAATGCTGGCCTCCCAGGAACTCCTTTAATGGCCCGAACTTGTGCACATGGCTTAGAGCGAGGTCAGGACTCTATAGCAAATGTAACAATAACTCCAGGGATGTTCGGGAGTGAATGTGTGTACAGGTCCCACAGACAGATGTATGTATTCTGCAAGTTGGTGACAAGTTATCCTTGATGGCGTTCCACTAGCTAAATATTCGCAGGAATGACAGCTGTGGGCTCCAAGCCACCTTGACTGGGATCGTCATTCATGGACGCACAGGCTTCTTTAAAATATTTGCATCATTTAAATGATTTCCTGTGGCTAAGAGTCTCATCATCATATGAGTTTGATGTTCTGTAAATGTCAATCAGTTTCATGCTTTCATTTTTCTGCTCATGAGATGACGGCCAAAAGTCCCGGTTTGCCTCGAACGGCCCTTATAGTTTTCTGTAACAGTACAAACTAGACAGAAATTCAGATTATAGGTTTTGTTCATGTTTATTTTATGTAACGATAAGTCATTTTTATATCAAGCCAAAACTTATCCAAACTTACAGGTGCATCTCGGTTCATTAGAATATCATCAAAAAGTTGATTTATTTCAGTAATTCATTTCAAAAAGTGAAACTCATATATATTCATTACACACAGACTAATATATATCATGTTTATTGCTTTTTATTTTGATGATTATGGCTTACAGGTGATGAAAACCCAAAATTGAGTATCTCAGAATATTACTTTCAGACCATAACATTTTTTTACACAGAAATTGTTGTACTGAAAGGTACAGTGCGACTTGGCGTGGAGGTGATCAATCTGTGGCAATGCTGAGGTGTTATGGAAGCCCAGGTTGCTCTGATAGCGGCCTTCTGCAAAATA
>JAQMYL010000037.1:24317078-24338004 GCA_030014365.1 Clarias pachynema | reverse complement strand
CTGTAAAGGGCCTCAGCGATGACGGAAACGAAAACAGATCAGGAATATTAAACATTTCTCTCAAATGTGCTGGTGAAAGACTTCCTTATGACTGAAGGGACATTATTACACTGAGCGCCGACTGACTCGTACAGCGTTACTGATTAAATAGTACATTAGGCGTTTATAATTTAGGCCATGGGGTGTGAGAAGATTTCGAAAGCATCGTACTCGTCTCCATTTCATCTACGCTGTTCAGGAAATCGTCTGGAGTGCGTGGGACGCTGTAGCTGCTCATGCTCAGACCGCTGTCTGTGCTCTCATCTCTGGAGTGATACGTCCCACTGCAAAGAGAGAGAGAGAGACAGAGACAGAGAGAGAGTCTGTAGTTAACAATTTTGAAAATTGACTGTTTATTAATAAAACACTTTTTCCCCCTTTTCTTTTGAACTGTACTGCAATCCTGGATAACTGCTCTTGGAAGCAGGTTACAATTTAGCATAAAATAATACAAAACGAATGTTTGTGTGCTCCAAATTATGTAAAGAAATATTAGTTTTTGTGCACTTCTGAATTATTATCCCTATGAATAAAAATGCAGTTATAAATGAGAGTTTATTATCCCTAGACTAAAAAAAAAAAAGAAAAAAAAAAAACTCCGTCACATCCACGGCAACATCATAAATATAAATCCTAACAGGAAGAAACTAAAAATAAAAATCATCAGGAGCTGGAACAGGTCACAGCACTGAGAGTGAAGCTGGGAAATCACACGTCTCCATAAACAGAGGCCTGTGTGCAGGGGTACAGTGTGAGAGCAAATACAGCAGGCTTACACTAATGAAGAGAGTGAGAGGTGTGTGTGTGTGGTGGATGAGTGTGATGAATGCGGTCTTTGTGAATACCAGTATGTGTGTGTGAGAGAGGGGGGGGGGGGTGGCCTGTCTAAAGCTGAGACCACATGTTCTCACGGGCAGCTCTGCCTGTTCACAAGCTTCTCTCTCACACACACACACAGACAGACAGACGTCATGAAAATAGACTCAAACGGAGGAGGCAAAAAGGCCGACACAGACACTGGGGATGGATGGAGAGATACAAAGACAGGAAATGCGCAGACACACACACCGAGATACACACTTACAGAATTACACAGACAGACAGAAGCATCCACACACACTGTTTTGTAGCTAATTAACTCCCAGTATCGAATACAAAGTCTTCTCATAATAACAAAAAGGGACTAAAAATGTAAACATACAAATGAAACTCGATGGGCACGGAAGAGAACCTTCCCCTTAACCATAACTACATTCCCCTTAACCTTTCTAACTTGTTACAAAGTTTACATTTTGTTCCAATCGTCATAGATTTGCATTTCAAAATTTAGAAATGTCTAAAAACACTTAGTGATTATTCTCCTAATGGCCACTGGGTGGTGCACTTCTGCTGTTTGTGGTGCTGCTCTACTTAGTCACACAGGAACCTCATCATTGTGTTAACCTCTATTGATTCATACTGGGTTACGAGAAAAGATTCGCCAGAAAATTATTTATTTTTTTTATACTTATTTTACAGCCACTATTAAATGAGCAACTATTAAGTCGTCTGTGGTCCAGCGTTTCTCGTGTCCTGACCTGTTGAGGAAGGGGTCCGAGCTGTTGGTGGTCATGCTGCGACCGTCCTGTCCCATGCCAGGGGACGACACCGGGTTCTGAGTGCCGCTATCCTGCTCCATGCTGGTGGGCAGCTGGTTCCTCAAAGCCAGCTCCTACTCACACACACACACACACACAGAGATATACACATAATGACTAAGATGACGAGACCAAACACGTGCCATTTTCACAGCAGGCAGAATGATTGTGTGTGCTATAATTTAGTAAGACAGGTCCTCGTTTTTAAAGTTGAACTGTTGCAGATGTGATCCGAACTCGTCATCAAACCAAAGCTACAAGCTCTTCGGGTCAGTTTTTGTTTTTTTAGCCGACAAAAAAAAAAAAAATACAGGTTTTGCCATGGCAGGCATGTAGACACAGAAAGAAAAAAAACACACACACACACCTTCACCCACAAGTTGTTTTTTTTTCTTGCCTCTAGCCGTTTCCTCTACTACCCTGATGAATGATATTATGATGCCCATCCCAGGCGACGTGTCACAAGCTACAGATCTGGTTCTCATTTGTCAAGAGATTGTGAAAGTCACTTTCTGTAAGCGTGCTCTCTGTGATTTTATGGCCTCGGCCCAACTGGGTGGTTAACTGCACGCTGCTAAGGTGTGGGTTTATTGCATGTTATTAAGTCTAGGGTAGGGCACAGGGTCACATCCTCCTTCTTCTTCTTTTTTTTTTTTTATTGCACACTTCCTCTGATTGAAGAAACGTTAACACAAATAAGAAATAAGAGATACAGGAAACGAAAGAGAGTTTCGTCGGTTTGACTCGTTATACTAGAAAGTCTTGAATAATGCTTCTGAGATACGGTCACGTGTTTTATCGAGTGCGAAATCTCACGCCGTGTTTGACGGCATCGGGTTTGGGTTGACTTCATCGGGGATCTGCTTCGGGCTAAAGAGCTCGGTTTGTTTAGTTTGTGTGTGTGATTTTCGCAGAGCTGAGTCAACACTCTGTTTACATTCCAAAGCTGCCCCCCTTCGACTCTCCCGGCTCCGAGCTCCTCGTCCCCGTCTGGCCCTCTACTCTATCAAGTCTCCTCCTCTTCTTCCGATCCCTGACCTCGCTCAGTCACCCCCAACAAACACACACACATACACACACGTAAATCCTGGACCAAAGCGGATGAGAAGAGCGAGTGATTTAGAGTGCATTACATGATCATATGCAAATTTCACGAAGCCTCAAGTTTAAATTTAAAGTTTTATTTAAAAAGATGTATATCATACATGTATTACTATTTAAACAGCAATTTTTGGCATTACATTAGTCAGAAAATGCATTTTAAGCCTGTTTCTGGTTTAATATCAATGTTTCGCTTACTTCCTATTAAGTTTATAATTGTAAATATATATATTTAAAAATATGACATTAAAAAGTTTGTTTTTACAACTTTAAGAATAAGTGCACATTTAAGAGTATTTTAAGTCTTAAAAAAACCTTCAGACAGAATATGATGTTTAATGTTCATAAAACAAAGTGATATTTAATTTGCAAATGTTATCAAATAAAACAAAATCTAAACCCCAAAGTAGGAACCTGGTCAGCACACAAGCAACATCAATTTAAAATAAAAAAATATATATTTATTATATATTTTTTCCTCTGTTCAACCAAAAAGATTGAAAGTGGAGTTAAAATTGCACCATCTTTAGTCTCTCCTCTGTCTCCTCTTGCTCTGCACTACTGTACATCTCCTACTTGCTGGTCCATCAGGCATCAGCGTTAGTTTTTGGGCAACAGGTTGTGTTGATGGAGACCGAGTGATATCTTGCCTCGTGTTCAATTTGGTGCTGAAGATGTGCGTGTGTGTGCGGGGGCACGCGTGCGTGTCAGACCTGTGGTCTTGGGCGGTGCAGCTCCTGGTGTTTAAGCCTCAGTCTCTCTTTTTCCAGCTGCAGCTGCTGCAGTCTCCCTCCCATGACGGCCGCGTTCGGAGGGCTGGAGGGGAGCTGGGTGCCCGGCTTTCCCGGAGCACTCTGGGTAATTCGCTGCTGGTTCAGAGCTACACACAGAAAGGCAGAAAAGAAAGAGATTTGCACTTTTGAACTTCTCCTTTAATGATTATACACCTGGAACAAACCCCAACCTTAACCTCGGGAACCAAAAGAAAACTTTATGGAATTCCTGACACTCTTATTCCTATTGAGATGATTACGGTAATACAGAAGGGTAGGATTAAATTGTAATATTAATCCCTATAAATACTTAGCTTCCAAAAATGCACCCACTATACACTGCCAGGCCAAATAAAATAAAAATACAGTGTGACAGTCTAAGATTTCATTTAGTCACCTTTAGCTCTGGTTACAGTACACAATGTGGCGGACAGTTCATGTGTGATGATTATTCCTCATGCTCACAGAACCACTTTCACAATTTTACTCCTGGAATAGGCTTCTTAACCCAGTCCTTTCAAATCTCCTTGTTGTTTTCTCTGCTTTATACAGCGCAATAATTTGACCCTCGACTCGACTTTTACTCATTTACTCATAATACAGCCGACAACCCAGGTGTTGATGTCTATAGCCACCGCAGATTTAACTGCAATCATGATGTAAATGTCTGCAGTCAATGTGTCTGCGGGTTTCCTTGTGTGTAGGTGCTTTTTTAACAATCCTCAGAGACGTAAACGCTGGGACCTGCATGTGAATGAGGTCATGCGTATTGCAGAGACCTCGAATAGCTGAAACAAATGGCGCCGGTTGTGGGAGGTGTTACTGTAATCAACCCGGCGAGGATCGCTGTTTACTTATGCGTCCGAGCCACCAATGAAAACGAAGAAGCGGCGATGCCGACGTTGTCATGCAGGGGAGCCCCGCCCTCCCCCCGGCTGGCCTCGTCACCATTCAATCAGTGTGTGTTTACTTGCTCAGGCTTGAATGAGTCTCAGATCTCCTCTCTCCATGGGAATCAGATCGGAGCCTTGCCACACACACATACACACACCCCTCCCCCATCTTGCCAGAGGCTGTATTACTGTGTGGGAATGTTGTTAGTGGTACAGCCGTAGTGTGGGTGTGCTTACAGGGGTGATAAATTGTGTGTGTGTGTGTGTCCTTTCAAACCCTTATCTCACATAGATATGGGTCTATTGAAGCAGAACAGTGTGCTCTAGCAGTACAGAGTTAGTAATTCCCAGAGCGGGAGGGAACACAGCTAATGAGCTGTTACTCTCAAACCTGTTGCTTCTTGCCCCCCGGAACGGGCACATTGTGTGAATTTCTGTGATTGACATTTTGAAGTTGAAACTTGACAAGTCGGACTCATAGACAACACAAATATACACAATGGTTAAGAGTAGCTGGTGATTTGGGAGTGTCTGATTGGAACATACGTGTAGACCATTCTCATGCAAGAACAAACAGGCTTAGATGCAGATTTATTTATTTTTACTTTTTAGCAAAATATTTAAAAAATCTTTTCAAATTGAAAACCTCCAGCATGCAGGATTAAACACAAAATTAGCAGTATTTACAATCAGATCAACTAGATGAACTGAATTGACTTGACCTAAAGTTGACCCAAATATCTACATCAATCTATTAGATCTCAATTGACTAAAAAAAAAAAAAAAAATCTAATTTTGGGGTTTAGTCGTAGCTCAAACTAGATGAAAGTAAAACTTGATAGGGACCAAAACGTTTCCTGTACTCATCTGATAGTCTCATCCTAACAGAATTTCTCATACCACCCTTTTTAAAAGTAACCCAACAGAAAAAACAATACATTTTTGGAATTAAAAAATATTAAATGGTGTAATGTGGGATTATTTCTATACATGTTTTTTTTGTGTTTTTTTTTTAAAGGATGGAAAACACTGATCGAGACAGCGTCAGAAAGACTCCATAAATCATAGATAAAAACCAAGGGAGAGACCGAGACAGATAAGGGCTAAAGCTTTCTGCCCTTTTGTCTTTTTCACGCTCGTGTGGAACACGTTGCAGCAGCTCTTATCAGACCCCCATCCTTTACCGACACCAACAGGATCATCTAAACGCAGGCAAGACCCTGAGCAAGCCGGGAAACTATCGGAAACGTTCTAAAGGAGCGCGACAGGGCACGGCCCCTTTGAAGCCTCTGCAAATATTTGCCGGCTGTCCAGTTAACACGTTTGTTCTTTAAAAATCGTCCAGGCTGATAAAGTTTTAACGGTGGGAGAAAGAGTGGGAGAAAGACAAGCTTCTCTGTCTTACTAGAACTCCTCACTCTCTCCCTCTCCCAGAAAACAAGATCAAGATGGCTACTATACGCTCTATAAACATTATATTAGTGCAAAAAAAAAAAAGAAAGAAAAAAAAAAGCCTCAGATGTTTCAGATCTTTTCACGTGCATATAGTGAATGCATCATGCTGAAGTCACAAAGTTAACTATTCACACATGTGGATCTGAACTGCTGGCCTGTGGCAAGCGTGCAGCCTGTGTGTGTGTGAGTCAGGATTAGCTCATAGCAGGACACTGGAAAAGATGAGAGCCCCATAAGAGAGTGACATCACTCAGCACCAGGCGACAAGGTGCCAACTCCTACAGTGAAGTGCAGGCGGAAAAAATAACAGCAGATAACCTGATAGCCTTTTAGCGGCATGGAGAAGGGAAAAAAAAGAAGAAAAAAAAAAAACCTAGTGTGCGTGTCTGCTTGTGTGTCTTCCCCCTGTTTGTGCTCTTTGCAGACAAAGTGTGAAAAACATGAAGGCTCCATTTGGGAACACTAAGTCCAGGCCAATTTGTGAAGCTCCGCCTCCACCGCTCGGAGCCACTCTGGAGATTCCTGTAGACGCATGTCGGCCTTCTTTTTCTTCTCTTCCTTTCTTTCTCTCTCCTTCTCCCTCTCTCTGTTCCCTTCCCCCTCTCTGTGGGCCTGCCTCAGTCAACCCCCCCAACTTTGTATTCCTCCCTGCCTCCCTCCCTCGTTCTCTGTGTCTCTGTGAGTGAAAAGGCCTGGAAGAGATTAGGTGCAGTGCTGCAGTATAAAGAGATCTGGCTCCGACTCAAGTCTGTCTGCATGTGCAGCAGAATAGCGTCCTGCCTGCTCTGGGCCTCATTCGGGGGGGGGTTGGCAGGGGAGGGCGAGAGAGGAGGAAAAGAAACAGAAAGAGAGTGAGAGAAGGGCAAGAGGCAGAAAGAGGGAAGAAAAAGAGATAAACACAGAGAGAGAGAGAGAGAAACAAAACAAAACAAAATAAAGACAGAACAGAAGAGAACAATCACCAAAAAGGAACTGGTGTGGGTTAGTGGTGGTAGATCCTTCTACCGTGACTTATCTAACAATTTTTTTTTGTCTGTAATCTTACCCCATATTCTATTATTTTGTATATTCAGTTCCCACCCACTAACTACTACTCAGTTAACCTTTCCACCTATCAAACAGCAAGGACTGTAACTCGTTTTTCAGACTTAACCAAGACACAGTCCCTGTCACACTAGACACTGAAAATAAAATTGTGAAATAGTAACAACATTAATGATGGTACTGATTAATAAAAATCTGTACAGATGATGTAGATTTTCACACAAAATTCTGGCTGTAGATTTACCTCAGGGTGTTAGCGTAACTAGCTACAGAGAGACAGCCAGTGTTCAGGAGCCTGAGGCACGTATAAAAATAAAAACAAGATAAATAAATAAGAATTATAAAAACCTCCACCAGTCAAAAAAGGTTAATTTACAAGTTTCTTTTCTTGACATTTAAATTGGAAAAGATAAAATCAATCATTGTGTGCATGAGTGTCCCCTTCAGATTTCACCACTTGGATTTACAGCACAGTAAACACCTCAACTCTGCCCCCTCAGTTCACAAAATTAGAAAATAAACTCAAAAGTAAAGAGTTTAAGCTTTGCTTGGACTCAGCATGCCATTATCATTGAATATTTGCCCTCTTTCTAACTTGGATAAGAAAAAAAAATATATGTATACATTAGTTTTAAGAAAACCAAACATTAGCTAGCTGGCTAAAGATGTTGATTCACTTCACATAGCTAGCTAGCCAAGATTCTGAGGTAACTCACCAGCTAAACTCCGTTTTAACCATTTACACAACCTCCACAGCAATTATACCAACCTTTAACATGTCAAACATTCAGTTTTCAAATCAACTTGGCTATTTAAAGCAAGATACAGAGTTGAGTTTAGATTTTATCTACTTATTTTTAGACCATTAAGTCACTCAGGAACTTCAGATTAGGACTCAGACTTGAACTATAAGCTTAGAATAACCAATATGAACATATCCGCTTAAATACATGTCCAAATTTTAGCTTACTATCTATTGCAAGCCCTACAGGCTACTGTGGTAAAGTAGCAGGAACGTATATCCCGCACTACAACGTGCGTCTTCATCTGAGAAACGGTATCCAGTTATTTGCGGTAAAGAACGTCCATGCTCTCTCATGCTTTCCCACTCTCACACTACTGTCTCCCCCTCACACTACAACGAATTCTGGGGCCCACCAGACACATACATTCAGGACTTGTAAATCTTCAAAGGGCTAAAAGTTTCAGAGCAGCGTTTTGGTCTCTTTGAGGACGTGGCAGGCGAACACACCGTTTTTCACTTTTCCCGTGAAACCACCTCCATGAAAACCCATCTCTGTAACGTCAACAAAGACTTTTTACGCGGAAAAGAGATGATCGTTCCCATGTATGAAAGCAAGCGAGAGAGAAATAAGGGGATGTTTTTAGAATGAAGGGAGTGCACTTCCAAGCGTGAGTAACTCAAAGTGACATAAGAAAAAGCCTTCATCTCTTTGTGAGCCATACGGATGGAGAGGATTATCGAGAGTGGGAGCGAGGGAAGGAGTGGGGAGGGTAGGGAAGGGGGGAAAGAGGACAGTTATTTTTAAGACCACCAATGCTGCCCAATGTACCAACAATTTACTAACGTAAAAACCGAAAGACATCTGGTCTGGTTTAATTAGTATGTAAGGAGAACAATATTAAACTATTGTAACGGGAAAGAGTAACGTTTCGACATGCACAATTCAAAAGCAATAAACTCTATGTGCGCGTGTAGTAATGAGTGTGTGAGCACAAACACACACGCACACATAGCTGAGTCCTGAGTTAGGAGCGGTTTTGGCTAACCTCAATGTGAGTCACGGGAAGTGGGAATATTTTCAGAAAACTGTCTCTTTCACTACAAACAAACACACACATAAGAACATTAACCAGATAGAATCTCAATGAGTCTTCAACATACTGAAGGCCATCCATTAACCTTAAAAACACAATAGTCATTGTGGGTTGTCTTTCGAAACTAGTGACTCGTGCATTGCTTGAAAGACAATGTTTAACCTATTCTGTAGAGCAGTGTTTTTTCAAGTGGTGTTGCATAAAGAACAACATCTTGTGCGAGTTTCAGGGTCATGGCTTTGGAAGAAATGCTGAGAATATACATTTTCAGCATTTATTCCAAAGCCAGGACCCTAAAACTCATGCATATTGGCTAAATTATATTCCAAAAAAAAGGGAGTTTTTTAAAATGACTGGGAACGTGATTGAGATGGCTCCTTGTTCTGATTGGTTGGTGGTAGGGCCTCCCCAAAATGAGTTTTTCCCTCCTGTTTAGAGAGTCTGGACCGACACAGAGAGCTTGTTTCTCCAAACACATATTCTGCTGAACAAACTAACATTCTTAAAACAAATAAATAAATAAAACAAAAATTATCACATAAATAACATTGTAGGATGATCCTGCTCCGGACCCAGTAACCTCTGGTAGTGAAGATCAATAAAACAAAACTGATATTCCATTCAGGATTAAATGAAATAAATTAAACACTTGACCATATATTGAATGACAGGCGATATCGGGTGTCCCTTCTGTATTATTTCCATATCTAAACATGCAGAGGTGCAATACGACCATAGAAGCTCACCATAGTGTGGGTCGAGTCGTGGGTCCAGCCAGGACGTGGTTTTATTCTTGTGGTTGATGTAGTAAATCTCTCCATCTCCTGTGATGGCCTGCTCCCAGCCATCAGGAAGAGGACCTGAGAGAGAACAGCTATGTTAGGTATAGCGCACTAACCACTGCAGATCCTTATTTACCCATTATGTCTTATTTATCCCCACATTCCTAACATATCTGAACTCACCCAAAAAAAGAAATTTGCATATTTGTTCCCCATTAGACCAAGTGTAGTGATTAATCAAGACATGTTGGTGATTTGGCTTTAATAGTCTTAAGTATGAAACCAACCTAAATAATTCTACACTAAAATTGTACTTGATTTGGCTACGTGAGACCAATTATACATAAACGGTTTCATGAAATATATTAGAAAGTGTATTAGAGCAGAGATGGCAGACTAAAGGATATGATTGTGGCACAAACAGATAAATATGTGATAAAAGATCTCTACATGTGGAAGGAATTCACAAAAATACTTCAAAAACACTGACGCTTCGTATCACTACATACAAACGCAGGCAAGTCAAAATTAAAGGGCTTAGGCATTCAGACTGATTATGTGACCTCTGAACAGTTTTAAAAACACAGGGTGGAGACTACAAAGAGCTTGTGAGCAGTAGGAGAGGTGGAGAAGGGAGCAGCGTGCTGACGTGGGGCAGGACTGGTCATGTTTTACGACTCCTGAGTCTCCTCCAGGCTTCCAGATAAACATCAGCTCAGCATGTGCAACAGGGCACACTCCCACAACGTCGCGCATCAAGCTTCCGCTTACATGCGTGTGCGCGGCTTCAGCTCGCGTGCGCCATGGGCTTTTGTAACAGTGCGTAAGGAGAGTCTGTGTGAAGTGTGTGCAGACCTGAGGCTGGGTTCAGGAGGTTTTGCTGTTGAACGGGGACGGGGCTGGCGGAGGTCGTCTGGGTTATCTGGAGCATGGCTTTGCGGGGGTCCTGCCAGGTGGTTGATTGGTCAATGTGGCTGCGGGGAGAGAAGAAAACGGAATTCGATAAAATAAACACAATCATTCTCTGCCAGTGGTGTACAGAAGTTGACACCATTATTGCAAATTCAGTGTGTGCTAAGATCCATGTATGCTGTATAGATGCTGAATTCTCAAAGCTGATTGGTTAGTTGGTGTTGATTAATTTTCTTTAGGAGCAGCTCTGAGAGTTGTAATAAATGTTATAAATGTGCTCTTTCTAATACAAAATCATTTCATTATAGTAACACCTCATTCAAATGGGAATGTGCAGAAAAATCTTGACTATTGAATGTGATATTGTATAATATTACATATGCCAATACGCAAAGTCAGTATCGCTTTCATGTTTTTTTCTCTTCTTCGTCATTATTACTATTTGCACTTTTGTCATGAATACAATTGTACATCAAGGTTACACTGCATTTCACTTTTTTTTTTTTTTTCATTTATACCTTTAAAAAACGTATTTAAAATTATTAGTTGTGACCGATTTCCTTTTACTTATATTTTTTATATTACATTCATACATATACATATATTCTTTATTTGCTTTAGCATTGCACTGATAATTTTTGGTCAGTTCTCACATTACACATGTACAATCACATCTACAAACCAGTCTTTGTCTTACTGTCTTTATTGCTGCTGGATGTCTGGTATTTCCTTTGGGATCAACTAACTAACTAGATAACTATTAGAAGAGAGCCGTCTTTAGGGAGATGTTCCGGGTAGGAATCTCCAGAGTCACCGCTTTGCAACGAGCGTTCCTCAGGAAAGAGGACCCATTTTGCTTTTTAGGTAACAGGACAAGCTGCATTAAGTGCAGAGCCTGATTAGTGCACCAGTGTTACACAATAAAGAGTGAATAAAAAAAATATATTGTTTTGCATAAAAAGGAGTAATGGCTTGCAATTTTCCTTTTAATAATCTTTTACTCTCCCGATGCCTTTGCTGGTGTTTATGAATGTAGGAACTGTGTTTCAATGTGTTCAAATGCTACTTTTTCAAAACGTCCCATATTTCACCATTTCTATAACAAGTTTTCGTAATTTTTTATACTTCAAATTCCTTTTATCTTTTATCTCACTCCCCCTCCAAACTTGCCGTTTCAGTGTTTATGTAAATGAGCTACTGTTGAGTCATGCCCCATGAGAGAACTGCAGTGGTCAACAAAAAAAATATGAGGTCACATTGGGGGATGTAATTGTCTGGTTTAAGCTTTGGCCAGTCCAAAAAATGTAAATAAAAAGAAGAGACCAATCTGAATGACCAAATGACTAAAAAGTAGATTTTGCATAATAAGTCCCCTTTAGCGCAATTACATTTAAATTGAATAGTTTTTTTTACATTTTTTTAACTTTAATAGTTTAATCTGTAATGTTAATTTTACCAAAGCTAAAAAAAAAAAAAAAAGGTAGAAAGCGCTCACGAATAAATGCAACATGAACAATATGCTAGAAGTAACTCCTCACTGCTACCGACCAGAAGGTTGCAAGTCCAAAACACACAACTGCTAAGTAACCACTGCTGGTGTATTGCTAAAAGACTTCAAGAAGAGAAAAGAAAACAGACTGCTTTAAGGGGGGAAAAAGAAAAAAGCAGCGAGCGTCTGTTCCAGTCTCTCACTGACTATTTGTTTGGCTGGTGCCTTAATGATGACATCATGTTATTTCTCTTTAAAACGGTAGTTGATGGAAAAAACACTTCACGTTTTCTTGGAAATGACGTCACGGTCTGGACGGAATCATGTTGTTGTTGTGTGCGTTCACTGCTTGTGATCATTCAATTTAATTGAAAGGAAATGGAAAGAAAAGGAAACAACTCAAAACAGTTCTACATACTCAGAGCAGAGTTTTGACTTTAACATGTTCATAACCAGCGAAATGCGACACATTTACAGCCTTTGCGCCCCTGTGCAAGCTAAAGCGGGTTGAACTTGGATGACAGAGTGCTGGCGACTTGAGTCCATTTGTCTGCCGAGACTAAAAATAGTTATGTTTTGGGAGTTCATTTTGCAAACTCGAGTTTGCAGTCTGGTAGGGCAGCAGTGAGAGGAAGAAAGGAGGAGGAGGAGGAGGAGCGAGCAGTAGAGCAGAGTCAACTTTGGCCTGGATTACATGTGATCTGCTCATGAGTAGCAAACTGGAGGATCGCTTGAGTGTAACACAAAGAACCCGAGCGCCTTTCAAGGAAAAACCATCCCTGAAACACACTCCGGTACTGACACGCACTTGTGTTTATTCAACGCCTAAACAAAGCCAGTATAGAGCAGGAGCGGGTTTGTGCCTTTCGGTCCTGCCGGGTTTGCGCGGTGCCTTGCAGTTTGCCACACTCAAAGGTTAAGCAATGTGTTCATCATGAGTGGCGAAATAAGGACTTTTTCCGACTTGATATTTATCCTGACCTTTTCAAAATCCAAAAACATTAAGGACAAAATAATGAAGCTGGGATTTTCGTTTCTTTGTGCGAGATCTTTTCTCTACAGAGAACGCTTTGCTCTGCCTGTGTGGCGAGGAGGCATTTCTAATTATTGCTTTGTTGGGACTTGCTGCTCGATTAAGATGGAAGGCTAATCGAGGAAAAGGGCTCCCTGGCAGGCTGGGCCTGTCTCATTCAGACAGGGTCATGCCTAGGGCTCTTCCCAGCCAGTTCTTTCTCCTGCTGCCTGCTTTGCCACACTGAAGTGTCAGCCCATTGAATGATCTGGCGCCACTTTTCCAAAGCTTTTACCTGGCAGACAAAGGCTCAGACAGAGCTACGACCCCGAAAGGCCCAACACTATTCAAAGCGATCCCCCGCTTCCAGTGCTCGCCTCTCGGGTCCGATTGAGAAGCTCTGACATTGAAAAATAGTGACGTTATGGTGAGATTTCTGTTATTCTAGCTTTGTCATGCACATCCTTGGTCACATACTTACCAGGAACTGGTACTGATCTTGCTACTAGTTATCAAAGCTAGTTTTGATAATGTAAACCAAGATCTGGATAATCAATTAGGACTGTGAGCCAAACTATCTACACTTATGGCCTTGGGCAGATGCTCTTATATTTCACTACATACTGTATACATTATTACTACATTACATATACTGTATGTCTATTACATATAAATGGACTGTTGTAAATGTTAAGATTATATATTTACATATGAGCAGTTGAGGGTTAAGGGCCGTGTTCAAGGGGCCAATGTTGGCAAATTGAGGTTTGAACCTATGACCTTCCGATCGGTAATCCAATGTCTTAACCGCTGATGTTCCCAAATACTCCACTCGTTGTCTGCTAAATGGAACTTAAACCACAAACTCTGGAAACCCAGCACGATTTTATCTTGGTAAAACCAGAAATGTCAAATTTCTGATAATGAAGCATTTCAAAGCAACCAGCACTACAAAACACTCCGCTTCAAGACTCCAGTCCAGTAGGTTTTGGGGTCGCACCAACCGGACATAAATTCTAAATTAGAAGTGGTGGGAAACTTGCACATGGTGCATTTGCTACAAAAACTACAATTGAAACTCCTCTTATTAAAAAAAGTTGCTGAAAGTTTCTGGAATTAAAAAGTGTGCGGTTTCTTCGGTAGAATATGTCTCTTAATTTAACCTGCAACTGTTCCGAACGCGCTCTGAGAAGCTTCAACACTGCGTTGTTCAATAACCGTTTGCTTACTCAAGCGGCGTCTCGATTAATCATTGCTGTCACTTGTGCATAAAGCGCTGAATAACAGAGTGGTTTAAGCTAAAAAGCAGAGATAACTTCTGTCCCATGATGAGCTGGAGGGACAAAAAGTGAGGCAGAGAAAGAGAGAGACCGAGAGCGAATGTAGAAAAAAAACAAAACAAAACACAGAAATAAAGTACGTCAGAAAGAGTCTGACTCAGCACTTCACCCCCTCCCACCCACACCACCCATTTTCAAGCCCTTCTTGTTTATGCTTTGCTGATCAAAGGCACTGCCAGAAACTCCCCCTAATCCCCCCCCAATGGCACACCAACCTCACCCCCCCTCCCCCCAGCCACACACGCGGAGCCAGGAAAGTGGCCCAGCCCGCTGCAGATGAGGGCAACCTGGGGCCTTTTGAGGAGGGTCATGGGGGGAGGGATGACCGTCAGGAGAAGAAAAAAAAAAAGAAAAGAAAAGAAGAAAACAACAAGCGCGGAAGCAATCCCTCAGAACTTCTCTGGCTGAATGGATCGCTGTGGTCCTCTTACACTCTGTGTCACCCCGACCCTCCCCCTTCCCCGGCTGCTGGAAACTATGACGGACAGGGATAGAGGGAAAGGGAGAGAGGGAGGAAGGGTGAGAGGGACAGAGGGAGAAGAGTGTGCGCATGTGTGTGTGTGTTCGTTTTAATTGGTGCACAGGATGTTGTGTGTTGAGATCTCCTCTCTTGGGTTTCAGGGTTAACATAGAAGCAGGCAAACTTGCACAGGTGGGCTTTATTAGTCCTAAGAGCGTGCATGAGCACGTGTGCACGCAGGCACACACACAGACATAGCTCCATATTAAAAGTGTAAACCGCTGTCTCTCTAGCGCCAAACAGCCCAGACTGAGGCCCTCACAGGGACTGCAATGTACGAGACACTCAAGTCCCTGAACTCATCCAACCATCTAATTCTGGCTTCCCAAAATTACATAATGCTCAAATTTGACTCTCTAATACATAGTGCAGTTTTTCAGGCCAAAACCCGAATTAAACTAATAACAGTCTGAAAAACAACAATAAAAAAAAAAAAGTCCCACACATCCACGTGTTGCACGACACAATGTCTTATTGTACTCGAAAATAGGGGAGTCCAGGCCAAAACCTTCATCGGCGTCTCGCTATCCCGAGCCTGCAAGTTCATGCAGTTCCTTCTCCGTGTTCCAGCAGACTTTCGGCAATTCAGAACCTCAACCTGACTCTTTCTCAGAGCGAACCAGTTTTGGGAAAGTACCGGGAAATGGGAGGCAAACTGGATCCAGTCCAACAGAAACAATGGAGACACGTGGACGTATAGAAGTGCTTATCCTGCTTTCTAAGCTTCCGCTCTGTCCTAGACAACTGCGGTTATTTTTAAACCTGTCTGGTGCTACACTGTTTTGCGTGTGCTGGGGCTTTGTGAGCGTATCTGGTGGTAACAAGATAAAGTAAATCTCTTTGAAACTTCTGCAAGACGAGATGAAGAGGCTAATTTGGCCTTTTGGTCAATGAGCAACTGGGTCGAGCCATTCTTTAGAGGAACTGCAGAATGGCAGACGATCAGCAACACACCCCGGCATCAATTTTACGGTTGATACTCCCAGCCTCAGATGCTCTATTCTGAAGCCTATCCCCGGAGACCTTGGGCACGAGGCAGGGTACACCCTGAACATGGTGCCAATTCATCCCAGAGTGCGCACACACACACACCATGAGCAATTTGGGTTCTACATGTCTCTGGACTGTGGGAGGAAACTGGATTACCCGGAGGAAACCCACCAAGCAGGGTAGAACATGCACACAGACTCGAGACGGAAAAAACGAACCCCCAACCCTGGATGTGCGAGGCCACAGTGCTAAGCCCTACGCCACCGAGACACCTTTATTTATTAATTTTACTATTTGAAGTAGTAGCATTGAATTTTCCCCTTACTCCATACGATTGATTTTTGTTTCAACCCATTAGACTTTATAAATCTTACATGCACATAAAATTAAAATTTTGTTATGTACCGTTTAGCACCCAAGATTTTTTTTTTTCATGCGAAAGCAGTCCATTCTTGGGCTTGTTAAGTAACCTAACAGTTTACTAGACGTTAGAGACATCAGACGTTTACAGAGACGTTAGAGCCACACATTTCTATTAAATAGTCTCTGCATTTTCACACAGGCATTGGTAATGACAGCATAATGGATGAAAAACTGCAAAGGTTGGCTGGTCAGGTTCTAGACCAGGCCATGAAATGAAAGTAAACGCAAGACGGATTGAGGTCCAGAACTCAAATCGCTATATTTAGCGCGTTCGAGTACACAATAAAGACGATTTTAAAATGATTTATGTCTCCGTCTCAAACTGTGCGCTGTAATCTTAGACAACACACCATGCACTTGACTATGTAGGGTAGTAGCATCTCAAATGCTAATAGAAACTAAACAGACGAGACAAACTACCTTGTGTAACGTCATGGAACGGACAACGCTCGACGGGAACTACCGATTTTAAACCATAAAATGTTCTACATCTGTGGCGAGCAGTCTCATTCGATGCATTGGTTACTGTGCATGGACAAGCATTGAAAAGAGCAAGTGGGAGACGAAAAGAGAGCCTTGACCCTGCAAACTGTCTCAGACGGAGATGGAGTGAGAGATCAAACCCTAGAGCGGTGGTGGTGGTGGGGAAGTGGAAAAGGTTGGGTGGTTAAAGAGGGGGGTCTTTTTCTGGTTCTCTCTCCAGATGTCATCACTATGGCCTTTGCTAAGAAAATCAGTAAGCAGAGGGAGCTCTAGGGGATTGTGGGGGGTAGTGAGCTCACAGGATTGGGACTGGACCCACCCAGGCACTAAACACAGCTCTGATTGATGGCCCAATTATCAGGATCCTGTTTATTGTGCTGCTGTTATTTATAACAGAAAGGGGCAGAATGGGTGGGGTAATGGGGGTGTTATTTGGGGGAGGGAAGAAGGTGGATTCAGAGACTGCTAGGAATAACTTGTTTGCTTTTTTTAAATACTACATAAGTACCCTTTAATTAAACAAACCATGAACTTTGCCGACTCGCCATACAGTCATGCCTTTATCTGGTGCTCTGTCCATGTCTGTGCATCACTCGCTTTTAATTAAGAACTTTTCTCATCTGACGTTGACTCACGATGATCTAAACCTGCTCTCGACTACTCTGACCTCAACTGTGAATCAGAAGAAAATAACAGAGCGTGTAATAGCCATTGTGGACAGACGGAGCCTGAGATTTCTCCCAGTTTCTGAGAAGCCTCTATCTACAAAAGTTCTTTGAGGAACAAGGCTTTCCTTTTCCTAACACCCCGGCACTGGGAATCCGAGGTTTCCATCAGCAGGACATCATCAGCGGAGATTACCACATGACCCTGTGACCCCTTGCCCAAATTAGGCCTTCTCTTTGAAGGCGTGTTCACATCACATACAGAGCGAGTTTATAGGTGGGAGAGAGGGAGGAGAGGGGAAATCTACTCAGCAGCTGATTAGAGAGCATGAAAGTTTTCGGGGGAAAAGAGCACGACACAGGAGAAAGATTTGCTTCAAAAAGGCAAAAGCTAAAACTGGATCGATGCAGAGGAGGATAAACTTGCCAAACTTGATAAAGGCAGAGAGTAATTGTAATGGAAAAGGCTGCTATTTGGGACAACCCTTCTTGCAGAATAACAGATGATCCAGAACCTTCATTATATTGCCGTCTAGGATGAAAGAACTTTTTGCAGACGATTGCACAATTTAATGTCACACGGTGAACCACAATAGCCCAATTTTCCTTCAAAGTGACTTCCACAAACAAGGGAGGAAATATCTTGTGCTTCTTCTAAGATACAGTATTTGATGCCATCTTCTCAAACTGATGTTAATGCTACATCACATGATACGTCTGCTAACTGCTTTCTTCTGCATACGAGGGCTCACAAATGATAACATCCCAACAATAGAATGGCAAAAGACAATTTTCTCCTCCTGGATGCCGAGGCAAGCATGGCTGTGGCATCATCTGGTCTCAGATGTGCTGCCCATCAGGAAGGCAGTTGTTGCACCACTTTAAGTACAAAATGCAAACTGCTAATATCTAGCCAATCAACTGGTTTATTGGAGAGCTTGATTGGAGGGAACATCCTTTTTGATCGCAGAAGTCCCATCAGGAGCATGGAATTGTCATGTTATTGGGTTTTGTGGTTGTATTCAAGTTGGCCTGAGATTCTGCTTACTCTGGTACCATTTGTACAAACAACCTCACACTCCTTCGTCTATGTGGCCAAACAAATAAAGCTCCAAATGGAGCTGGAGGGAGAAGTGCAGATGGTTTAACATTCAGAGACTGACCACACACCATACCGCTTTTAGTGATCACACAAAAGCGGATGATGAGCGTTCATTACTCACTATTATTGAGTGGAACGGCCGGCATGTCAAACTTGCTAATAACAAGTTAATAATAGCGGCTATATTCGGTCATCTATTTTTTTTTGCACGCCTTATTGACGAAATCACATTTTTAGCAAGATTTATGATCATGTTTTTAAACGCAAAACAATTCGGACAATTCGCTCACTGGGTATTTTAAAAAGAACACACATATACAGGGTCACTTGTGGAATTATCCAAAAATCAGTCATTTATATGGTAGCAGAATGATGCATACAATAATGTAGATACTGACACCTGCAGAAAAAAAAAATCTACATGGAAATTTTGCACCAAAACATCAGAAATGGCCAAATCTTTTTTTTTCCCCCTGATTTTTTCCTAATTTCGTCGTGTCCAATTCCTCCACGTCACTAGGGGGCTCCCACATTACGGCTACTACAACCACTCAGTCGGGAGGTTGTAGGGCCGAAGTCTATCAAGTGTTTCCTCTGAACCACGTGACGCCAGCCGACCACACCTTTTCGAACTACTCGCTCACGCACCGTTGGGGGTGGCGTAACACACTTGGAGGACAGCGCTATCCGCTCCTTCCGCTTGCGTGAGCTCACAGACGCCCCTGTAGAGCCATGATTAATGTGGGAGCACTAAGTACCTTTGATCCCTCCCCTCTGAGAGAGCTCGGCCAATCAGCTCTCTCTAGGCCTCCGGCCGCGAGAGGCCACAGCATCACCTGGGAACCGAACCAACGATCTCCGGATGATAGGGTGAGCACTTTACCACTGCGCCACTCGGAAGCTGAAATGGCCAATCTCAAGCCAGAAATGCCTTTCTGATGTCGGAGGAGAATGGTCAGACTGGTTCAAGTAAACAGCAAGGCTCTAATAACTACTCAAATAGTCACTCTTTACATCAGTGCTGAGCAGAAATGCACCGCAGAACACACGACATGAGAAACCTTGAGACAAATGTCTTGTGGGAGAAAAAGACGAAATCAGGTTCCATTTCTGCCAACCAAGAACGGGAATCTTTGGCTATAGCGGGGCAAAGGCTAACTAAAACCAAACAGCTGACGACTGGAAAAAGACCAGGTGATGTTTTTTCCAATTACTCAATAAACGGTCCACTGAAACGGTCAGGAATGAGTGAATGGTTATTAACTGTTATTAGTAAGGAATTCAAATTCATAATGTGAGTATTGAATATGGCAAGTTTATGTCGAAATCATTGCCTCTGGCAGCATTACAACCTTCAGTGTGTGTGTGTGTGTGTGTACACATGTCCATGTTTACAGCTCAAGGCAAACCATTTGCGATACAGCTCTAAATAACCTGGTCCGACATTGAAAAACGAGTGCGCATGTCGACCCAGGGGGGCCTCCTCCAAGCAACACAATAACTTTACCCCAATTTGCAGGTTTAGCAGCTTCTGCATTTCCTCAAGTGAGCAAAAGTCCAAATGTTAACGACTCGGAGAGGAAATAAGGGGGCCATTTTGACTTTATGGCACTTGTGGCCGCAGCGTTGGTGGCCTAATGGGTAAGAGATCACCAAGTCGTGCTAATTAAAACGCTCTTCTCACAGTTTGCCCTCTGCGGCCACGTCATCCTCACCTACTTGACGGAAGGCTCGAGCTCACATATGAGACACCTTACAAAGATGGCAGATC
The DNA here is from genome assembly GCA_030014365.1 of Clarias pachynema. NCBI lineage: Eukaryota > Metazoa > Chordata > Actinopteri > Siluriformes > Clariidae > Clarias > Clarias pachynema. Next base: position 24,317,734 of record JAQMYL010000037.1, on the reverse strand, counting down.
CTTTCAGCGAGGGCTTTTAAAAGCTCTAGTTCTCTTGCTTCTTGGATCTTGGCCCGGGAGCTCGTTAACAATTATTTGATGCTTTTATCCCTTTCGTACGGTTATGCCAAGGCTAGAAACGATTACACAACGTTTTGGCCTCATTTAGCCTGTTGCTTCAAGGCACACCTTTGTGGCGTGATTAACAACAGAACCGTTTTGCTGTGGGGGTGGTGTTGGTGATGGTAAGAGGGCAAGCATGAGTCCCATCAGGACGCCCTGCTCTGACTTTAATAAGCCCACCGAATGCCTTGATTTGGTCACAGTCTCCAAATTAGGGCCCTTACTTAGTTTATGACCCCGGCTAGAGCACTTTTGCCCTGTGACGCCCTTTTCCCCTCTGCTTTTTGCGATGGGGAGAGTGGGGGGTCCATGTCTACCTACCCCAAACGATCTCTAAACAGGCTCGGCGAGAACTAAACAAGGCGACCCAGCCTGCCTCCCCCCACATAAACACACACACACACACACACACACACACATCACCCCGGGATAAATCAAAGCTTACGGCAAACTGCTTGGGGAAAAAGAGGGGAGGAAAAGGAACAGGTCAACACGGCGTCTTGACCTTTTCCCACCCTTCTCTTCAATGGGATTTATAATGGAAGCTGGCAGAC
>JAQMYL010000037.1:24289653-24317033 GCA_030014365.1 Clarias pachynema | reverse complement strand
TGATAATCCACGTCCCCTTATCTCTTTCAGGCGAATAGAAACCTGTGACTGATTATTATGTTATACAGGTGCTTTAATCTTGGAATCCAAAGGTTCCCGATATCTGATGGGGGGGTGGGGGGTGGGATGGGGGGGGGGGCTAATCTCAGTTGCAGGGAGAATTAACACCAGACCTAGCACTACGTCTGGGGAAACTTTGCCCTAAATGTATTATCTTCTGATGTACTAATTATCCACTGCAAAGTTGCTAACACTTAATAAAGGACTCCTAGCTGGGAACAAACCTTTAGCATATGCTGAAAAACAGAACATTTGGAGAAAATTAAGGGCCTTTTCACAATAGGAATGATTGATTTGTACCGTGCCCAGGAACAATTGCTCCCCTCTCCCCCTGCTGGCCAGCCTTCACATTGTTTTTTTTTTATTCTTCGTTCACGGGCACACTTGTGTGTTTATACTCTCCCATACAGCAGGGGGCAATAATCTTAAGCGAACAGGAACGCACCCTAAACGGATCATCGTAGGGTACCACGCAAACCCACATTCACACCAAAGATCCAATTTACCGTCGACAGTTGTGGATTTTGGGAGATGGAAGGAAACCGGAGAACCCTGAGGAAATCCGAACAGACACACGGAGAACAGGTGGAACTCCACACCGTAAGCCGAGCCCAGGATCGAACCGTGTACCATGAAGCTGTGAGGCGACACGGCCATCTGCTGCTTCTGCTAAACCGTAAACGTTCACCACTGGCGCAAGGAAGTGACTGATCTCCCCAGTTACATTCATTCAGAATAATAATAAAAATAAAAAAAAAAGGACCCAAGGCCTCAGGCACAGTGTGTTCCTCGGTCATACTTTCACTATCACGGTTTCTGTTCCCTGAATCACTCTTACTCTGTTGACCTTGCATCAAGGCTGCGTCACAAACCGCACATCCATTCATGCTGAAACGGAAAGCTGGAAGTCCTGATCAGAGTCACTGAAGCTGCGTGACTCACACGCGGCTGAGCCACAAATAGAGTTCCTGCTGAATGGTGTTAGGACATCAAAGAGCAGCGTGCAGTCACAAACACACACACACACACACACTCTCCCTCTCTCTGTGTCTGACTGTCTCTCTACTGACTCGTCTATTTTAACAGTAGAATTTAATTATTTTTAAACAATATTTTATAAAATTTCTTCTTATGCAGCATCATGGCTGAAGTCCCTGAATGCGACACTAGACATAATTTAAGCATAATAAACATAAAGAAGAAAATACGTAACTGCTGATATGGTGAAGCTATCTGTAATGTAAAGTTTATTTAACATTTATGGAGGAAGTCTGCAGTGTCGGTCGGTGTATAGTGTAACACTCGGTTCTCTACCATGTGGGAGTCTTCAGTACTGAGGAGTCTCTGGTTTCTCTGTAATACTATACGCCGTTTTTTTTTTTTTTTCTCCTTCTTCTTAATTGTGATACCTTTGACACAAATTTTGAGTCTAAATAATTCCCTGTATAAACATCACGTAGGAGGAAACGCAAACCAGGCTGGCAAGGTGACAACTGTCTTCAGCTGCGATAACGAAAGCGATAACAGGAACACAGTTGCATTAAATACAACTACAAACAGTTATAAAGCACAAAGTGTCATACGTACACGGATTCTAAATTGTAATGAATATGATGGTGGTTTAAAAAAATATATATATATATATATTTGCATCAGTAGTTTTACTGAAAAAAAAAAAAAAAAAAAAAAATCCCCATTATTTCAATAATGCAGACGTCATGATGTACTACGTCTGGTCTGGGGATATGCAGTTATATAATAATAATAATAATAATGTAGTTTAAGAAAGTTTATTAAATATATACTTAACATTAATATTATATCACCGTACATGATAATTATAAAAAAAAAATCCATTATTTTAATTTCCAATTCCTACGTCCAACTACAGTTGGAAAGCGTTACACAAAACTCGGAGGGAAGCGCCCTCGACCCTCTTCCGCATCCGTGATCTCAAAATCGCCCATGATGAGTTAGGGCTCAGATTGATGCAGCACATCCACCTTTAGGCATCTTTTTGGCACTTTGGCACTTAGCCACTGGCGTCTGTGGGTCTGAGGGATACGGTGACCGCTATTTAGTTCCTTTATATTCTACCCATTGCGTAATCTCTCCCATCCTGAGTGCATGTTAAAAGAATATTATCATTTTCTTGCTATGACATTTTCACTATGGCTGCCCGAACACTTGGATACATCAGCAACAAAAACAAAACCAAAAGAAAAAAAAACTTTTGACTTTTCCACAGAGGTCACGTGGGCGCAAACTCGGAGGACAAACGACAAAGCTGTTGACAAACCAAATCGGTTCCCTGTGGGAAAGTGAAGCACAAACAGAGCCGAGGTCAACGCCAAACAGAGAGATGAAGAAAACGCAGCTCCCGTCTCTCTCCCTCTCTCGAGTCCCAAACAAAAAGAGGGGAACAGAGGAGGATGAGGGGGGGGTTTACACACAGGGGCTAGCTCAGCTCCGTGACGCTCACTTGTGCATTCAGACACCCAAAGAGACAGTGTATAGAGATCAAACAATGCCCACACACAGACAGGGGACTCCCCAAGTGTGTGTGTGTGTGTGTGTGTGTGTGTGTGTGTGTGTGTGTGTGTATTCTTAAGACAGAGACAGAGAGGGACCCTTTTAAAAATGGTTGCCGTGAACCTTTTCTCAGATATGCCTTTTTTTTTTCGAGAGGAGTCTGCAGACGTGAAGTCCTCATCGCCGTCTTGATGCGGTAGGATCTGGGAAAATTTCCAGACGTTCGTTTTTTTGCTCTTGTGAGCCGATTCGTGTTTTTACCCTCCGCCCCCCCCCCCCTGTTTAAAAAGAACTACTCCAAATGAAGCAGATGTCGTCCAGATGTTTCTCCTCCAAACATCTGGGCTTCAAAAGCTCTCCTTTGTATCCCAGTAAATCTGAGAGCAATCATGTTCGGCCAGAACCGGCTGGTCAGATGGCTCGCCAAATTTTTAAACCGCCGATTAACTTTACGTGCAAAAAAATATAAATAAGGTCGGACGTCCCGTGGAGATGTTCTGCACTCGGTTTTAACTCTTTGGGTCGGTAAATAAATATTATACGATACATAAAAAAAAAACCTCAAACAATTGTGGAAGTAAAGGTTACCAAACACTGATAAAAATGACGACAACCTGAGGAAAAAAAAAAAAAAAAAAAAGCTAAGCTATCCTGTGCAACCCATGCCCAGATGAGTTTAGCAGGCCTCTCGATCCTGCACTCGCTCATGTGGCTACACTGCTCCTTTGTTCCCATCTGAAACATGATCCCCACACACACACAAACTCTCACACACAGGAAGCCTAAGCACCAAGTCCAGCAGGAAAGTTCTGACCTATCGCAGTGCAGCTGCGTGTTTACAGACATCGGACGTCTCTCTCTCTCATTGGAAGTGGTGTGTATTCCTATTAACACACTCAGCGGTTCAGATCGCCATACACTCCATCACCTGCGTGCTGAATGGGTTATGGGCGGAGCGGTGTGGTCCGACAATGAAACACGCTTATGCTGGAGTTTTTTTTCCCTTGTGCTTTAACGTGCATGATGTAATAGTTGTCTAATCTGTTGGGAAATTTCATGCCGTGGTAACCAAGCCAAAAAGCAATTTATCTTGCAAAAAAAAAAAAAAAAAAAAAAAGAATATGATCACATCATTTTTTCCTGTTCTTTTTGAGAATATACTGACGCTGTGAGGAAAAGGAGCATGGGGGAAAAAAAGAAAAAGAAAAAAAAAAAAACACACTGCAATGCTAGTCAAACATGGATGGTTTAGTCCTGATAAGCAACGCCATGCTATTTTGTGCATATGATCAAAATGTTGCTTATGGCACAAATTACAAATATGATGAGCGGCAACCACGGTACGTTTAAAACACTAGCGGATCACACTTATAAAAAGGTTTCAGTGAACTCTGCATCACTTGTGTTAAGAAACTGAGGCTCATCTTTTTTTCTTTTTTTTTTAATAATGGAGAAGTCTTAAATATATATATAAATAAAAAAAATTTAAAATCTTCAGCCAGACACAAAATGGATAAAAGCCAGTGGAGCGAGGAACTTGATCAAGACAAACTTGTTTAATCAGTATTTCCAGAGAGTCAGCGATGATGTAACATCCGATCACACACCGTGACTAACCATGACCGTGAACACCCCTACTCACGGCTACATCCTGGTCCGAAGCAGTTTAATCAAAACGATTAGGCGACAATTTAATAATAATATATAATAATAATAATAATAATAATGATAATTATTGCTGGGGACATGTAGCAGCTGAGCAAACTCTGACGACTCTACGACTGAGCCTGTGATCGGACCTCACGAACAAGAAGGTCTTAACCTGGACGCCACTAAAGAGCGAAACCACAATGTACTTTATGTAACCCTCGCAGATGTTGCCTCCACGTTACTCAATTGTGCTCAGGGCTTTGGAGTGGTTGAATGCCATGAATCCGGTTAAACGTTGTAACGTGCAGCTCTACTGGTTAAGCAGCCTTTCACGCTCGAGATAAATTCTATCCCATTCACACAGCAGCATGAACTCCACCGTCCACATCATCCCTCTAGTGTTGCTTATTCAGTAAATATAAGCAAGTGCGGCATGTAGGGTTTTTTTTTTCTTCTCTTCTGTTTAGCTGAAGAATCGATTTAAGGTTACGCAGTTGTCATAGTACTAATTCTGTACATGTGTGTGGAAGTTCGAATTAGAGAAGTTGAATCATTGGGGGGGGGTCAGGAAGAGGTCAGTTTGGACTTGCAACCCTTTACTTATGTACACGCTAAACTCACTCTGAAGTAAAGATTGATAATGATTAGGTGCCGCCAAAACATCAACCAGTGGATCACACACACACGCACACACATCATGGTGCTTAATGGGTTTTGCAAATGCACTTGACAATACAGTACTTGCATGAACTATTTCAGAACAGCTGACCTTCACGTCTTAAGATAACTACCGTATATATAGCATTAATGAGCTACGGTTCAGTGTGTGAGGAGAAAAGAAACACATCTGAAAGCTCAATCTACCCAGATTCAATTCTAATTGAATAAGCAAGAATCAGGATCAGAGCTGGGCAATATGGCATAGAGTTACACAATAATATTGATATATTCTTGTGAAATTGAACACAGCTAATACACACACGCCAATGAATTTAGGGTTGCTACAAAAGTCTACAGCCAAGCTCTTCAATGCCGGTTCTGGAGGACCAACACCGTCTGCCCAAACACAGCTGATTCAACACATCTGTTAGCTGCCAGTTTCAGTGGGTGTGTTTAGGTGTTGGTGTAATACCGTGCTGGACACTTGTCCTCCAGGACTGGAGTTGAAGAACCCCGCCCTATACCAACACAGGATGCTCAAGAGGGTTTTGTTTAACCTTGAACGGTATCGAAAAGGTTTTTACATATTTTTGTAGATTTTATCACGATAATCGGATCATATCGCCATACTGCCCAGTCTTTATGGCAAAAAAATAAATACTCACTCATCAGAAAGTGAGCACATAACCTGTGAAATCAGAGCTTTAAAAAAAGCACTGTTGTAAACCACTCACTTAAGGAAGTATCTCTGGCCAGATGGGGTCTTGGCCATCTCCCAGCCTGGAGGCAGGGGCACGTCGTCAGGGATCTCGTACGAGGGCTGGCGCAGGTGCTGAGGGGAGGTGCCGGGCGGGCCCAGGGTGCTCATGGTTCCGGGAGTGACGGCGCTCAGCTGCAGGGAGGCAGGCGAGGAGTGCGCTCGGACGTGCTGCGGAGTAAGCGTGCCGGCCGTGCCTGCATCTGTGCTTGCCTTGAGGAAGAAACACACACAAAATTTACATCTCACACACCCTGAAATCATGACCTACCACAGAGATGTGGGGTTTGATGACACAGGCAGGTAGTGGGCCAAACATTTGCTAAAGGGTAGAAAAAAAAGAAAGATAGAAAGAAAGAAAAAAAAAGAGGGTGAGTGGAAGTGCACTGACTCACGAGACAGCATGAGTCACGCTGCTATTGCAAGGGATTAAGACGAGAAAGAACGGATGTGTACGAGATCAGTGGGTCACATGATTTATGATATGAACAGACAGGATCTGATGCAGTGACCATTTCAGAGCCAACACATGGTAAATGTATACAAAATTAAAGAGCAAAATAAGACGTTTTACACAAAAACAACTTTATCAAAGTGTATACATATATTGAACATTTGAGGTCATGTTAATTTAGGGATCAGGGGTAAATCTGTCTTTTTTTGTGTGTAAGTTTTGATGTGGCCTAGTCTGGTAAAGGAGTAGGACAGGAAACACAAGAGGCCTGGCTTGGGAAAGCTCAAAGAACTCTGTGCCCCAATCCATGAAACGGCCTCTGGTTAAATATCTATCTAGTGCACTACATAGGGTGTAAAAGACGGAATTTCATATCCTGTGTCTGCACTTAGAGAGCGCACTTTACGTAGGAAGTAGGGAGTCATTTGGGATTGAACCACGGTGATTTTTTTTTTTTTTTGGAGTTGAGAAGTGTACTGCGCATGTGCGCTGAGTTGAGGCGTTTGTGTAACATAATCTAATGCAGATTTCTCTTAACGTGTTTAAATATATTATTATTTACATATAAAAATACAGTTAATACGCTTCACAGGTAAACGTTAAACGAGTCATGAAGAGACAAGGTGGACGAAGCATGCAGGAAATATAATAAGTAATTTATAAACTGCAAGACGTAGGGTGCGTTTAAGTTAAATAATATTTTAGCGCATTTGTGGTAAAGTGTACTTTATATCATGTCCTTATTAAGTGTACTCTATGTAGGAAGAAGGGAGCCACTTGGGATTGAACCATAGTGATTAAAAGCAGCTGCGCATGCGCACTGACTGAAGCTCTGAGAGGGTATATAAAACTATACAGTAGATTTTCGCAATGTGTTCATGTGTGTTTAAATACATCATTAACTTTCCTACTAGTTTAATTTTGATGTTTAGATACAAAACAACGATGTGTGATGTGCTAATACACATTTCTTATTGTAAAAGCAAGCCTTAAAAAAAATCAAGGTGGACAAAACAGCTACAGAAAATGGACTGAATATAATTTTCAGTTAGTTTCTGTTTCATTCAGTTTGTTATATTCTTTATCCTGTGCTTTATTTATGTAGGAAGTAGGGAGCCACTTGGGATTGAAGCACGGTGATTAAAGGAGCGGAGATGAGTACTGCGCATGCGCGCTGACTGCTTATCTGTAGGAGTTTGTGTAGACTTTCTTGTTAAGGCAAGTTCTTAAAAAAATAATAACGAATTTTCAGATTTAAAAAAGGACATAGGATTCGCCATTTCTTGTGGTGTAGTAAGATGTGAAATGATATTTGGAGAGAAAATGAAAAAAAAAAAAAAAACATAGTACAGAAAATGTTGCAATAAGTTCTTAAGAAATGGAAAGACGTGTGATGGTGCGTTCAAGGGCAGTACATATAAATAAATGTATATATAAAGTGTGTTACCTGTCTGGAGTGTGATTTAGGCTCGGGTGGTTTGAAGAAGGAGTCTGGCAGCTTCCTCATCCTCATGGGCACGGATGGAGGCACGGTGGCGCCTTTGGGGTTCATCACGGCGTTAAAGAGCGCCTCCAGATCGGTCTCCGAGTCTCCGCGGACATGGACCACCTGGTGTCCTGCGGGGGGGTTATGCTGGCTCGGATCCATGATTTCAAACCAAAAAGCAAAGACCCCAAAAGAAGTATTTTCTTTAAAAAAAAAAAAAAAAATCAAGAATAATCACTTATCTGACTTCAGCGCTCAAAGCTGCGCGCAGAAACTCCGAAATGCATGAATCTCATGAACGCGTCTCAGTGCTTCTCTCCAAACACACTGGCGTCAGCTCGCTATCCAAGACTGGCAAAAAGAAATAAAACGCGACGGGTTAGTTTTCCGCTTGGCCAGGACCCACTGACCGGAGTGGAAACGCGCATATCTTCCCAAAACAAACAAAACTTTTTTTTTTTTCCCCAGTAAACAGACTTCTTCTCAAAACCTCCTGGAGTTTGAAAAAGTTTTAAGCCGAAAGCTGGAGAGAACTTCCAACAAATCGAGCAAAGATTTCAGCAACATTTGCAAACGCACTGAAAATCACTGCGCGTTCACTCACCAAACTTTTTTTTTTTTTTTCTCTGAAGTTCTTCAGTAACTTTTGGGGCAGGACATCAAACTTTTTTTTTTGGTCACGTGATCATGAGTCACAGAGGGCGGAGTCTCCTAAGCGAGAGGGGCCGCAACACCCCAGCAGTGCGTTTCCAGAACTTTTGGTGTGTTCATGGAGTCGGCTCCAAAATTCCAAGACTTGAACCAAGTGTTTCGTTTCCTTATTTCAGGCAATAATTCTTAAACAAACGACAGGAAATTATACCGTGTAAAATAAAAGATATAATAATAATTTAACGTACACAAAATCTCTTAATTTCTAAATATAAAGCCGAGTCAATTTTCCTTTTTTCCAATTTTCAGTCTTCTTTAGGAGTCGACTCCTTGCGCAGAATCGACTCTTTTCAGGATCGACTCCTAGTCCTGGCTAGTGTCTAATGTTGTGGTTTGAGAAATTTTTAAAGGCATTATCAACAGGAGAAATCTCATAATATTACATTTCAATCCTAAAAAAAGAGCTAATTCTTCTATTATATCCACCAGTAATTGATAATTAGCTCATTTGTTATCCTGCATAGGGGTCAGGGTGCCCTGGAGTCTATACCACAGACTGCAGGGAACAAGGAATCCAAGGCACCCTGTGATGGGATGGACAGTAATCACAAGGCACATTTACAGCATTTGGCAGATGCTCTTATCCAGATTATCAGTATACATTTAAGTAATTAGGTGATAAGGGCCTTGCTCAAGGGCCCAACAGTGGCAATTTGGTGGTGGTGGGGTTTTGACCATGGGACCTTCCAATCAGTTGTCCAATGCCTTAATCACTGATCTACCCCTGCCACACTGTGCACAAGCACACAATAATTCACACACTCAATTATCACTATGCACTACTACACATTAAAATACATTTTGGAAAAATCAATCAACTATGATGCACGTCTTTAGACTATGAGAAGAAACTGGAGCACTCTGAGAAAACCCACAAAGCATGGAGAAAAGATGTTTTTTGCCTGATAATTGCTCCTGCAGTGGAAGTGCTTAAAAGAAGTACAGTAACATTATTTTTTAATGCATCAATCACTTAATTAATCACGATACTTAATTAAACATGTTACTTAATTATCAGACCAAATATGTGAAAGGATGTGGATTCATCAAACAGGAAGCTGATGCCAAATATACGAAATAGGAAAAAATTACTTATGCTTTGACTGTTCTTTCCCCACATATTTACGATGCATATGTACATATGATGTTTATCTAGTTGAAGCATTTCATTCCCAAATGATCAAACATAGTATTAAAATCCTTTCATCAATCTTTAAAACCATGCTTTTTTTGAAAATGATATAAACATCTTCCACAACATGTTGCTGAGTTAAACAAGAAAACCACAAAAAAATATAAAATCCCCTCCTTATACTGTATATCTAAATTTACGCGAAAATAAAGATTAAGTGGTGGCTTGGGCTGTTGAGACTCTTGGTTGCTGATTGTAGTGTTTTGGGTTCGAGCCACCGCCACCGCCGGATCGCCACTGTTGGGTACTTAGGCAAGACCCACAACACTACACGCCATACAACTCAGGCAGAGTATGTAGTGCCAGTCCCATGCATGGTATGAAAATGGGAGGGGTGTGACAGGCATTAAACCTGTGTAACTGAAGGGTCTTGCTGATCAGATTATCCAGGATAAGAGGGACAAACCCGAAGATTTAAAAAAAATTTCTAAATAAAGATTAAAAGAGCCACTTACACCAACGTAGTCATTGAAACTGCAATATTAATCTGCCTCTGTTTGGTTCAATCGTAAATGACGACTCACTGTTTCCTGCAAGTGCATAGTTTAAACATATAGTGCACTATGTTCAAAGGATTTCCCTTTCAAAGGTCTTTTTGTGGTTTAAAAAAAGTTTAAGGTATTTTTTAATTTGTTTGCTGGTTGTTTATAAAACAAACAGAAAATTAAAATGCTGCTGTATTCTACCTGCAAGAGATGCCCAAGAAAATCTAAGTAAAAATCCAAAGTGGTACCTAAAAAATGTTTTGATCACGTAAAAACAAAAACTCTTTAACAATTTGAAGTGTATTTTATGCATGAAAAAAATCAAAATAAATCCTAACTTGCTGACATCTTTTAAAATAGAAGAAGAAAAAAGTTTTCGTTTCTGAAACAGTGCTCATGCCAGTCTTGAAATTGTTATGTAAATCATCCTTTTACTTTTAATTGAGAAATTATTTAGTCTACGCTCTGATGAGTCATGAGCGTGAAGCATCTCAATGAAAAATGATTTAGAGTGAGTACTGCTAAACAGTCAAACAAGTTTAGTTTTGTTAACATAAGTGACAAAAGGAACTACTTATTTCGCAACATTGAATTTGGCTATAAACAGATTTTAGAATAGAATTTCATTCATTCATCTTCATTAAATGCTTTATTTTGGGGTCACAGTCGATCTGGATCTAAACTTACGAGAGTAGGTAAAACTTCATCGACTGTACATTTGCATTCGCATTACAGTGATTTTCCTGATCTTGATGCCTCATACTTTCTTCTTCTTAATCAGCTTGTTTTGTTCTTTCTCTATGAAGTAAAGATAATACCAAAATCCTGTATGATTTGCTACGATTTCATCCATGACTGATGGATGTTAGTTTCCATGTTTTAAGCTCATTAAAGAGCTGTCATTGTGCTAGAGTGTCAGTCTCTCTGATCCCTGCTGGACCACCCACCATGCTGTCCCAAGAGGAGAAGGGGGTGCTGGTTTAGGGACATCATCAGTGGGTCAATATGGCTCTGAAGTGATCGACTCAATCTTTCACAGGACAAAAACCCAGTGCTACTTTCTCCCAGTACACCCAGAATTAATGGCACACTTAAGGACTAAAAATCCACCCATTCTGAGTGTGTATGTGAACCGTATTATACAAGATTCTTATTTAATTGCAGAGATCCCTTCAAGGGGATCACTTAATGATTTACATGAACACATATTCAGTGGCTTCATATATATATTACAATTTGTCAGCATGTTGAATTTTGTTCAAGATGTGCATATTTATTCAATAAATTAAACCATTATGGGTTTAAGACTGTTTTTGCTGTTTACGACTGTTTTTACATCTAGATTCTCGCAAGGAAGGTTCAAACCAGGATAAACTCTTTTAATGTAAAATGAATCCATAAGCCAGACATCACAGTAGCGTTTTATTAGCATTTAACTTTATTTTATCATTTAATTTCGTTCAATTATGCACCTCACAGCATTGTACTTCTGGGAGAAGCTTTGGCAACTGAGCATTTGTGCCCTCTACAGGTCAGTGGACATGTCTCAGGTTTCAGTGGTTAAACCACAAATGACATGAATAATATCTAATGCAGCACGGACAATTTGTGATAACAACCATACTATATTAATATCTATTAAATAATTTTAAAATGCAATTTAAATACAATTTATCCACAAGATTGCTCTTGAATCTGATTTAATTGTTTCAGTTCTTTTCAGTGGAATTCTTCATTTAACTACTTATATTGTTTCAGCAGTTCTTACAGTAGTTATTATATAATAATAATAATTATTATTATTATTTAAAATATGAATTTTAGATTATTATTATTATAAAGTATTATTTACAATGGAAAAGTAATTTCATTTCTCAACTTAATTCAAAATGTCAAACTCACATATTCTAGATTAATTACATGTAAAGTGAAATATTTCAACCATTTTTTTGTTTTAATTTTGGAAATTATGGTTCATACAGCTCATGAAAATATGCTCATCTCAAAAAATTTTTAATGTTTCCCAAGATCAATCAGAAATGACCAATCTCAAATCAAATTAAATCAAATCAAATCACCTTTGCACCTCCAGGGTCCGGGTTCGATTCCCGGCCATATATGACTGCTGATGAAATTCAAAAAAGAAAAATTTAATTATGAAGTATTTTATATATTTTTTTATTTTATTTAATATATTATTAGATAAATATATTATTAAGAAAATGTTTTATGTGTAAAAAAGTATGAAAAGTGTCCATGTCCATTATGCATTCAGTACTTGGTCGGGACTCCTTAAGCATGAATTAATGCATCAATACCATACCATACCATACCACTTTATTTCTAAAGCACTTTAAAACAACAACAAAGCTGACCAAAGTGCTGTACAAAAGTCAACATTCTTCCATAAAACAGCAGGGTGTTTTATAATAAAACGTTAAATTGATAAATAATATTTAAATAAATAAATAAATAAATAAATAAAAACATCAATGCAGCATGGCATAAGCCTGTGGTACTGCTGAGGTGTTATTGAAGACCAGGTTGCTTTGATATCAGCCTTCAGCTCTTCTGTATTGTTGCCCCAGGTGTTTCCCATCTTCCTCTTGACAATACCTCCGAGATTCTCTTTGGGGTTCAGGTCAGGTGAGTCGGCTTGCCAATCATGCACAGTAATTTCACAGTCAGCAATCCAGTTAGTGGTAGTTTTGTTAGTTGTCCTGCTGGAAATGAAAATCGGCATCGCTACAAAGATTCCCAGCAAACATATGCACGATCATAAGATGTTTATTTAGTGCTTATATGGAAGGGGTCTCCTGTATCAGTGGTTTGTAATTATATGTTTCCCATCATGGGAAAGGCTTCAGAACACGACTTAGTGCCTTACAATTTCTTAATAAGATAAAAAATTGCTTTAAAAGAGACCAAAGGAAAAGGGAATGACTTTTTATATTGTAGCTGCTATATTGTAAGTGATAATAGGAACTAACATCTCTCATGACGTACACATCGTTTAACATCAAGTGTAATTTTAAACTGATGAAAAAAAACAGTATGATATATAATCTGTAAATATTTAGTGCTGGGAGATTGCTATTGAATAAGAGGAATAAAACACATTGAGAGGAAAAAATATGGAAAATTGTTTCATTTCCTATAACAGCACAAATAATGAATACATATCAGCTTGTTTATTCGTCACTATGAGACTTCTACCATGGAAAGTCTTCGTTATGTATGTGTTAACATTAACATCATTTACCTAACAGCACTTTTTCCTGAGCCTTACTTGACTTTTAACATTTGTGTTCGCTACATTAGAGCTTGAGTGTTTAATTGTGTGGTTTGGTCAGTGCAAAATGGCAGCTTGCTGAAAAGGCCAGGTGTTAGCTTCAGGCAGGTCGTATCAGATATCTTCTCCTTAGTCTTGCCGAGTCAATCCCACCTGAGGGACTTTTTCAGTCTGGACACTTTGTATTCTCGAGCTGCCATTCATATTGTTTGGCTAGATGCTAATTATTTGACATTAATCCCCCCCTTTTTTTTTTTTTTTTTTTTTTTTTTACAAATGTATGATGGTATTTCTGGCATAATGACAATTCTCCTAGGGAGAACCTTTTTCTTAGAAGAGGGGTTCTCAGATTGGGGTCGATGAAGCTATTTGATAAGGCGTTTTTGATTACATTTCAGCCACACAAATATAGCGTTTGTAATGAAATTAATTATTAAGACATTATTTTGACTTGGTGTCGCAGTAGCGTACACACATCGTGTTGTTTTCTGTTCATTTAAGTTTTATTTATCTTTGTTTTTTTATTTTTTTGCAAACAGTATTTCCCTTTGGGATTAATAACGTACTCATGAAATATTTTTCCAGTTCAACTGTCCAGTTCAGAGGAGTCTTTGCACACAATAGATGAATGCCTCAGCTTCTTGTTCTTGGCTGACATGAGTGGAACTTGTTGTGATCTTATGTTGATGTTTTCACATGTTGTGCGTTCTGAGATGCTTTTCTGCTCTCCACGGGTGTAAAGAGTGGTTACGTGAGTAACTGTAATCTTCCTGTCAGCTCGAGCCAGTCTGGCAATTCTCATCTGACCTCTTTCCTCAACAAGGACGACAGAAATGCTTATTGACTTTTTCTTGCTTTTTTGATTTTTGCATAATTGCATGTAAACTCCAGAGATGTTTGTACATGAAAAAAAAAATAGATTTATTTCTGAAGCATTATGCGATTGCTTATACATAATTAATTTTTACACTTTTGAATTTATACATGAAATTTTTATTTTTCTTGTTCATTTATATCTTAATTAATTTTCAAATGTCATTTATTTACAATTTTTTTTTTTCATGAGTCATTTTTCCCATTTAATAAATTTATTCATGGGATTAATTTTTTTCCATATAATGCATGGCCATGTAGGACTTGTGATTTAGCATAGTTTTTTAAGTTTCATCACTTTTTTACGGCCATAAATGCTGAAATTTGCTTTCACGGTACTTGTTTTTTACAACGTAACGTGAAATTTATATGCTTTTCCCATAATTATTCAAAAGGGTCTGCTTTTCAAGCTTCTATAATAATTTGTTTCACTTAAAAAAGTGGAAAGATCCTGTTGAAACATGTGGATACTCAAACCCTGGGATTTTATACATCACAAGAGG
Source organism: Clarias pachynema (assembly GCA_030014365.1). Classification (NCBI taxonomy): domain Eukaryota; kingdom Metazoa; phylum Chordata; class Actinopteri; order Siluriformes; family Clariidae; genus Clarias; species Clarias pachynema. Next base: position 24,302,378 of record JAQMYL010000037.1, on the reverse strand, counting down.
AAATCTTGTAAAATCTCTACTTGCCCAAACAGACAGGATAATGTGTGTGTGTGTGTGTGTGTGTGTGTGTGTGTGTGTGTGTGAGAGAGAGAGAGAGAGAGAGAGAAACAACCCCCAACATCTAGTAAGATTAAGGGACAAAGCTCTGAAACCTGTTCAACAGGTGTGTTCATGCAACACACCAAAAGTTTCATCACCTTTCTAAGAAGGCAAGTCGCAGCCAGATTGTTCTACACCGTGTGGCTTTCCTCGTCCTGCTGCAACAAGTCTAGGCAAGCTGACCGGAGGCATGGATTAAACGCATACAGGAAAGACGTGACAGATTAGCAGAACTGCACATGCAGGCGAAAATTTAACTTTCTTTTACTTAAGGCAAGGTTAATTCGAGGGCCCTTATTTTGTCCTATTTGCATGGCTGGCCATGCACACATGAGCTGTTGTGCGAGTTAATTATTGAATTGTATGAACATTTAAAAAAAAATAAAGTACAAATAGCATTTGACGTAACTAAATAATAAGAAAACTTCAGCCAAGAAATGCAATGTGACCTAAAAGTGCATTTCGCCCCATGTAATTATAATTGTGACTAAATATTTTTTAAGTATCTTGATCAATTCTTTAAAATCCCACTCCTATTACATCTTCCACATAATTATTTTCCACAGAACATTTAGCACTCAATGCATTTGCACACACACACACACACACACACACACACACACACACTAGCCTAACAAAAATCCTGTTTTACTTAACTGCCAGGTACCTACTACACCTATATCTTCAAAGTAAACATCAATATTTGAATGCCATGAGGACATGTGGAAATATATTTGCAATTGATTGAGGAAAAAAACCCCAAGATGTTCTTTTGTCCTTGGGATTAGGTTTAGACGCAGGTACAAACAACATTAATCCTCCGTTGGTTCAATGGAAACCCTCCATAAAGACAGTTATAGGAGAGTGTGTGTGTGTGTGTGTGTGTGTGTGTGTGTGTGGGATGGGACGGTTCTGCGATTGTGTAAACTGAAGAGGGAGGGAACGGGTGGTGTATCAGGGTGGAACGTTGAGTTCATTGCTGGGTTTCACTCCCTGACCCTGTAAAGCAAGTGGAGTCGGTTCGCTCAGATTGATTCCACCTCAACGGTCATTTACTCACGAGTGTATCCACTCCCACAAAACCTGTCTGAATTAAATCAGTGCTCTCTTTTATATTATTACATAAGAACAGCTGTTTTTCTTTTCCCCTCTTGTTAACATTCTGGGCATTAATAAAAGGATATAAACCTGTAGCTTTAAAATAAATATATTCTAGATATAAATAAGTACAAAATGAAGACAAGGTTCCTTTAAAAAAAATCTTAAATATAACTGGATTTATGACTGTTTTTGAGAAAAAGAATAAATCTGTAAAAAAAATAAAAATAAATGTTTTCGTCCATGCTGTAATACTGACTACTTGCTGGTTTCAAGTGAGCACAAGAAGGGATAAAGTGCTTTTCAATAAGGATTAAAGAATGACAGGCTGGGAAATAAGAGCATTCTGAAGTCAGTAGCGTCTGTGTGGGCGGGTGCGGCTGTCAACTGTGCCACCGTGGTACCTGCTCAGGGTGGCACATTTACGCTCGCCAGGCTGGGGAGACTGGTTCTGCAGGAAGGAAGTACAAGAGAGAGAAAGATGGAAATAAGTGACAAAAATAGAAGGTTGCTTCACAATACGACAAGGAGGCAACGCGACAACACACCTCTTTTATTAAGAACGACTCCAAACCGTCATATATATCACTCTTATTATGCACGTAATTGTCATGTAGTTAGAGTAACTAGAGGTGTTACACAACACCTCTCTGTTCGGTCCATGTCTCTTTCTGTGTTTGGATTTAATCCAAAAACAGCTGCATCCTAAAATGGAAATGGTTTCGATGCTCACGGAAGCAGTAGAGAAAAAAGTATGATTAGTAGTATGATTTGTGAATTCTGAATCAGTTCGTAATTGGCTTTATCCTGTACAGTGGAGCAAAAAGTGTTTAGTCAGCCACCAATTGTGCAAGTGTGAAGAAATCAACTGTAGGAGCAATTATTAGAAAATGGAAGGGCCTCCGAGTGGCGCAGTAGGTAAAAGCGCTCGCCCTATCATCTGGAGATCGCAGGTTCGAACCCCGGGTGATGCTGTTTTCCTCTCACAGCCGGAGGCCCCGAGAGAGCTAAATTGGCCGAGCTCTCTCAGCGGGGAGGGATGAGAGGTATTAGTGTTCCCACATTAATTGCACGACTCTACGCCATTCGGGGCGTCTGAGAGCTCGCGCACGCGGAGGGAGCGGATAGTGCTGGCCTCGAGTGTGTTACGACGCCCCCAACGGTGCATGAGCGAGCAGTTCGAAGAGATGCGGTCGGTTGGCGTCACGTGGTTCGGAGGAAACGCGTGATAGTCTTCGGCCCTCCTGGCTGAATGGTAGTAAGTAGCCTAAATGTGGGAGCCCCCTAGTGACGGGAGGGAATTGGACACGACTAGATTGGGGAGAAAATCGGGGGAAAAGAATTGGACAGGACTAAATTTAAGAAGAAAAAAAAAGAAAGAAAATGGAAGACATACAAGACCCCTGATAATCTCCCTCGATCTGGGGCTCCACGCAAGATCTCACCCCGTGGGGTCAAAATGATCACAAGAACTGTGAGCAAAAATCCCAGAACCACACGAGGCGGAAATCAAACCAAGTGCAAGGCCCACATTAAAGTAAAAAAACCTTAACCTTGTTTAACTTTTGATGTATCCTGCTATTAACATTCAAAATGAACACCTCTAGACTTTCTAAAAACATTCCCTCACTCGCTCATTCTCTATACCGATTATCTTGTACAGAATTGTGGGAGGCCTAGAGCCTATCCCAAGGGAACATGGTGCACAAGGCTGGGTAGAGGCACACACCCCTACACTACTGGCAACTGGCCACGAATTGAGTATTTATATTTGATATGAATTATACATAGATAATTACAGTGCAGTTTATTTCTCATAAAGACCGCAGACTCATCATTGTCAGAGTAACTCATGTACTGTATAGAACTTGACTGACTCACACCAACACTATTTCATCTGTCTTCACTAGTTCTTGACCTAGATTCTAGACCTGTAGCCTTTTCATGCTGGAACCAAACACATTCTTCCAATCGAGATCATACTCTTACTGCAACGGAAAAGCGTGGAATGGGTCGAGATTAGCCACAAGCATGGTATCTTCACAGTGGAAAAGGTTTGTAATACTCACATAAGCAGGGTCCATTGCAACAGTGCCATTCAGTGCTGTGTTTCCTGGAGCCACATCTTGCACATCTGCAAAAAAGAGTCTATAAAGTAAGTGCTGTAAACTAAATCTGTAAGTTCTGTGACAAGAGCATACCACCTTAATGGAAACTATCAGTAGGTAAGGCAGATAACATAAATGCAAACTGGAAAAGATACATCATATCTGGGTAGTGTATGTCTCACAGTTTAACTTTAACTTTGAAATCCATTTGTGTTTATAACTTGATGTCAAGTAGTGTCAAGCCAGAGCTTTCAGAAAATGCAAAGTGCCTGACTGGTTTGATGAAAAAGTGCAGCTGGAAGCTCATAATGACTAATTCTAGTCTGACACGAACTAGCACAACAGGCACGTTTAACCTGAAGTTCAGGAACCTTTCAATAAACAAAAGAAATATGGAAGACACTCAGTCCTAATATAATAACATTAAACATTACAACTGCCTAGGTATTTGATTTTCACTTGCACCACTGGCGTGGCTCCGGTCCTTCGGGATATGGCTCCGGAGGAGTTCTGGGGGAGTCCCGTGGCACCGGGACGTTGGCGCTGAATCGTTTGGGTGCTGTGTGTTGGGAGGTGGGGCCTCCATGGATAGGTCTTTCTTGTCTGTTGCTCGATCGGATTTGGATCTGGGGAGTTTGCGGACCCTGCTGTGGTGCACTGGGTGTTCTGGTGCCTCTTTCGTGGCCTGCATGGACTTTTCTGTGCCATCAGACTGGATGTACAAGCCTTTGGTTCCCGTGGGCATAGATGAGCCTTGTCACCAGTTTAATGGCATATAGCTGGTGATTAATCTTGTTCAGTTCACTTATCAGTGATCATAAAATTATGGCTGAGCAGTGTACTGTATGAGAGGGGCCCAAATGTATACACACTTCAAATATGAAACATGATAGCATCATTATAATACTACACATTGCTGCTTAATTCATTTAGAGTTTTAAAAAAGAGCATAGATAACGGCTGAAATGTGTACAATATTTTGGGCCCCTCTGTATACATACATACACAGAGTGTATATTTTTGGGCCCCTTTGTGTATATGTGTGTATATATAGGGGCCAAAAGATTTGTGCACATTACATATAGACAAACAAGTCCTATGCACCCTATGTGTGTGAAACTTTTTCAGTGTTAAGTACTTTAGCAGAGTTCCTATTATCTACTCTGGAGCAGGAACTATAACAGTTACTGGAACTAAGCACCAAAACAGTTCCTCTCTTCCTAGAAAGGTTCCCACGAAGTCAACGCTTATTACAATAAAGCCTATTGTGTTAAAACCTGTGTCTCGCCTGTCAATAAAATCTTTATTGCCCTGTCAGTTGGGCTTTTCATGTTATCATCTGATAATTAGTTCAGCTACTGAATACAACTGAGCATGGCATGCATGGTATATTTATAAAGCAAAGCCTGTTCTGACAAGCTCTGAACATGAAGGATGAGGCTTACACTGCAGGTGGTGGTTGAGTCTATCGAGTGATTGCAAGATTTGCTGTTCCTCAAGGGAGAGAGCACTGAGGCCTTGTTGTGACTGCAGGAACTCGGCAGCTTTTTGGAAATGAGCCGGAGCTACAGCGACCTTCTTAGCACCATCTATCACGTCTGAATCTAAGAGACAAAACAGTGAGAAAGTTGAAGCTGGAATAGCGACAATTTACAATATACTTATTGTTTGAGTAACTGTGTGTTCACCTTGATCGTGCACCATCTGGTCAGGTTTGCTTGCAGTTATTGGCACTTTAGCCTACAACCAAAATATATATATGAAATATTCATAACCAGTGCATTATAATCCAAACCTAACTGTTTAAGTGAAACTCAAGTGTCACTTATAATCCATTTCAAGAAAGGTTCCTTGTCCACAAAGAAGCCTGGAAGTTTATCATCACTGTTAAACATGGTTCTCCAGTTATAAGCTTACGCATGCTTACGCATTAAACACACCTGATACATAACAAAAAAATTAGCACAGGTCTGACCAAAGACATGAGGGTGAAGGCAAATGCTCATTGATGTACCTGATAAAGAACAGGGGGATTCCTGTAACCTAATGCTGCAGGTCTGTTTTTCACCATATTATTGTCCAGAGTAGGTCTTCTTACTGGATTCCTGACTGATTGCCACACCACAAAAAAAGAATAATAATAATAATAAAAAAAAATAGGATATGCAAAGTGCAAATGATCTATTTTCATGACATAATTATCCAGAGGCAAAGTCCTGAAAATATTCCGTAAACTCCAAGAACAGCCCAATGTCTTAACTTAATTAAGTTAAATTAAAAAGTCCCCAACACAACTTCCAACATTCCAGATTTCACTCCACAAATTAACAACTTATGAGCTTGTCACTGAGATAGTCTATTGAAACTAGTCTTTGCACAATAAATCATTATACAGTATAGAGATGATTAAGCACTGTAAATGACAATAACCTTTGAAAAGGACAAAAATGAATAATGTCATATTTGTGCCATTAGTTACCTACCATTAGAAGATGACAGAAAAAAGCCACCCATGCTTGCAGCAGCTGCTTTGACACCACCGAACAGGCTATCGCCATTGATAGTAACATGGGACAAATCGGCGTGAGTTTGAGGCAGACCAAACAATGGTCCTTTGTGCGTCCGCAAGCTATGGGAGTCACCTATATGGATTTTTAAGAAAGACAGCGAGAGAAGGGAGGGAGATGAAAAAAGGATAAAAATTGGAAACAGCTCAAGGAAAAAGTCACGAAAAAAAAACCTCACTCAATTTTTTCAAGCACAAATTATTATTTTGTAATATAACAAAATAAAGAATCCAAAAGAAATAACAGTTCCATCATCACGTGGATTCATTTCAGCAGAGCAGTAATCCCATTAGTGGTGCAGTGTTTTACAAAGAGCCAAAGCAAACAGACACTACTGATACAACTCGACAAAAAAAATGGCCCTTTGCAAAAACTCTAGAAAAATACCCCCAAAGAATCTCGAGTAAAGCTGCTGAACTTGCCAACACACAAAGAGAGCTCAGTTCTTTCAACAGACTCCTGTCTGATTTTATGACAAGGTGCAATGAAAACTCATAGACATCCAGCACTGTGGTAGCCTGCAAGTATTGAATTATGTTGCTGGAATTTGGCATATGTATAAAAAGGATAAAATACACTTCATTTTTTTCATATCAACAAGTGAATATGTACAAGAGTTCTTTTGGATTCCTTTTTTTACAATTCCATTACACTTCAAAAATGAACTACTATACATACTGCATGGTAATATTAGACAAATACAACATTAGACAACATAATTTTTTTTACTGTGAAATAATTTATTTAACAAAAATGAACACTGTGCATTAAGGCCAAAGAACTTCACTTTTGTCTCATCTGCGAGTAGGACATTGTTCCAGATGCCTTGTGGTTTGTTCAGATGCAGTCTTATTTTTGGACAAAATAGATTTTCTCCTAACAACAGTTCCAAACATACTGTACTTGTTCAGTTTTCTTCTAATTGTGCTGTCATGTATTTAGAATTTGACATGCTCAGTGAGTCCTGTAGGGTCTCAAATGTAGCTCTTGGAGAGTTTTTTTTGTATTGCTCTGAGCACTAAATGGTCTGACCCTGGTGGGAAGATTGGCAATTGTTTTCTGAATGCATTCGACTCGTAAACAATCTTTCTCACTGTAGAACCTTGAACTCTAAATAGTTTGAAAATGGTTTTATAACCCTTTCCAGGTTGAAGTGTGGGCAATTGCTGCTTCTCTCAGACCATTGCTCATGTCTTTCTCTCTTGGCGTTGTGCTAAAACATACCTGAAAGCTCCAGACCAGCAAACCGCCAAAACTTCTGATTTTATAGCGGTGTACACACCTGCTGATGATCAATTAATGAAGTGCTCAAGACTAGCAGCACTGGCTGCAATGCATGTTTTTTTCTTTTTGGCTTCATTTTTGTTAAAATAATAATGGTGAAAAAAGTTATGTTGTTTGTCTAAGGTTTTATTTGCTTAATACTAATATCCGCTACAATCAGATGATTTTTATTATGTCTTTACACAAAACACATAGAATTATATAGAGGGGTTACTTACATTTACACATGACCGTATAATTAAATGAAATGTCATTGTCTGTGCAATGATAAAGAATCTTATTATAAAAAGGGTCATGAAATTTGTTAGTAAGATGATGCAGGTATTACCTTCTTCGCCAGCTAGGGCACTTCGCACTCCATGCCACAGCTTCGAGATCTCCTCATCAGTTGGTGTACGGTCCAAGATACCATTCTGAAAGTTCTTACGGCCACTGCCTGCCTGGCCGTCTGACTGGCAAAGGGTGTAAATGCCTTTAGACACAGTCTCATACATGCAGGCATAGGAAGGTTGCACTGGACCCAATATAGTGCTTTCTTGTCTTTTAAGAATGTGCCGCTGAGGTAAAGACTGACCATCTGGACAGTCCTTATAAAGAACCTGTTCCATTGGCAGAAGTGCTTTATCTTGAGAATACTCATTGCTTCCTGTTTTGTTGATGTACATCATACCCTGACCTGTGTTCCTCCCAGATACCTCAGACCTTGGAGGGGGCCGAGGCACCAGGACCTTCCCTTGAGTTCTGACTACATGTTGCAACTGACCAGAAGACTGGGGCCTGAATATGGTACCCCTCCGAGCCTGTGATGAAATAGTGCCTGTGCCAGTTCTGTATAAGTGCTCTTGCTGGGGAATACAAAATCCAGTAGTGGAGGGTGCTGCTTTTTCCATTCTTGACTCCATTGTTGATTCCTGCTGCTTCCCTTTCTGGGGACCAACATCTGACCAGGCTTGTTTTGTTAAGTTGGGGTCAGCTGGGCAAGAGGATGTCTTGTTTTTTGGTTTACCTGAAGATAAGTTCATATACCATGAATGGAACGATCCCTGCTGCGCATCCATTAAAGGCATTTGAGTTAGTCTTCTTTCAGTTCCTGCCTGCATGTTTAATTCTTTTGTCACCATTTCCTTATTTGCTCTTCCATCATTAAGGACTTCGTCAATCCAGCGAAGTTTCTTCTGAATGCACTTGTTGCTCTCTGCGTCCCTGTCTTTAGTCCGAGTGAGTTCTAAACTGTCCCTAATAGCTACAGCCACTTGCTTGCTAAAAGTAAAATGTCCTGGAGTGTAACTAAATTTGGCATCCACATCCCCTATACGTTTTATTTTTTTCTTAAGGATTCCTTTCAAAAATTGGGCATTACTGCTTTTTATGTTATTATGGTTGGTCAAGGTGTCTGTGGACATTTCGTCTGGTTCCTCTGCTATTGTGGAAGGCAAAATTTCCTTTGCCAGTCTTCTATCACTGTATTTATCTGTTCCAGCACTTTCATAGTTCTGAAAGCTCCTAAATTGTGTTCTCCGGTCGTGAAATGGAACACCATTTTCATCTAGTTTTCTCTTACTTGACTGGAAAGATTTCTCTGCTTTCTCTGGCTGTAAGGATGAGTTCCCTAAACTGGGAGAGACTTTGGTCAGATCAGAAGCACTGCTGGTTTTTGAGGCAGCTTGCATCTCTGACAGGAGCTTGGTGCATATTGAGAGCTTATTAGATTCAGAGCTGCACTTTTGAGCCATGCAAGAGTATTCCTGAGGCATGGTATCTGGGTCTGTCTGCAATCTGCAGTTTTCTGCTCCTATGGTTTTGTCCATCTGTACGTTCTCCTGAGCGGTTTTGCGATTTTCGTACTCCGTACGTCCTAAATTAGTTGTAAGCACTTGCTTTTGGCAGGAGGTAGTAGCCTGGATGTTGGAAGTCTTGGACTGGCATGTTACTTTGCCCTGCTTTGGTGTTTTTAAGAGGTTCATAACCTCATCTGCTGACTCATCTTCTACAGCTAAAGATGTTGAGGAACTGGAAGAACTAGACAGACCTTGCTCACTAACTACCGTCTCCAGGAAGCTCTCTGGTGGACCTGGACAGTTGAGCTGCCTCTGAAGTGATGTTGACCTTATAGTATTGTGGACTTCTGAGGGATCCAGACTGTTCTGTTTACTGTCATGACCATGCTGAGGAACCTCATTCTCCAGACTGTCTAGGCTAGACAGGCTTTCTGCATGGCTAAATTGAGGGTCACTGTGCTCCTAAAATCAGTAGAGCAGGATATTAGCTTATTGAGTCTTACAGGTGAATACATCTACTATGTAACTGAGTATGTTTGAACTAACTACCAATGGCGTTTCACAAGGCAGAAAGAAAAATAAATCATATTTGTGTTTCCTGTATGTGAGACTCATAATTAAAATGAAACAATGGAACCAGGACTAAAAGCTTATTATTTTTACATTCAATAATGTTGTGTCTAATATTATGAAATTCAGGAATGTGCTATGAGATAAAGAGCTTTTGGCATAACTAGTAATTATATACAACATGATAAAGTAACAGGTAGTTCAGAGTTCATGAAACTTTCTGGGAATCCCAGGAGTTGGTTTTCACGGGAGTAATATTTAAAAACAGCTGATAATAAATACCATATTTGGGGTTAGGTTGGACTTTAAAACGTAAAGCACTGATTTTTTGAAAATGTCTTACTTTAAAGAAAATACTCCCCCCCCCACTTACATTCAAACACAATCATTGCTGTTTGGTCCTGGTTTGAATTATAGGATTATGTGCTGGCTTCTACCAGCACAGGTAGCATTCCACTGTGCATGTGTGTGTGTGTGTGTGTGTGTGTGTGTGTATGTGTGGTGGAAAGTTGTTCATGAGGCCCTTGTTCTTGTTCAGACGATGTTCTAGCGCGCTGTTGCAGGTGGAGCTCAAGGCTAGAATGGAAGTGTCATTTCTTTTAAACTAGTTCTTAAGATGAATCCACACCCCTTAGCACACACCCACAGGTTTTTCCCTTCAGACACCCACGCACTCTCCTCAACACACACCCATGTCAGTTTTACATATAACTGATATTTTTCTACATGCTTAGGCTTTAATGTGACAGATTATTAACACATGATGTCAAAATATAATGATGAACTGCTGTACTTTCTGAAAGTGTTGGAACAGCAAAGCCAATTATTCATGTTTTTTCCCCCTATACAGTGAAAACATTTGGGTTTGAGATCAAAAGATGAACATGATATAATATGAGACACACTAGAACGCTGGAATGTCATGTTAACAGTTGCCCAAGGGTACTCTGGTAGACTGATTGTGTAAACAGTTAATCCCCCTGAATGTGTAGTGTGCAGCCTGTATTTTATGTTAAAAAATGATAAACCAACATGAAGACCAGAGAGCTGTTTATGGGTAAAAACAAAGCTTTTTTTGTTTTGAAGCTGAGAAATGTGGAAAATTTGATTAGAGCCATTGTACAGGCATTGGACACAGCCAAGAAAATGTGGAATTTCATGAAAAAGAAAGAAACCACCGGTATACTACCAACCAGACAGTTTGATGACAGAAACATTATGAAGACTGTGAAGAACCTCAAAACAAAAAGCCATCACCAGGTTAAGCATCACCAACAAACGTCAACAAGGCAGGCCTGAAGGTATCACAATTCACTGTTTAAAGAAGTCTTTGAGAGCTGAAATACACAGGATTCATCAACTGTAAGATCAGAAGGTTAGTTTGGATTCACAAACAAATATAGAGATGAACCACAAAGGTTATGGGACAAAGATGCACCTCTAGTGATAGAAAGGCCAAAGTGTGGAGAAAGAAAGTGACTGCTTATGATCCAAGCATACAAGCTCAAGCATGGTGGTGGTAGCGTCATTGCTTGGACTTGCATTGCTGTTTCTGGAACAGGACACTGGAAGAGAACACAACATTCTGTCTGCTATAGTTTAGAGGGAAATTTATGCAATCTAATAAGCAGGAACATCATCAGGCAGCATGACATTAACCCAAAATACAATGTTAACACAACTAAGGACTTCATCAGGGGGACAAAGTGGAACATTTTAGAATGGACAAGTCGAACACCGGCCTCTGCCAAATTCAGAATGCATTTCACCTCCTCAAGAGGAGACTGAAGGGAAGACACTCCAAAAGCAAACTGTGATACGAGTCTAGTGGGCCATGTTACTGAAAGCAAAGGATATGCAACCCTAAGGCATGGGCAGGGTTCTTGGGGTGTATGCCACCAAAGGTGCCATTTTTTTCAACACATCTAGATGAGGAAACGAAAGCTGAAATTCTGACCTAAGGTCTCATTTATTTTTTGATCTCAAAAACAAATGTCTTCATTGTTCAGCAAAAACAAAAGAATTGGCCTTGCTGTTCCGGGACTGTCATAGGGGACTTACCGTGTATTTAAAAACCCAACAAAACCCAAAGTCAACTGTTAATATTGTGACAAACATGCCTGTTTTTGAAGTTGTTCTTGATTGTTCAATAGATTCTCCTGCAGCTGGTTGATAAAGAGTTGCTGGTTGGTTTTAAAGTCACCCAAGCTTCTCTCCTGCACGAGCTTGGCATAGGCCTGAGGTGCAGAAAATGTATGCAGGCTACGAGGTCCGCTGGGGCCCCCTGGGGGTTTAGGGGAGGGAATGCAGCTCCTACACAAAAATAGTTGCAATCAAGGAACCAGCGCTGAATAACTTAAGAGTTGAACAGAAAGCAATAGAAGTAGACTAACTAATAGTTAAAGACAACATGCTTTGTTTGTGGAGATATGGAAGTACTAATAGTTGTCTTCTGCTAGTAAAGTCCGCCCATAGTCTTGAGATGACCAAATAAGAGACAAACATTTGTACCTTGCTACCTACCTGCTGCTGGTGGAGGTGTTGGATAAGAATGACGAGTCCTGACTGGAGGGGGTTTGATCCCCCTGAATATGACTAAGTGCTTCATCCAAGTTAGGTGTTCTTGTACAAGAGGCTGCAACACAATAATAATAATAATAATAAGCAGTTAAGCACACTCCTAACTTAGGACATAATTTCAAAAATAACTTTCCACATTAAATTAGGTGTGGAAAAAAACTATGAGAAATTACACTTATGAAAATATACAGTAATTGTGTCAAAATCTTATTTCATTTTAATTGTACGTATCCAGCCAAAGACTGTACTCTAGTGAAAGTCAAATGTTGCCGCTTTCAAACTTTCCTGGAAGTTTAGTGGTGTTATACATGACTAATGCTGTGTAAGCGGCAAGGTGGTGTAGTGGTTAGTACTGTTGCACCTCCAGGGTTCGGGTTCGATTCCCGGGCAGGCTTGATTCCCGTCCCTGTGTGCATGGAGTTTGCATGTTCTCCCTGTGCTTGGTGGGTTTCCACCCACAGTCCAAAGACATTAGGCTAACTGGCGTTCCCAAATTGTCCATAGTGTGTGTGTGTGTGTGTGTGTGCTCTGCGATGGATTGGCACCCTGTCCAGGATGTACCCCGCCTCGTGCCCTAAGTCTCCTGGGATAGGCTCCAAGTCCGCGTGACCCTGAATACAGGATAAAGCGGTATAGAAGAT
>JAQMYL010000037.1:24239039-24255474 GCA_030014365.1 Clarias pachynema | reverse complement strand
AATGGGTGTTTCAACAAGACAATGACCCCAAACACACCAGTAAGCGAGCAGCATCTTGGTTCCAGACCAACAAGATTGACGTTATGGAATGGCCAGCCCAACCCCCAGACCTTAATCCAATAGAAAACTTGTGGCCTGACATTAGACTGACAGAGGAATTGTGGCGTGTAGTACAATTGTCTTGGGCTGTTCAAAGGTGCCAGAAGTTGGTTGACTCCATGCAGCACAGATGTGAAGCAGTTCTCAGAAACCAAGGTTATAAAACTAAATACTATATGGATATGGAGCTTTACTGCCTTTTTTCAACACACTGCTGTTATTTTGAACACAACTGTATATAATTGACTGTTGACATAGTTGTCTACTTGAGTGGCGGCACAGTGGTGTAGTGGTTAGCACTGTCGCCTTGCACCTCCAGGGTCCGGGTTCGATTCCCGGCCAGGGTTGATTCCCATTCCCGTATTCATGAAGTTTGCATGAATACGGGAATGGGAATCAACCCTGGCCGGGTTGATTCCCATTCCCGTATTCATGAAGTTTGCATGTTCTTCCCGTGTTCGGTGGGTTTCCTCCCACAGTCTAAAGACCTGCAGATTAGGCTAAGTGGCATTCCCAAATTGCCCGATGTGTGTGTGCGCTCTGTTCAGGGTGTACCCCGCCTCGTGCCCTAAGTCTCCTGGGATAGGCTCCAGGCTGTCCGCGACCCTGAATGCAGGATAGAGCGGTATAGACGACGATGAGTGAGTGAGTAAATTGTGAGCTCCTCAGCCATTTCACATATTTGAACTATTTAAGCTGAGGACATACTACACGACTTTCACACTCCTAAAAGATTCCAAGCCTGGCTTTCACAGATCTTTTGGATGAACGAGCTTAAGGACTGAGCCACATGAGGGATCGTAGACTACACGCCTTGTCACTCCAGCTCAGACCAACCGAACAGACCAAACTCTCACGAGAGCAAGAGTAATCTTTCACGAAGATGAAAACAAACAAATATAGATGCCAGACAGGCAGCAGCAGTTTCCTCCATTTCCTGTATCCTGCCCATGATCCTGCTTCCTCTACGTTCATTAGCCCTTGACGGTACACGTTCCCGCTTGATATACTCCGACTCATATCTACCGAGTCTGTTCTCAGTCTGTTCCCGTGTAAAGTCGTGTAGTCTATCCTCAGCTTTGGTTGAAATGTTGGAGGCATGTTGATGTATTTTGCTAATTTAGTTTGTTTCGTGCCTGATCAGGTTAGCAGCGAGATAATAGTCGTAGCTAGCGTGATCCATTCAACGTGTCTCAATAATCAGTAGAGTCCTCGTAGAGTTGAAAGTTAGAGACGTAAAATTATGCGAGAATCAAGTGATGTGAAAACCAACACCAGACGCATCACGTAGCGAAGCAGCAATTTAAAAAGAGAGTCACGACTGAAACATTGAAAAATCACACACAGCGTTAAAAGTGAAAAATAAAGCAAATCAATTTATACGCCAGCTCAAATGCCTTAAAAAAAAAAAAAAACGTAAATAAAAAAACGTAAATTAGCTTATAAGCATGTAATTTAATCTTAAATCAACTTGTCTTAATTGATAAGAGTTTGTTTTCTTAAACTTATCATGATAATAATGACTAGATTTCACAAAACCCTCTTGTTAGTACTGTGTCCCTACAAATTAAATGACGTGAAGTTAAGTTCAAGGTAGTCTTACACGCCTCTTTACGCACTCAGGGGTCAATCCGTTTATATCTATTGTAAAGATTTGCACGTTTACAGGCTCATGATGTAAAAACGAAAGTGCAAGAGAACTGATTGGATCCTAACACCAGCCAAATGTAAAGAACCAGCTATGATTTTTGACATGATTGTGCAGCCTGATAAGGAAGAGCCAGCGAATTTATTTCCTTATAAAACACCAGGTTCTCTTATTGCTGTTTAATGATTAATGAAAAACATTGTGCTTGACTCTCGGTGCAAATAAAATACCTCTTCCCTGCATTTCTTTGTAAACTCAAGAGAGAGTTAAAAACTGCAATACCAAACCGCCAGATTTCTTTTCGTAGCTTCTAATGATGAGTGTTGATGATGGTGTTGTGGTGATTTGTTTAGTAAAGCTGAAAGAGAGAGAGAGAGAGAGAGAGAGTCCGGTCGGGTATCAGGTAAAAACCACATTAGTTGGTCCAGGCATATGAATAAAAGTTATTATCTTCCCAGAGATCGCATCGTTTTGTTAAAATATCCTGTTGCAGAGAAAGCGTCTGATTCAGCACGGCAGTCTTGGATGGGAATTCGGGCCAATCCTCTGGCATCTTACCTGCGGGATCCGAGAAAATGCAGATTTATTTTTGGAGCATTTCTTGAAGATGAAAATACTCAATAGCTGAATTTGTGGGAAATTTCTCCAACAATAAATGATGCTCACCTTCTTTTGCGAAGTGGATGAAGTACTTTGTGAGCGTCTGCTGAAACTCTATGTCTTCAGAAGTGGTCGTGCCGAGAGCCATCTCGAGGCCGCCGAAGAACGCCAAGCTGTCCATCATGTGGAAGGAGAATCGGCTTGGGTAAGGGAGCAAGGTGAAGGAATTAGCAGCTTTGGATGGAGTGTAATTCACCAGGTAGCGGTACACAGGGCTCTTCAGGGCATCTGGAAATAACCGTAAGAGAGATAAACGTGACTTTTCACCTTCAGACCTGACAGATGTGACAATAAATCAATGTGTTTTAACAAAAGGACAGATCTTTCATCTCAGACTATATAGTTGTACTGCAATACTGGTTTTGTTGCATCCTGAGTGATTTAATCACATTGGAGTGGCCGGCCTACCAGAATATGAATGAACGGGTCATCATTTAAACTTCTCTCGTTCATGACCTGACTGTTGTACAATTTGGATCATATCATTAACAAGGGTTTATGTGGACCTGCAGCTTGCTTGGCCAGGTGGTTGCTGGGGCAGCGGACCCTCATATCTGACACTAAAGTGGTGTAGAGTCTTTCAGGGCAGCTGTCATTGGTTGGGCATGGTTCAAAACTGCTGTACAGATTCAAGGCCTTTGATGGCACATCCTCTCCAAATGGCTTCAGCTTCTCTACATACAGAGGGGATGAGAAAAATATACGTTTTAAGAATAGAATTTATTATTATTATTATTACTATAGGTATAATAGCATTAACTAGGATACCTGATAGAAACCACTTGTAGTCGCCCCATGTCCAGGCTGAGATGTTCATCGGTGGACTAAGAAGAGCCATTTAAAATCATACATTTATTGCCATAATTTCGTGTTGTCCCGACAGCTAAATGTGCACAAACTTTGACATTTACCTGAAATCAGCTTCTTGCTCTGTTGTTCCAACCACGAGTGGAACGTCGTTGTAAAATTCACCTTTCTCTGAAGCTTTGAACGAATGAGTGACGAGAACATAGCCATCTATAACTGCAACTGGACCGTATGATTTGCCTTTAACAGGGATGTCTGTTAGTCCATCTCGTGCCCAGAATGGGTATTCTTCCCACGGAATGGCCTGAGCAAACAAAAAAGGGAAGTATTCTTTAAATTCCTTGCACACAAAAATCCATTACACACAAGCATGAATCAAGGGCAGATTAGGAAATCGATGGCCGAGATGTTTTGGAAACTAGGAACCAAAGACAAATGTGGACTGGCTGGGGATCATCAGGATGAAGAACTTCTTGCAATGTTATTAGAGTCAGCAAAACCTGCGGTCAGATTTAAGGTTCTGAACCCGAATAATCTTTAACTAGAAGAGGTTATTTTCAGCGGTACACTTGAGAATGGCTACGGTGGTAATCCTGCAAATTGATTACTTGTTTTAGGTGTTTTGTAAGAGGACAAATGATGAGCACAAGTCGGATGAGTATCCAGGGATTGGCTGTGTGTATCTCACCTGGAGGATCTGAGTTATGTCGAGCTTTCGGAGGCAGGCTGCATCTTGGCAGCCGGTATTGTTCAAGAAGACGTGGTTGCCTTGTTCGGCTGCGTCCAACGAGGTGTCGGAGACGAATGAGGGACTCATTCCAATTGCACGATGAAACAGACCCTTAGCTCGAGGCGAAAGCATCAAAGCCCATACTGATGTTTCTCCTTGAGAGGAAGTGGAAACGGTAGCGCATCAGTGAATGCACACAACACGAAATCTCAAATGTGATGAACTTGCTTTGGTAGGAGAAATGCCTGTAGGAAATGTTCTTGGATAAACACGGGTTTTCTTAAAATTGTGAAATGAAATGCAGCGTTGTACAACATCTCTGCAAACTGTCTTACATTCACCATCCTAAGGCATACAGTAGATAAAAAGTAACTGAATAAGAGCTGCATACTGTAGCTTACAGTGCAATATGTAAGGGCACGGTTAAAGTCTCAAATCTGATTGGACAAAAGGTGATGATTTAAAAAAAAAAAAATTTATACACAGTGCAGATGAATTCTTTTGCACCTAGTCAGGAAGTGTGCATTATTTGTGTATAACGTATAGCACGGCTCGAAAAGCAGCTCCTGCTCCAGGATAAATCAGGTTCATATATTACACATGCTATAACGTAACTGTTTCTATAGTAACAGCAGCGACATGTACAGCGGATGTTTAATGTAATGTAAGACTCATTCACATACATATTAAAAAGTGTTGTTAAAGTAAAACAAAGGAGGGAGGGAGGGATCTGGAGGATCTGTGTTTACTTTGAGGGAGAGCGAGTGAGACAGGAATGCGGGAATACAGAGCCAACAGCAATTGTACTGTATATAGAGTCGCGGCCAAAAGCATTGAGAGAAAATGAAATTCAACGTTTTAACGACGTTCTCAAAATGTTTGAAATGATGATAATGAAGAAAATAATAAATTAGTTATTTTATGCAATGCAATTGCTATACAACCATCAGTATTTAGTCTAACGCCATTTATTCTTCAAAACCTGCTGGATCCGGCTGCACACAGAGTCACAGAGACGTCTGCAGCCCTCCGGTGTCTCTCGCTCAAGCCATGCCTGCTGGACTGCTTTCTGAAGATCATGTAGAACTATAATTAAGCAATATCGTACAAGAGGGAGTGCTGTTGTGTTGGTTGTCAGCACGGCTAAGATGCAGTGGACATCAGAACAGCACAACCTCGAGTGTGATATAGCTATTATACACTTACTCACTCACTCACTGTCTATACCGCTTTATCCTGTATTCAGGGTCGCGGGGGGCCTGGAGCCTATCCCAGGACTGTGGGAGGAAACACGAGTACCCGGAGGAAACCCACCAAGCACGGGGAGAACACGCAAGCTCCATGCGGGAGAGACGGGAATCGAGCCTGGCCGGGAATCGAACCCGGACCCTGGAGGTGCGAGGCGACAGTGCTTATTAATTACACCACCGTGCCGCCAGCTTTTATACAACTGTTCCATAAACACCATTTATTATTAACGTAAATAGTTTTTAACTTATTTAACTTATTTTTCTGTGTTAGCCAACACATCATTCCATGATGGAATCATTCCTGGTGGAACCAACTAACCGCAACTGGCGGAGCTGGCGACTTACAGATGTGTAATTATTGTAGGTGTTGTGGACAGTCCTGTAAATCTCTTACGTTTCTCTTTATATTTCCATTTATTCCACTTATTCCATTTATGTCAGCTCCGTTGACTTCTGGGTTCCGGGGTTTGATCCCAAATGGGGTTAAATGGGACGCTAGTGCGCTAGGGTGTACAATCACTTGTTCTACACACCATGTAGTGCCCTCGATTAGAGAGTGGATTTAGGATTCAGCATTGTG
The DNA here is from genome assembly GCA_030014365.1 of Clarias pachynema. Classification (NCBI taxonomy): domain Eukaryota; kingdom Metazoa; phylum Chordata; class Actinopteri; order Siluriformes; family Clariidae; genus Clarias; species Clarias pachynema. The sequence continues at coordinate 24,249,700 of JAQMYL010000037.1, read as the reverse complement.
TTTGAAGCTAGATGTCATAACATTAGAAGATGTGTTTTCTTGCTGAACCGTCTTCCTGAAGGTTTTTAGTGCGAGTTTTGGCCGGCAGATGCTCTTTCCTTAGTATGCCAGACCCTACTGACCTACTTTCACCCATGCTGGTGACCAACTGTTGGGTAACGACTATAGAACACCTTGGACTCAGAACAACATCAGATCAGATTACTCAGGTCGGAACTAACTGATGTATAATACATGGCATATGTTGTCTTAATACTTTTGATCACCGCGGTACAGGATGTTTTAAGAAGAAAGAAAGAAAAATAATTCTCACCAAATATTGTGACTTTTGTTGGGTCTCCACCGAACACATGGATGTTTTTCTGAACCCACTGAAGAGCTTGAATCTGGTCCATGAAGCCATAGTTTCCTGTGTTTAAAAAAAAAGATCCACTTTAATAATTCTGTACCAACTGACCCGGTTATATAACAAAGACAAAACACACATCTATGACTGCTGTAACTTTTCCTCCAAAAATGGACAAACAGTTTAGACAAATATAGCTCCAACTATAACCACAGACTGACCTGAGGTGTTGGTCGAAGAACCATTTCTCAGTATCTCTAGAGCCATGAAGCCAAATGCATTAAGCCTGTAGTTCAGACTCACGAACACGGTTTGTGTTCTTCTGGCCAACTCCTCAGTGGGCGAGTAGCCTTTCTCCTGCCCGCTCAGCATGTGTAAGTTTCCTCCATGGATCCACACCATGACAGGCAGGGCATCAGTAGGCTGTAGACTGGGTGTCCAGACGTTCAAGTACAGGCAGTCCTCTTGACCCATCACTTGGCCGTCTTTCCTGAGAGGTCGCACTTGGGCGCACTTGCTACCAAAATGCGTGGCATCGTAAACTCCCTCCCAGCACTTTCCTTTCGTTTTCAGGTCTGCTGGAGGTTGCCAGCGGCGTTCGTCGACAGGTGGCACGGCATACGGGATGCCTTTGAAGGAGTAGGCATCGTGTTCCCGCTTTCCGCGCAGCAAACCGCAGTCTGTTAGCACCTCGGCATTACCGCGGGGGCGAGTCTGGGCCACGTAAGCCAGGTATCCGGCGAGAGTGAGAAGGGCAAGGATGCCACAGCCGATCAGGAACATACACCTCCGGGACACCTGGAGGAACGGGCTGACGTAGTAGCGGCGGGCGTACTGGACCTCCTCTTCAGTCTCATCCTGAACGAGGTAGCGGTACTCGTTCCTTGCAGGGACCTCAAATGCGTCCTCATTCATCTCTCTAAGCCACACAGATATATAAAGTACATATCACTTGTCAGGTCTTCCTTTTTCAGCAAAATTATTATAATCTTATTATTTTAACAATAAAGAAACAAATTATAATAGAATTTATCTTTAAGAAGTTATTAACATGTCCTGCTGTTATTATTGTGCATCGCTATTATTAATGCAGGATTATGACTTATAATCCTGCAATTGTATCATTCATACTTTTATAGTTTCATGACTAATATAAGTAAAGTTTTTGAATATTAAAAATGGCACACACACACACAAAAAAAACAACACTTTTATTTAAAAGTGACTTTGTCCTATTTTAAGCTTATGGATGATTTGGAGGGGGAAAAAAAAAAAAGGTGGGCTAGCATTACACCAGCAACATTTTTAATGCACCAAGCATTAAAGGTTCCATACATACGTGTCTTGCTTAAGTATTCATCCCCAACAGGATTGTAAAGACCAAAGGCCCGTCAGAACAAGTCTGTAACAAAGATTTTGGAAAGTGTCAATCAGGACATGGTTGTAAAAATAAATATAAGAAAATAAAAAAAAAAATAAAGAAATTGTGAACATAATGTGGTGCACCATTAACTCCATAATGGGAATATGGTACAACCCTGCCTAGAGGAAAGGGGTTCAGGTAGGGGGTCACAGGATAACACACCACAAAGTTGGGTTTCATGAAAGAGTAGCTAGAAGTCTGAAATCTAATCAAAGTTTGCCAAAAGGCATGTGAGAGACTCAGGGAACTTTTGGGAAAAAGCCGGGCAGTAAAAGTAAGTTGTTTAAAAAGAGAGGACAGCACTTTTACAAACGACTTGTCTAATGTCACTTGTAAACACAGTCATAAAAAACACAAGTGACATTTTTACCGTCGTTCTGCTGCTCAGACTGTCTGAACATGTCTACCCTGACTGGCGCAGGAGAGCACGAGCAACAAACAACATTTTTGTAAAGTGACACTTCATCGTAAACAAATTTAAACCCTTTTTAAGCCTTTTTCTCTTTCGTCTTAAAGGAAAAGAAAAAAAAAAACGTTCACGTCCACTTTCACCTGAAAGTTGTTGCCGACGTCCCCGAAAAATATAGCTCACCCGCGTTAACTAAATGAAAGGCTGTACGTTTTTAATGCTAGTTATTTCATATTAAATAAGTCAAATCATTCTCTGACAGAAAGTGATGTCGAGTGGTCGAATCAAGTTTAAATTAGACTGCAAAAAAATTAATAATGCATGATATGGGAATCGGGACGTTAACAGCAGAGCATTTTAAAACAATTACATAACTGTCAGTCATCTCAGATTCATATGTCAATTAGCTCATCTGCCATTTATATCAGGGTTTTTTTTTTTTCGCGCCGATTTCTGAATTATACGTTATACTTCAATGTTAAAATGCAGAGCTCCTAATAGTGCTGTACCATCAATCACGTCAAGATTGCAAAGAAATCTCAGTGCAATTATTTAATCACCAAGGGGTGCAATTTATTACAGGTAATACTGTATACGCATGGCTGGGAATTAATTCATCTAGTTGATAATTTATGTATGTACGTGTAAATTATTATTATTTTTTAAATAATTTTGAGTTAATAAATAAATATTAGCAAACATCCTGTTAATGAGATTATTTGTGCCATTATTTAGTGCTAAATATGTTTGAATACAAAATGGTGCTTTTAATAGTTACATATTGCAATTTAAATTTCAAACAAAATATGCGTCAAAATAATCGCACCATGAGTTTTGGATCAAATTGTTCAGCTCTAGATTCTACCCAAAATGTGTAAATATTGTTAGTATTTAATGGGTCCAAGCAGATATAATGGAAAAGACTGGTTTGATTGTTTCTCCTTTTGACTAACTGTCCTCAGTCCGAACTCCACAAATGTCGGAGTTAAGGTTAAGAGCTTACCTTATCACTGGTATTAAAACACAGCAGGGAATGGAGATGATCTTCTTTTCTTCCTTCATAACTTTCTACCCTTTCTTTCCGTCTTCCTTCCTATCTTCTTCCTTTTACCTTGCTACCATCTTCCTTCATACCTTCTGACCTATCTTCCCTCCTTCCTATATTCCTACCCCTCTTACTTCTTACCTTCCTCTCCTGCTAGATAAATACATTTGATATACATATCAATATCATATCAATAAACATATCAATACAAAATGATATGTTTAATAGCCGAATATCGAAGTTAAAAACTACAATCTCGATCTCACGTGTCAACATAATTGCAATGTGAATTTTTGCTCAAATTATGCAGCTCTATCTGTAATGTTCTCGTCACAGATTAAAAAGTAACAATAATATTGCATAATATTGCCATGTCGAACTGTAATTTCCAACAGAATGTATTAATTCTGATGGTCTAACCAAACCAGTATTTAACCAACAAATGGCCTTTTTTCACAAAAATGCTATATCTGAAAACTGTTTAAATGAAAAAGTTATATAAAAATCCATTTTAGTTCCAGGTTCCAACACTACCATATGGGGAAAAGATGAACGGCTGAATCGGATAATTATGACTTATACATATTTCCTCACACTCATTTCCATAATTTTTTTTCTTTGATTCTGTAAAGCTGCTTTGCGACAATGTCCATTGTTAAAAGCGCTACATAAATAAAACTGAATTGAATATTTATGCAAAGGAAGGCAGGAGTGTTTCACACCAGACTATTCCTCTAATTATACAGAACATTAATATTCTACTGACAAAACCGACATGACAAACTCTATCTAAGTAAAATGGAATTTGTGGAACAAAATCTGTTAAGAAAAAATAAAAAAAAGGTTATGTCAGGATGTTCTTAGAGACACAGATGATGAAGTTTGTGCACCCTTGGAGATGACATTGTATTCTTCTTACAGTACCAATGAAAGTTTTACAGAACAAACGTTTGTCCTCTCACTCACTCAATATCTGTACCGCTTTTTACTGTATATAGGGGTGCAGACTTTAGGGCACGAGGCAGGGTACACCCTGGACGAGGTTCCAATCCATCACAGGACACACACACACTCCTTCACACACTATGGGCATTTTGGGAATGGCAATGGACTTAATCTGCATGTCTTTGGACTGTAGGAGAAAACCGGAGAACCCAAAGGAAACTTCGTGCACTCAGACTCCGAGGTGGGTATCAGATCCTGGATCTTGGGGGTGCAAGGTGACAGTGCTGAGCACTAATCCACCGTCTTCACACTCATTTTTTTTATTTTTATGATTCTGTAAAGCTGCTTTGCGACAATGACCAAGTGCTATATAAAATAAAAGATAAATAAAAGTGAATTGAACTGAACTGAATATTTATGCAACGGAAAGCACCGTGTTTAGCACCAGACTGGACAGAACATTCATACACACATGGTGTACATATACACTGACAATTTGCACATTTCATCCCCTTTTATTTTGAATTGCCAGTTTTTTCTATACATCATCCGCAGTACTGTATTAATTTATATAAGGTATATAATATATATACCTCCCCTTCTTACACAATAATTTCCCTCCAGGGATCAATAAAGTCTATTTATCTATCTATTAAAATTCTATTAACAAAACCGCCATGACAAAGTGAAATGGAATTCGTGGGACATTTTATTATTATTATTTTTTTTACCTCAGGATGTTTTTAGTCTACAAAGAAAGACATGTGAAGAAATTGGTGCACCGCTGGAGAAGGAGAAGTTTTTTTTTTTTTTTTTTTTTTTAACTAATGAGAGTTTCACAGAACAAACTTTTGTCCTGTTTTTAAACAAAACAATCTGCATGAAAATAGAAAATGCTGTAACAAACACTAAGGAAGAGCAGGAGGGGTAACTCACACAAAACATACAATAGAGAGAGAGAAGGGGGGGGGGGGGAGAAGAAAACACATTATACAGGTAATATTCAAATACTATCATATTATTATATATCTAATAATATAAAAATAAATATTTTTTTTATATTTTTTAAATATTAAAAGAATTGGAGATTAGATAACTTTCAGTAAACATGCAGCTACAGGAATGTGCCCAACCCCAGGACAAGATGATTACACAACTACAAAACGGAAAACACACACACACACACACACACAATTCGGCACTGCCATGTCTAAACACAACAGCTGAGTGTATTTGTGTTGTTACAGATCTGAAACAGCACCAGACTGCAGAAAAGTTCATAAACATGCATCAGTTTCTTCAAAATGCCCATTTATGGACATCAAAGTTTAATACCGCTAAAATATATAATACACACATACAAAATAATAAAAAGTAACAAACTTGTATCAGTGTTTTGAAAAGAAATGTTCCAAACTCACCGTTGCAGTGTTTGTTTGTGCGCATGGAGCGAACTGTTATACGTGCTCGAGCCTGAACCACCACATAGTTTCATTAACCACGTCATGCACTAGGCAGGCCGCAGAAGGATACCGTTCCATAGTAGTGCAGACCACTCAGTGTAGTGCACCTATACAGCCACCAGCAATGCGATTAGGACGCGCCCCACACCAAGCGCCTTTAACCATTATCTCCGCCTCTTGTCTTAAAGTTAAGATGGCTGATGTTTTGGCAACAGTTTACTACACAACAGCTAGCAGTTAATATTGTGCAAGAGTAATTAATTAATTAATAAATTTTGTAATTCATCGATGCGATTGAAAAATTTCAGAATTAACTGTATATTACGTCATTCCTTCCAATTTACCTGAGAACTATAATTTCAGTCACGTGACTGAAATAGGTGCACACCTGTCTCAGACCTAGGTTACTGTTCAAATTTGTACAGTATTTTAATTAATTTAGTTTTAATAAATTTAGAAGAAAAAAAAAGACAGCATGCCTTTGGAGAAAGACGGTGGCGTAGTGGTTGGCACTGTGGCCTCACACCTCCAGGGTCTGGGTTCTATTCTTTCCCTAGACCTTTGTGCAAGGAGTTTGCAAGTTTGCTCCGTGCTTGGTGGGTTTCCTCCATGGACTCCGGTTTCCTCCCACAGTCCAAAGACATGCAGATTAGGCTAATTGGCGTTCCCAAATTGCCATTTGTGTGTGTGTGTGTGTGTGTGTCCTACGATGGATTGGCATCCTGTCCAGAGTGTCCCCGCCTCATGCCCAAAGTCTCCTTGGATAGGCTCCAGACTCCCCCTCGACCCTGTATACAGGATAAACAGTCTAGAAGATGAATGAATGAATGAATAACCATACACAGTATGATATGCATTGAATTGCTTATATGACTTAATCGTATAAGTTATCTTAATGTTAAATGTAATCTTAAATGTCTATACAACATTTTATGTCTGTGACATCAAATGGAAAGGCAAAATAAAAAGATTTCTCTATAATAAAAGGAGAATTGCACTAGAAGAATATAATTAAACAAAGTTTCCAATAAAAATAATAAACAAAAGTACAATTAACAGATTTACAAAAGTTACAAATAAAATAGAAGTAAAATAGAAGTATATAAAAATATAAATAACACAATGTGCAAAGTGTGAAGTAGCCTTCACATTGGAACAGGAAATCTACTGTACCCTGATGAGTCAAAATATTAAACCTCTGATACGTGGAACAAATAACATTCATTATCACATTACACTGGCAACTGTCAGGGGGTGGGATATACTATATTATGCACCAAGTGATCAGTTAGTTTTCTAAATTTATGTGTTGGAAGAAGGAAAATTGGTCATGTATGAAGATCTAAATGACCTTGAATATTGCCAAATTATGACGACTAGTTGGCTGCGTCAGAGAATCTCCAAAACAGCAGGTGTCATGGGGCGTTCCTGTTATGCAGTGGTCAATCCCACTAACGAAAGGTCCATCGAAGCACCACCTTGCAACTTACAGGGCTTAAAGGATCTGCTGTTAATATCTTATTGCCAGACACCACATGGTGCAAAACTGTTTTGGCAGGACCTATACGATACAAGTGTTTTTGATATTGTGGCTGATCAGCGTTCAAGGAATAACAATTTCTTGTTCTTGATCAAAAAAAGGAATTACTGTCAATTAAGAAAAAACTCGACATTCCTGACATTCAACCCTATGATAACAGCTAACTGTTGAAACTGAAAAAAAAATGTGACAGGGTTGAATGTGATAGAGGTTAAGGTTTTTGGCTAATACTGGCTATAACTCCATATTTAGCTAAGACAGTGACACCATGTGACATTGCAGACATCACAAAATTGTAATATTCTGCAACACTATCCCTTAAATGTTTTATAAATAACCATTGGTCATTGGCCATTGTCACTGTCACAAAGACGAATCTCGCCTCTGATCTGTGTGCGTGGAGTTTGCATGTTCTCCCTGTGCTTGGTGGGTTTCCTTCTGGTACTGTGGTTTCCTCCCACAGTCCAAAAAACATGCAAATAAGGATTATTCGCCTTTCCAAATTACCCTAAGTGTGTGTGTCCTGCGATGTATTGGCACGATGTCCTGGGATAGGAGAGTTCAATGCAAAAACAACTCTCTTCAACAACTTCTCAACTGATGGCTTTAAAATACATTTAGTGGTTTCCTATAATTGAAGATCTTTGACTAAATCTGGGGGACTTAAAGAACACCCAATTCTGAGAATCACCCAGAAAACCATCCTGAATGTCAATTTACATCTACAAAAAAAAAATAAAAAAAGGCACTTGTATCTTTCCATTTAAAATCCTCGATGTCCTGTTGATACAATTCTACACTGATTTAGCAGCAGGGATTTTACTGCATAAATGATAAAACATCAATTTTGTTATAAATGAAAGTGAGGGTTCATGCTTATTCGTGTGAAACGGGTAACTTATTATGTTTAGTGCAAAGACAATTATTTTGAATTAGACTTAGAGTTATGGACTGTTGTTGAGCATGGACTCGTGGGATCCTTGGTCATTATGTTTTAATATCCCATTATGATGAAATAATAGGAAACTTTTTGTGGATCAATTCAAAATGATGTAGTGTGGCGGCAGAAAATGACTTCAAGCGTCAGATACAGCCTTAATTTTGGAACCAGAATGAATAGGAAGATTTCTGGTCTGTAACAAGTAAGTCATTATTGTCAGCTAGGAATTAACAGCAATGTACAATATGAAAAAATATAAATGTTAAACTTCAGTGGCATTAATGTTTTTTTTTTTTTTGTGTGCAGCCTTACATTTTACTAAGACCTCATTGAGTGCCCTCTGAAAGTTACTTCAGGTTGTTAAGTGCTGAAACCATCTATCCTTCTATCCTGTGTAGGGTCACTGTCTCCTTAGTTGTTTTCTTTGCTGAATGCAGACCACAAGAAGTGAGAAGCTACTCACCTGCATCATTCAGAATTTAAAGAATTAATGCCATCTGAAACATATTAATCACTGCAGTAATTATCAAAATCCAAGGCTCTTAGGTTTTATTATTATTATTATTATTTCAATCCAAACGGTGACCTTTTTTTGGCCGGCCAGAGTACTTTTACTGCATCTCTTGAAAGCTAATTCATGGAAGTGAACTTTTAGGAAACATGCTACTAAACAAACCCTTTTTAGTTTTTCTATTTTTTGTTGATGTGAATGTAAAATGTATTTAGTACAGTTAAAAGGCTTTATGAGCAGACACCAGTCCTTGCTCAAGGTCCACTGTCAATGATCTTTTGCCAAAAATATTTTTATTTTACTTAAGTGAAAAAACAAAATGCCTTATATATTTTTTTTGTGCAACAGTCATTTTAAATTAGACTTTGAGTTACGGACTGTTTTTGAGCATGCACTCATTGAATCCTTCCTCGTCGTGTTTTAATATACCATAATGATGAAATTAACCTTCTGATTTCCATCTGTTTTGAAAGGAAAAAGCTGAAGGAGTAAATTGCTTTTGCCATCACTGCCTGATTTATGAAATGCGTAAAGGTATGTAGAAAATCCATCATACGTTTCTCAGTAAATCTTTAGTGTTTTTTTTCAAGAGGCCTTTAATAAAATCATGAACATTTATATTCAGATAAAGCATTTCCAGCCATTGCACAAGTCAGTTTTACTCAATTACGAAAATGAGCTTTCAGTTAGTTCACAGTGAAAAACAGAGAAAATTCACCAATTTAATGCTTATTATGCTGGTTTGAAGTAAAGGGCATCCGGAAAGGCAGGATGTCCTCTGAAAAGGTGTTACAACTTTTTATCAATTCTACTCAAAATGGTAATACGTCAGATTGAAAATATCTCAATAACAATAACAACTCAAGCTCAGCAAGTCTGTTTCAATTGTGTCCTGTTGTATGTAACCCTTAAAAGAAAACCGAAAGTAAAAAACTAAATCTAATTGACCAGAAATATGATTTTATACAGTAGGAACATGAGCAAAGAGGTGGCACTGAGAGTTTTGAAGAATTGAACTATACATTATTTAAAAAATATTCATCAAAACTAAAAAAAATAATAATTAAAGACAACAATGATTTTTCCAAACTCGATAATTGAATGTACATTTTGAGACAATAATTATAATTGAATTAGGCGAGCTAAACAAACTGAAATAATGCGTCAAGTCACGGAGCTTCTACTTCATCTACTTTTAACTCCTTATCGATTAGGATTGTCGCCGGACCATTTCATGTAGATCTTTGTGTCCCCATGCGGTGTTTGCAGCACACACAAGTACTTTCTCAGTCCTATATGCGTACAGGTCTGCATGACCTTTTCCATATCTTCAGCCTCAACCCCAGTTATAAAAGTAGATCTTCTGCCAAACGGGTAAATAGTCCATCAGTGGGCCTGAGCAGACAGAAGCAGAAATGATTATGCTATTGCAGAGTAGAGAGGACACACAGTATTCTTAACCAACAAGATGGAGGGAATAAATCTTACGTGCAACTAAGCCTACTCCAGGAATGTAATCAGCCAAAAACCGGAGAAGGAAGAGGATCTTCGCTCTGTGGTTGTAGAGAAATCAGATCAAACAAACAATGCCTTAATTCAGGTGCCACAGTTTTCAGTTCTTGGTACATTACTCTACCATAGGTGGAAAACCAAACACTGTTGATCATCATTACAATGCCACACACACAGTCAAGCGTAATTATGGTTCAAATTCGAAAGAAAATAAATAAATGATTGAATAAAAAAAAATAAAAAAAGGATGCTATTAGTGTGTTAATAATTTTAGAAAACTACTGATTTCCTGAATATTACGTGCTATTTATTTACTACAACAACTCAACAGCCTTCATTAATTCGCACAAATTTTTTCTCATTCATCATATTTAACACATGCATTATGCTTTGATACATTTATATTCCATTATGCTGTATCAGGGCATGACATTAACTTTTTTGCTCACAGGCCAATGTGGCTAGTGGATTTCCGGAGTCACTAGCCATTCAGCCTTTTTACTAGCCACAATTTTGTTACCAGAAAA
>JAQMYL010000037.1:24187006-24197126 GCA_030014365.1 Clarias pachynema | reverse complement strand
TATATATAAAATACATTCAGTATTCAGTATAAATGTTCAGATGTCTGGTACTTAATAAACAGGCAAGTCAGAGAATTAAGCTACATTTTGCTCAGCAGTATCACTTCCTCCTGATACGTCCAAATAACTGCAGTGTTGGGAAGATGAACAGTCTCTAAACAAAAAAGCCAGCTATTTGATGAATTTATGTGTCTGGCAGGGCAGAGTCTGTGAAAGCTACTCTGTGAATGTGATTGTGTGTAGTTTTTTTTAAAGAGAGAAAGCAAGAGAGGGAGACAAAGAAATGTATGGTGTATAAATCACCTTGACGAGTAGCTCTCACACACGCTTGATAACATTATTACTCTTTGGATAATTAACTGCTGAAGATGAGAACTGGCATGGCTGCTGTAACCAGAGACAGGAAGGTACTAGAGTACCAAGACAATGGTGTTGATGAGGCTGGAAATTTATGAAGGATGTAACAAAGAAGAGTATTTTCCAAGCACCCATGCAGTTTTTTTTATTATTATTTTTTTTACACATTTTAATGATCCAACAATTCACATTAACTTATAGGAAAAGATGTAGTTATGCCAAAAATGGTGGCGTTTAGGCATATTAGGGTGACATAGAGCAATGTAATGGATATTGTTGCCCGAAAGGCCCAACTATAGGTCTTCATTAAAAATACAGAGTACAGTACAAACATTTTTAAATAATAACACTTCAGAAAAAGAAAAATAATATGATCTATATTACAGTAGTGGTAATACTATTATCATATTATTATCACTATACAGTGGAACCTTGGATTGCGAGCATAATTCGTTCCAGAAGAGTGCTCATATATAAAAACACTCAATTTCCCCATAAGAAATAATGAGAACTTTCATTATTCATTCCACAGCCCCAAAAAATAAATACCTAAAAATTATTGATACAAAATCTAAAGTCAAAATAAAACAAATTAACCTGCATTTTACCTTTGAAAAGTATCGTGACAGAGCAGTGTTTCCATTAGCGTGTGTGTTTGTGTGTGTGTGTGTGTGTGTGTGAAGGCGAGAGAAGGAGGGAAGGGGCACAGTGTCTAATGATGCGCACACACAAACTAACGGAGAGAGAGAGAGAAAATTAATCTTTAACCTCTCTAATGAGACTTGCTTTTGCATTACACGCGTGCACACCTGTGTTATAATAATCAGTACATGCACGCGTGAAAGGACGACTTTCACACACACAAACACAAAATAAAAGATGCTTTAGGCACACACATGTGGTCACAGTGTTATAGTAAACAGTACACGCACTGACAGATGTTTTATGCTCATCTTGCGGAACGCTCGCAAACCAGGGTACTCGCAATCCGAGGTTCCACTGTACAATATATAGCAATACATTTGAGCTGTAAAGCGTTTAGCAGGGACAGGCTAGAACAGTTGACGAGTAGTTGAGATGGTAGTCTGAAACCCACTAAAGCAGCAGCCGGTCTTGAATAGTCGTTTGGTATTTTTGACTGCATGTCCTGCATATATATATATATAATGTGTGTGTGTATGGAATGGTGAGGGCTGCTCCTCCCAGACTACCAAGATGTACTCATGGCCCCTCACAGATTTTGGAAGTGGACTGACCCACTTTTTTTGTATTGTTTCCCAATACGTTTAAATGGTGTGCCAATGATAGGCAGAGGAATTAGCAGGGCGGGGAGACGGCTCCTTGGGCGCAGTTCTCTGGCACTTGGGACAACATTGACAGAAGTTCTTTAGTTCGGCCTCAAGCCCCAGCCAATGGAAGCAATCCTTGATTTTCTCCATTGTATTCGTTCCTCCAAGGTAGCTGCCGAGAGGGTGTAAGTGGGCCAAGTGCATTATGATGTCAACCTTTCCTCACGGGACCACTAAGATTTTACATGGTTCTCCTTTTCTCATTGTGTGAAAGTACTCAGCCTTTCCCTCAATCTCTCGCACTTGTCCCCAGTAGTGTTGCTGTAGGGCGAAGTTGCCCAACCTGCTGAGACAGGGAGAGAAATGGGTTAGTGGTAGGGCTTTGCTTACCTTCCGCGTCAGTGTCTGTGTCATCATCCTGTTCTTGAGCCATAAATGCTGGCCGAGACAATGCCCAAAAAGCTCTCCTTGCTGTTGTGGCCACCGGCCCATAGCCTTTGCTGTGCTGCAGGTCTGGGTGGATCAGATCGAGGCATGTGCTGTAAAGCATGTGCTTTGTCGGGTACTCTTCTTTCTCTAGCTCAGGGGAGAGCACCAAGGGTACAAGCACTAGGGCATCTGCAATGTCCCGCAAGGAGGAGGGAGCTTTCATGCCCACAGCCTTCTTTTATTCTTTAGGGTGGGTGCGCTAGGTAAAGGCAAAAAATCAGTGGGATGAGGATGGTTCTCCAGGCCAACCTTCCTGCTTCGCCATCCTTTTTAAAGTCTGCAGGAAGGATTTCAGGTCATCATGGGGCATAAGCTTTCTTAAAAGATGTTGGGCCTCCCTGCAGTGGTCTGGATGGACAATATACACTCCTCCTGGCTGCTTGCATTCCTCACCAGTGTAAAGCGCTTAGCAGGGGCAGGCCAGAACACAGACACAGGGACACGAGAGCACTGTGCATGAGGTGGAGCTGACCATGGTGCTGAATATGTGCTGGGTTTTCCTCTGCTTGGTTGAGTGCAAGGGTGGCAGCGCCGAGCACATAACAATGTCTGTTTAAATATTTTACATGTCATGACCTCAAATTCATAACTCATGCCATCACTTCATAGTGACCCTTTACATGACTGCTTAAATTAGCACCACAGTTTCAGAACATATGAGACAAATTGTCATCTGTAATCATCAGCCTTAATTAACTGTTGTATATACTGTAGGTCAAATAAAGTTGGTAAACCTGTGACATTGGTAATGTTTGATATGTATGAGGATAGGGTTACCCGTGATGATAGTTCCTTTTGGTTTTCTTACCACATTACTTATATTAAACCCACCTAAACATCTTGAGTTTTACATGAGCTCCAGAAGCCTACTGTAGGTACCAAGACAAAACTGTCTTTGTTTGGCAGAAATCCTGAATTCTCCCCTCTCAATAACCCTTCTCTAGTCCACATGCTATCTAAATGATAGATGGATTAATGTCCGTTTGAATGTTCTGGTGTTGGACTTTGGAAAAACCACTTTGACTATCCCATGTTCCATGCACTGAGGGAGATTAAGGTATTACCACAGACAATTTTCTCTGAGCCTTTCTCTAACAGAAGTAATCAGAAGAAGAATGGTATGCAGTGGAATAGCAGATGAAGGTGTGTGTTTTATGCATACACCCAGTGACATGTTGGAAAAAAAAAAGGATTGATGGGGATATGCTTTGCTGGAGTAGCCTACGTGTGAAACATATTTATTTAGCTTCTATATTAGAATCCTCTTCTTGGGGATTGGAATCTGTCTTCTGGTTCACCTTTATACCAGTTTCATTGTCAATTATTTTTGAACTGTGTGGTGGAGTATAAGGTGACAGTATCCTTTTGATCAAAACTAAACTCCGGTTCTGTCTTGTTGGCACAAGCGAGTAAACAATTCCCTCCCTTGAGGATTGCACTTTCGTGAAAGTCTTCAGGTGCTCCTTTGCCTGTTTTTCTGGATCTGATCCTGCTTAGTCTTTGCAGCTTTCTTATTTGACAAGAAATTGTTATTGCTGTTCCATTAAACATACCCTTGCTAGGTTTGTTTAGGCCAATAGGATCACCAACCATTGGTCAGATGCCTTTTTTTCTTTTGTACCCATTCTCTGGTAAACCAAAGTGCCATTATAGGCTATTGTGTCCTTACCAAAGTTCAAACCATAGCTTTGATTTCTGTAACAACAGGATAAATAATTTAAAACAGTGCAGTGTAGACATACCACTTCTTACGCATTTTATATGTGAACAAAATGCTCCCGAGTATCCTCCATCTGCTTACCAAACTAGGCTGTACATGTATATCATGGAAGATCTCCCTCCATTCAAAATGTAAAGTACACATCACAGAATGGGTGGAACAAAACAGTAAACATGGAAAATGGAAAATCAATTTGGAGGCAAAAGAAGAATATAAGATTATCCATAAATCATAAAGTGCTTCAGCAGAGATCGTTTTAAAGTTAGACATCATCAATCTACGAAACTAAAAAACAAGACACATCTTTTACCAGTCATAGAAAGATGGAATCTATCAGAATTCTGTTTTGATATTTTGTTATAAAATGTAAAACTTGTTTTTGTGTAGATTGATGACCAAAAATAGTCATTAGAATAAATTTTTCATTTCATATACTGTATATATCATAATAAAATCAAATATGAAAAAAACTGAAGGGGTCTGAATGTCTTTTGGAGCCATTGTAAATAGTTATCAAGTTAATAGTGCAATAAACATTATATATTAATAAAGCAAGTTGTCTAGCATTACACACTGGTATTAAAGTAGCTAAGCTTACCTATAAAAATGTCTAAACAGTTGGGAGCTGTGTATAACAATATTCTACTCATCTTTTTGCACAACAGAGCTTTTTATTTCTGACTAGTGTTGGTCTCCATCGTTGACGTTCAAAGTGAAGAATTTTTAGAAATAGTGAAAAGGTTAAAGTTAAGATTAACTGATCAGCTTTAATGTAATCAGTAATATTATTATTTCAGTTTGAAGCCCACATACATGTCTGCCTGTCCTTCTGTACAGCAGAACGTTCTGCCTAAATTATTAAAACAAAGAAATAAAATTTTGTAAGTTTGAGTATCTTACACCTTGTTTACATTAAGTTGTACTTTTTTCGTTGTCAGCCAAATACACTCCCTGTTCAAAGTACATTATTAAATTCGGCATGCAACTGTTCATAACATAACTTTTCGTCAACATTTAAATTTTAACGCAAAACGGTGCACTCTCAGTTCTGTAACGATGCAGGTCTCACGAGGGGCAGAGTCGCGCAAAAATGCTTTGCACTGTTTGGAACGTTCTAAACAGGCAAAGGCGCGGCCATTTATAGACACGCGGTTGCCAGGCAACGCCGCAATCAGCCTGGATACGACGCACCTGGCGGCGTGTCTATATAAGGGTCCTGATACCTCCGCACTTCGTGCGATCATTTAGGTAGCACCGGTAAGGTATCAGGGCCAAAGACAAAGAAAGAAAGAAAGAAAGAAAGGCGCGCAGAAAGAAAGCGACAGAGGCATGTGAGGATTTGGGCTCCTTATAGGCGCATTACTGTCGTTTCTGTGTGTTCCACATACCCTGTCTATATACTGTATACTCTGTTAAGTGACGCTTATAGCCAGCTCCACCTTGAGAAAAAAGACCCTATTTTCTTTCAAAAAAGTGCTGGATGCTGTGATGTAATCTTGCACCTAAATGCTCATAATGTCCCTTCTGCTCAACAGATTTAAGAACTGGCATAGTTTCAGTAAATTCTGTTCAGCCAGTTTTGTGTGATGCTGTGACAAAATCGGTTGGACAGACATTAATTCATGCAGAATTTTTCTGATGCTGGTTTCTGGTCCTCCAATGTATGAAACATAAAGATATCATTGAAAGAGTGAGCTCTGACCAATGCACAGACAAAACCTTTCTTTTACTTATATAGATTTTTTTTACACTATCTTCAAGTTGACATTATTTATGTACTTGTGTTTTTTAATTTTTAATTTATTTATTTTTTAGATATTGAGGTTTGGAATAAATCCATTAAATTCAAGTGACATTTCAAACAGGCAAATAAATACAAGAACTCAAAAGTGAAGAAAAGTCTAATAAAAAAAAGTAGGTGCCAACAATCATGTCTAGTCACGAACTCAAACCCCAAATAGTGAATCAACATTTTTTTTCTGTTAATCTTAAAAATTACCTTCAATGTCACATTCTGCACCTTTAGCTAGTGGAAGATATATTATAAAAAGAGCTGAATGAGGACCCTACGAACAAGGTCAATTTTCAGAACCAGCACCCAGACGGAAGTACAAACAAATTGCACCTGACGTCAATTACCTGCCACTCATGTAGAGAGGCATTGCTTGCTTTATGCTGAAGTGCTATTACTGTGTTTCTTGCTGTCACTACCTTTGATCAAACAATATAACCTGTTTGTCCTCTGATTTGGCATTAATGTTTATTTTTTTTTAAGTAAATTCATTTTTTGAAACCTATTACATCAAGACAATTGAATCGCTGTAATTCTGTTCTGTGCCTTTCATCAAACCGACCCTGGAAGTAGGTCTATAAAAGGCAGAAAGTATAAATCAAGAATATAAAAACTTTAATGTAGGCTTTTTCAATCAATCCAACCTAGTCTTATGATTAAATGTTTAAAACAGCTCAGTGTAATAATTGCCCAATTTTGAGCTCCACTAAGAGAAGTAGACAAGACTGTGTCACCCCAGCACCCTAAAATCCTCGGTGCAGTGTTCACAGTCACCCGATATACCGATCATGTACACCTGTTCCCAATCACACTAATGACATTTAGATTGACTTTTTGCCTGCAAGGTCATGACATCTGTTTGCCATGGTCCTGTCTGCTATTGGATGGAAAAAAAAAAAGATTTTACATATCATATGCCATTGCCAAAACCCCAATGCAAAACCAGTCACGGTGGAATTTGATACTTTTGATACTGGTATACACCTGATACTGTTATATCACCTTATACATCACGTTGTCTCTTTAGATACTGCTTCCAAGTTGTTCCAGTTGTGCCTGAACTGGTCCATTTTGTGTTACAAGGATAACAAACACTACCAAATTCAGGGAGGTACTTCTGAAAATTAACATCCTTATTCATACATTTTCATAGGCTTGTTTCTGTTTTGAATAAGTCCACCACAACATACTGTACATGCATATGAAAATAAGCGGAACAAAAGCTATCAATTACTCTTTTATGTATGCAACAAAGCATCAAATAATCGGTCAGGTCATCAGGTAATCATCAGATATTTTTTTTTCTTTTTTGGCTCTAAATTACACCTCAAATGTAATTATGATAGGAAGTACAAGTAGCCTAATATCGGTTAATGATGCTTCTGCCATCCACTGTTGTGACTAACGTCAAGGTAGTCACGTCTCTGCAAATGGTCAACATGGACTCAATTCACAAGATTCTTTGTGAAGTAATGATGTAGTGTGCTCTACCATGAACCTCATAAACATTGCATTCTGTTTTTGATATTCTGTTTTTTTAATCTGCTTTTTTTTAACTTCTTAACTGTCTTTGTTCATAAAGCTGCTTCATAGATTAGTTATGTTTAACAGGAACAGGATTTTCAATTTAACTAACAACGAAAGCTGTCAAATAAATGTCGTGGAGTAAAAAGTGCAATATTGTCTTCTTATTTTTACCTCTTTTGCTCCACAACACTTCTTGGACAGCCTTAGTTGCTAGTTAGAAAAAAAAATGTTTTTTTGGTCTTATGTCTTGGGCAGGCTCTTATATTCATTTTAAAAATATATTGCCATCTGGCTTACAGCTCACTTCCACCCGTTTGACAGGAGAGGAAATCTACCACTGCCATTTGTGCCCCTGGCCTGTAGGCCACCTCAAATACCAAGTAATAATCTTTGCGTTGGCATAATTTATGCAGTGAAGACACCTTCTGGACAGAAAACGAAGCCTGCCCAACCACTTGATGGGCAGATAATCTTTCTCCTCAGTGCTTTACTTGGTATCTCGCACTGCGAGCTTGAAGCTGATGTACAGCATAAGGTGTTTCTTTCCTCTATTACCTGGGACACCATGGCTCCGAGCCACCTTTCTGATGTGTCAGTCTGCAAAACAAAGAAGATAGTCGGGAGAAAAGGGGCCCAACACACTGTACAGGTTTTCCTATATGAAGGCTTTGTTCATCTGACTGGATCTGGCACCCCTTTTTATTAAGATCAGTCAGCAGACTGGTAATGTCCACAAAGTTAGGGATAAACCTGAAATAATAGCCGGCCAGCCCCAAAAAATGTCTTACCTTCTATTGTTGTCTTAGGTCTTGTGCATGCTGCAGTCACTGCAATCTTTCCAGTTTGGTGCTGCATCTTGCCAACCTGCACCGTTTTAGTCAGTGAAAGCTGGCCTTCACAGGGAACCAAGGTGAGTTGGGACTTACCTTTGGTGAACGCTTCTCCCCATTTTGGGAACTACCATTGCTAGAGACAGTTTTAGGAAATTGAGCTGGCCTATGTGTTTTTAATTGCTTCTATTCATTCACCTTATGTCACAGTCAACTTACCCAACTCATCATGTAACCTCAAAGGGCCCTTTCCAGTTGGTGAGTATTTGAGCTTGACATGGGTAGTCATGCAAGCATTTTTGCCATGTAAAAAGTCCCATATTAGTGTACCGCTGTTATATATGTAGTCAGGAATGACATTCTTGCACCTGTAACAAATTCTCCTGTGTTAGTTCCCCCATTATGTGGAGTCATTAGAAGGTTAGAAGGTTTGTCCTCCCAATTATCCCTAAGGACATTGAGGATACTGTGGGACTTGCAAATGTACAATAAATCAAATGGGGCGTGTGGGACCTCTTGTACTACAAATAATGAGTTTAATCCTCACCAAAGTGTGTGAATTAAGTGCTCTGTTCGGTCAGAATCTCTTTCAGGATTCCGAATCTGGCATGTGATAACATTTTCCTGTGACTCTATGCGACCAATAACTAGGTTGCTTTCTCTCCTCAACATTTAAGAGTCTTGCATCACTTGGTATAGCCTATTTAATCATTGCAACAGGGGAAAGTGTGACATTCAGTTGGGTTTGCTGACTATTAACTGCATTCACTTGGTCAAATGGCATACCTCCCTAGCCAAAGCTATGACTCCCAAACACTCTCTCTTGCTTTGGGATGCGGCCAACCAATTACCCTTTTTAGGTTTGGGTACTCCAGCATGTTGGTGGCTGGCAGCTGTTGAGTGGTGAGCTGGGTCTGGCCTTTCAGCAGTGGCAGTAGGCAGGGCACCCAGTGGGTTTTGGGTCAGTCCCACCATTCAGCAGCAAGCTCAAACAGCTAGATGAAGGCCTTGTGCTTGTCCTGCTGCCCCATTCTTGCACTTTTCCTGTTCTGCCCACAGTTGGAGGAACTACTGACATGTTTGGTGCTTGGTGGATGCTGGCAAGGTACCTAATCATATAGGCAAGGATTAAGGAATCCATAGTAATGTATCTCATTCAATCCCAGGTTTTATCACCAGCATAGCAAGGTTCAAGACAGTGAAGGAAAAAAAGCAGGCTGGGAATTTCAAATGACGTTTATTGTCTGGTTTTTAATCTTCTGCTCTGTGTTGCTCAGCTTGGCTCTCTCTCCCCCACTTCTCACCTCTGCCGTCTTTATCTTCTCAGAGGATCGCTGTAACACAGAACAATTATAAATCAAATTCCCCATAGGTGTAAACTCTTTGCCCCTCACATTTCCCAGTTCCCCCTCCCTTCACAGATCAGCGCTTGCCCTTGCCCCTGCAACCACATATGTCAACTAATAAATTATGATATATTAAGTGCTTATAATGAGCTCTATTTTCCCCAGCTGAAACATTAGTGCAGTTTACACATTAATGCATCAGTGTAATTAAATAATTTAAGTAATTCTAAAATTAAATATCTATAATAATCAGTAATGAGTTTTTTAATACTTTTAGGATATTTTGATACTAGTACTTTTTGTATTTTAAGTTATTGAATGCATAAATTGTGCTACCTGTTCTACACTGTGGTAATTCTATTTTACTTAAGACAATGATCTGAGTACTTTTCCCACCATTGATGTATAACACTATTAATATAAATATCTAAAATATTCAATATATAATTGGCCTTATGTATTCCTCGTAAATGTTCTCTTAAATGTTCTTTTAATTCTTAACCATCCCAATTTGCTTGTATGTGAGTTGAATGATGAATCCCACTTGATCTTAAATTTATAGGGCCGTGCTTGATTTGGGACAATTAGCCTAGGTAAAACCTGCTAAACACCATATTAGGGTAGGTGCATGTTGTTCCCTCTGCAAATTGAGCACAAGAATTGTAGAGATGCCACCAAAAAAGTTCATCTATATACAAACTGGATTCCAAAAAAGTTGGGACACTAAACAAATTGTGAATAAAAACTGAATGCAATGATGTGGAGATGGC
>JAQMYL010000037.1:24150384-24162127 GCA_030014365.1 Clarias pachynema | reverse complement strand
AGAACCGTGATTAATGTGGGAGCACGAAGTACCTCTCATCCCTCCCCTCTGAGAGAGCTCGGCCAATCAGCTCTCTCTAGATCTCCGACTGCGAGAGGTTACAGCATCACCCGGGAATCGAACCAGCAATCGGATGATAGGGCGAGCACTTTACCACTGCGCCACTCGGAGGCTAGATTTTTTGTGTTCTGTGGGTGGGATGTGTGCTGTGGGTGGAGCATCCAGGGATCAGATTTGTTCATCCAGGGCAACCCCTGGGTGCTTGATGGGATAGGCATCGGCAGGCTAGTCTTTGGTTCTCTCAGGCATGGGTGAGCCTTGGGTGCCTATGTTCCTGTCACTAGTTTACTAACTCACCCACTCACTCACTGTCTATACCGCTTTATCCTGCATTCAGGGTCGCGGGTGGCGTGGAGCCTATACCCAGAGACGGTGTACACTTTGGACAGGGTGCCAATCCATTGCAGGGCACACACACATACACACATTCACTCTTTCACACACTACGCGCAATTTGTGATCGCCAATTAGCCTAACCTGCAGGTCTTTGAACTGTGGGTGGAAACTGGAGTAGTCACTAGTCTACTGCATTAATAGTCAGTGTTTATGTGTTTCTGTTTTGTGGTGTAGGAAATTAATGACGTAAAAAACATGACAAAAATACAACAAAAATTAAAAACTAAAATTAAAAGGCTAGTGAAACTAAGTTGAAATGTGGTCATCCTCTTGTTAAAATTGGCTGTTTTGGCCTTTTATACTATCATTGTTATTAGTACAATAGTTTTTGCCATAAAATGTGACCTTGAAGTTAAAGTTTCTCCTGACACCATATGTTAGTAAGTGCAAATCAGGTCATCTACATGAAACCAAAATGCTGCAAAGACAAAAAGTGCAAAATAAATAGATTGTATAAATGAAACAAATCACCCTACAACTGGACTTCAGTTTAATGAAAACTTTTTTCTAATACAGAATCAATCTATAAAGAAATTAAATACAAATTAAAAGAAAAATTAAATCCCAGACCAGAAAAGATTAACAAGCTTTAGATAGGAGAGCAAACATGCTTACATGTTTAATTTAATCTCATTTCCTTGCTGATTCTCCATCCTTCCTCACTCTTAGTTTATCTCTCTGTCTCTTCCTCTTGTTTCCTGAAACAGAATGATGTGCATCAGTGTATAGATTCCAGCATATAGTAATCGATTTATAAATAGCATTATAGCAGAGTTAATGTACACCATAGGGAGTTTGAGACCGGAGACTTACTTTCCAACAGTGCTCTAGCACTCATACACTGTCCTAATGCGCGCGCGCGCGCGCACACACACACACACACACACACACACACACACACACACACACACACACACACACACACACACACACACAACAACTTCCAAAAACAAACAACAACAACAACAACAACAATTTAGACCTAAATTCTAAAAAGAAATTTTAGGGTAAAGAAAAATATTTTATCCAAAAATTATTATAACTTTACTCCTTACAGCACAAATTTATACTACTATTGTTTTTTTATATTTACAGGGAATATTATCTAGCTCCGCCTATCTGGGAGGTGAGAGGCAGTGAGGAAGATGCAGAGAGTGCAGTTTCTTCTGAAGTTGGCAGCGGATGTTCCGAACTGGGGGATAGTCGCTGCTGATGGAGGCTGAAAATGAAGAACCAGAGGACGTGGTTGAAGCCTGGCATTGACCCTTCTGGTGTGACCCATGTGGGAGAGTTTCCAGCACAATCAGACTCTGGAAGTGTAAAGAGACAGAACTTTAGTTTTGTGTTTGAGACCTGCTACTTACAGTACCATGCTGATGCCCGACTGGTCTTCGATAGGCAGCCCATGACAGCAGGAAATGCCTAAACGAGCGTCTAAACTTGCCCCAAAATGTACCGCTCTTCACCATCCTGCCTTCATCTCTCTGTGGAGCTGGCCGTGGTGCTGAAGGTGTTCCTTGGTCTTGTTTTACTAGTTTTGTGAGGAGCGTGAACATGGTAAGAGGCAGTGGATGAAGGCTCACCTTCACAAAAAGTTAAGACAATTAAGAACTGAAGAAGGCTACGTTATTTTGCAGTGGCCAGCTCCTAATTTCTAACCACAAACTGGAGCCTAGCCCTTTTTAAGATTTAAAGATCCATAGGTTAGCCATTAGCAGTTGGCCTCTACCCAATTGCCTAACCTTTGCTACTGTAGGAAGAAGGATTTTCCCCCCCATGTTTTTGTATTTTTGCAGACTAAAGATACATCTGAAATAAATAAAAAAAAGATATTTACACCATGCATCCCCTTTAATGAAAAGAGCAAGATTTGCTTGGAGTAAAGGGTGTTAGGGCATGTTAAAATGTTAAAATACATTATGAACACAGACAAGCCGTACAGCCATGCGCAAACAATTTCTACATATTTTCTATTCAATTTGTAGTAAAACATTTAACCCCAAACTTAACCTCGGTTCAATATGAACACGACCCTGCTGGGAATTAAAAAGAACTACTACAACAACAACAACAACAACAATAACAAACAACATACATGGTTTGGATGAATCCGTTGTCATTAAAAAAATAGTAATGCCCTCCAATAAAATATTTTTACCTGATGCGGATGGTTTTAGTCAGTGCTAATGCAGTTCATGTGTGTTTTAGTTCAGCAGTGATTTCTTTGGTCTTATAAAATTTGTAGCACTTTGATGGCTCATGGAAGGCCACTAATTAGACAAGTTCGTTAAACACAATGACCAACTCCATCTGCTTTGATGGATGCGAAATTGATCTCAGGGCTACATCTGATCTAATGGTACAGCACAAGAGACACACATACTTAATGACCTGACTCAGGCAGACTACCTCCAAAACAAATGAGCGTACCACAGATAGTCATGGCCACAGAAACCACATAAACAATTACACTTGTAGTGATACTGTAGGAGACCAAAACTTGTAGTAATGCTTTGCAGAGCAGATGGGAGGAAAACCTGGTTTTATTCCTTCTGAATTAATGTTTTATCGAACAGCAGATTTTGGAGTATGTCAGATTTTGCCCTGAACAAACTGTTGTGGTTGTGATAGTGACAGTAGCTGTGGAAGATCAATGTGAAGCGGTCTCCAGGGCCTCTCTTGTAATTATAGAAAAATCTGTTTTTCTCTCCAATGTATTTACAGAGGCAGTCATCTGCTTCTGCTCAAGCTTGAGATGAATAGAAGAGGAGTTTGTTTCCAACAAGGAGGAATAGCTGAAGTGAGCTTTTCACTAACATCTAAAAAATGTTGACTATTGACAAAACCATTTCAACAAAATCACAGATTTTGTTTAACATACTTAAAGGTCTACAAGTTTGGCTATTTTCCATTTATGAACGACTAGCTAGCTCACTGCTATTACAAAACACCTACTGACTGGCGATGGTCGGGGCAAACATGTACATCCTCAGAGATATGAAACCAATATCCCTATCTTTTCGAACTGCTGGTCAGGCTCCGTCACAAGAGGAGACGCTATCAACCCTGCTTCACATGCATGAGCTCAGAGATGATCCATGATTGTCTACTGGCATTGTGAGTGACAGGGGAGGGAGAGAATATGTCATCTTCCCCTCTCAGAGAGCATGACTGAATTTGCTTATACATTACCTTACTTACACATCACACAAGAAAACATTAAAAAGTCTGCATTCAACATTTTTCACTTTCAACACATGAAGCCAACCTGCCAACCTTCACAACAAATAATCTCTGATGTGCAAAACAAACAAACAAACAAACAAACAAACAGACAAACAAACAAACAGACAGACAAATAAATAAATGTATATAATTATTTATTTATTTACTTTTTAAAATAAATTTTTTTAAAAAACACAAAAATAAAATGACAAATATTTTTTGTGTGTATTATATATAATATAATACACACTTTTATTTTATCACTTGTGCAATACCTGTTCTGTTTATTGATTTGCAAAATAGGCATAGAAATGACTCCAGTTTGCTTCAGGGCAGAGATCTATTTGCACTAATGACAGAGTGTATATGAGTTGGCACGGCTCTGCCCTTTAACAATATGAGGCAAGGATGCTTTGGTCATGACTGCACCACAAATGGGTTCATGAAGATATTGTGAACACATTGCCCACTGCATTTGCTATATTTCATAGAAAAAACGACAAACATTTCTTGGTCTTGTCAAGTTTACATTTCTCTTTTTTCCAGGAGGGGTCAGGAATGGTTGAATAATAATGACTATGCTTGCCAGCCTGTGCTCAGGATGTGAGTGCTGATGCATGGTGTATATTTTTATTTCCTACTGCTTTCAGGTTGTCGATCTAATGGAGGACTCCCATTCCAATTAAGTGCCATTACTGAAGAGCCTGACAACATTTCAGTCTGCCTCGGCCTTTGCTGCTTACTGCATTAATGGCCTAATGCTATTCCCTCTTTCTTGCTCGCTCTTTTCCCCCATGCAGGCTAGCGTTGTTTTTTTTTTTTTTTTTCCTTTGTCTGTGATCAGCGGTTAATTGGAGGCCGTTAAGCTGATCTCAGATCGGAATTTCTGATATGTTTATCAGTCATTGTCAAGATTTGCATGCACTACATCCTATGACTCCTAATAATGCTTCACCTGAGACAGCGATGTTAGGAAATGCAAAGACAAGCATTCTCGCTCACCTTAATGAGACAGGATCGAAGCTTTTAATACAGATGATGGAATGGTAATTTAAAGAACAATACACTTTGTAGTTTTAATAATTAGCAAGACAGAACTTTCCATTTATTTACATACATTCATGCACATTATATCTGAATTCATTATTTTTAGCATGGTCAAATAATATATATATATGGCTGGTGAGCTATCGCTGCTAATGATCCCTGGCTTCTCCCCGCACTATAAAACACAGCGAGGAGGGTAGCTCGGGGTCGGTTGGAAGACTGGACTTTACTAAGCGGTGTGAGGACTCCCGTCTGAGGACGCAACCACAGAGAGAACTGGGAGGGGCCAGTCCGGCCATCCGCCGAGAGCAGAGTCAGCGCGAGTGGACGGAGGCAGGAGCTGCTGCCACTCTGCCTGCTGTCCACCGCTCACCAGCCTGTGCCTGCATGCCAGCGGGGCACTGCCCACCAGACCTGCATGTGCACATTCCCTCCTTCCCTTTCTTTTCATCCTCCATCCTTTAACCCATTTACCTAAATAAATTACCCTTTTTCCTGTAAGACCTCGCCTCGTGCTTTATGGTGCCGCCCGTTACAATATATGTATAAAAAGTAAGTAATATTAAGGGTTGAAGCATATTTAAATTCTGTATTAAATTGATTGAGTGATTATTGCAGTATTACTATTTTGGAGTTTGAACATTTACTGCCAATTAAGTTGTCATTTTGTGGACAGGAATATAATCCAACACAAAATGTGCACTAATTACATTAGAAATCATTGGTTTGTAAGTTCATTAAACGCCATTAGGCTGATCTGTTTTGAACTGCAGATAACAGAACTAGGTATTGCCAGGGGTGTGTGTGAACAGCACAATTTTAACAAGCTGCTCTGTTTTAAAGCCTACTGAAAATGTGTGTAGGTGGGAAATGTGCATAAGTTCATAACTGCTTAGTCAGATATCACTGACTTTGCTCTGACTGGCAGAGCTGCTCAGGCAACGTTGCTTAATGCTTAACTGCTCCCTGTACTTCCCACAACATTATACCAAATATTCCCACAGTGTGTGTGTGCGTGTGTCCCTCTGCCAAAAAAACTTAATATTAAAATGATAGAAGTGTTACATACTGAATAAATAGAAGAAAAGTTATGCAGAGGTATGCTTGGACAGACAATTAGTGGAAGGTTTCTTACCTTCCCCTTGCCTCAATTATCCTTGATTACTGTGTCGGGCTGATGAAAGACATACAATCAACAATTCTCAGTCAATGACCTCTAATAAGGGCATTAAACACCTATGTTTTGCAGAGAAGGCCTGATGAGCAGCCAATAACAAGTACTGAAGTGGATGATTCCTTGCAATATTTTTTTTTTCCAAATTGTGTTCGAGCAATGTCCTTGCCACTGCTGCTGGCTTTCTCAGTAGTGATCAAAATATACAGTAGGTCTACATCTCAGTTCCTGTAAATTCTCTAAATTCGAATAAATGATTCTTAACTATTCGGTTACCCTTCAGTGCCATGGTTTAGTGGTTAGCCCAGTTGAACTGTACCTCCAGGGTTGTGGATTCGAATATTGCCTCTGGTCTCAGTGCGTGTAGAGTTAAATGCTATTCTGTTGCTTGCTGGGTTTCTTCTAGGTACTCTGATTTCCTCCAGAGATGGTGTACTGTAGGTTGCTTGATGGTTCTACATTGCCCGTAGTAGTTTTAGATTTTGAGGATTTTGTGTCTGTGTGTGTTGTCCCTGAGATGGGTTAGCACCTTGCCTTATGCCCTAAGTTCCCTGGGATAGGTTCTAGGCCCTTATCATTATAGATGATATATTTTCATTAATTACTAGTTGGCACTGGTGGCTCAGTGGTAGGTATTTCACTTGCCATGCAGAAGTCACAAGTTTGTTTTCCAGCCAATGCCCAACAGCCTACAGCTGTGTCATCCACTATATCAAAATAAACAAACATATTGTCTAATCAATCAGCAAAGGATATACAATAAGCAAAAGGTTTATTTATGCTCTCAATAATTCTTCAGGGCTCCTTTAGCATGAATTACTGCATCAGAATAGATGTCAGGTGAGTTGGCCAGTCAAGCACAGTAATATCATGGTCAGCAAACTGGTTAGTGGTTGTTTTGGCACTGTGGGTAGGTGCTAAGGTCTGCCAGGAAAGGAAAGTTGGATCTCTATAAAGCTTGTCAGCAGATGGACGCATTAAGTGCTCTAAAACATCATGGTAGAGGGATGAGTTGACTTTGGACTTGTGGACCAACACCAGCAGATGACTGTAGCACCCCAAATCATCACTGACTGTGGAAACTTTACACTTAAATTCTGTGCCTCTTTCTCTAGAATCCATAATTTTCAAATAAAAATTTACTTTCATCTGAAAAGACAACTTTGGACCACTGAGCAATGGTCAAGAATTCTTTTTCTCCTTAGCCTGGGTGAGACACCTCTGACATTGTCTCTGATACTAGTAATGAATCAGCTTTAGCTGAAGATGTCTGTGCATGGTAGTTCTTGGTGAATCATTGAGATTAAAAGGGAAAAGGTTGAGTTTCACTTTTTAAATTAGATTACTAAAGAAATGTTACTTTTTTATTATATTCTACATTTAAAAAAACACTGTGCTGTACTATACATAAATTAACCTGGACAGTTTACTTAAATGTGTATGAATTTACCTAATGAGAAATGCTCAATAGACTGCAATCTGATTTGGGAACACATACAGTATGTACAGTACATTGTTCCCATCTACATTATATTAAACTAGCAGATGTCAGAACTATCCATTATTATTCTTGAAACAACAACAAAACAAAATCAAGTGAATTCAAAATCAAATTCAAAGTAAGGTACCATTACAACACCACCCACCTCTACAGTATATGAAAGAAACAGTGAAAAGATGAGCAGACTAGACGGCATCAGAGAAAGTGGAGAGGAAAATAGTGCATTTTCTTTTACACTCTTGTGGCTGTGAGCGCTGATTAACACTGATTAAACTGATTAACATAGAAATGTGGTGCTCATGTGGTACTTGTGTTGATGTACTTAGGTCAGAGCTCTAACATAGAACAAAAAAAAAAAACATTTTCTTTAAATGTATGAATGCAACTCCATTCTTTACATACCTCATCAGTTCTGTGGGTTTACTTTCAAAAACAAATTTACAAATACATATATCTCTACAATAAGTGTTACATACTTTCAGAATTTGTGCATGGTCCTTCTATTTGCAAAAAGATAAGAAACCAAGGGTGCCGCTGTGGTACAGTCATAACACCTGATAGTTGAATGAATGTTACATAGCACATTTTGCATTTTGCAGTTTTACTTTTGGTAGCGATCACCCAGTTTCTAGCAAAGTTCTGGTTGGATATTCAGCCACTCTTTATGGCAGAACTAAAAGGTTTGTTCAAATTTGATGATTTTCTGGAATGGATCTGACTTTTTATAGGTTTGATGCTTCAAATGTTTTAAGTCAGTCTGCTTTATCCATTTCACAACCAGCATCGTAAACAACTCAATTACCTTTCAACGGTCTAGTGGATGATGTGAGGTTATGGTGAAAAATCCTAGTGTTGTCCTCTTTCATCATTATTCCATCCCCTTTGTGCAATGCACTAATTCTACCCGCAGCAACACAGCCCCCAAAGCATGACGAAACCACCACCATGCTTAACAACAGTATTCATGAGGTTGAATGACTCACTGTTACTCCTCCAAACACCCCATCATCAAAGCTTTTCTCCAGGAGTTTTTTTTTTTTCTTTGCTCAGGTGGTCAAAGTTTAGTCCAGCTTGAAGGTGTGGATTTTGGAGCAGGGGCAGCCTTTAAGTTCTCGGCCGATATACGTAATAGACTGTAGAGTTTGACACTGGTGTACTGTATCAGCAGCTAACAGCTCATGGCAGGCCTGTGCCTTGGTGGCTCTTTGTCTGTACCTGACCATCCACACCACAGAAAAGTGATACACTTCCCAGTAGCCAGTGAGCGGTGTGAAACAAATCCTTTTTATGTTTGCACAGAGAAGGTAAAAGCGGTAGTCAATCATTATCACTGACAGTAAAATTAGAGGCCTTGAGCTTGGCAACTTCACCACTTTTAACAAAAAAAATTAATGAATAATCAAAGTGGATATATGTACTGTATTTGACCATGTATGTGTCATTTTTTGATTTTTGACCCTGCTTTAATATGAGAAACCCAATTTAAATTAAACCTTGAGGTTTTCTCCTATTAAGAATTTCTGCCTCAGAAAAAGCCCAGTTCAAAGAAACAATTGAAAACCCAATATTACCATGACATTCATTCAACTTCTGACCACCACTTAATGATTACTCTAGCAAAGGACAAAAAAAAAAAAAAAAAAATCCTAAAGCACATTGTGTCCTCAGTGAGTTACAATACAGGTGCAAACGGTAGACAGATTCGTGTGCACTTCTCCACATACAAATGAACAAACATTCATGGATCTCTTAAAATTACTTAATACTGTGTTTTCCAAAGCACCCCAAAGGCTTCAAACAGAGTCACAAATACGAGATGGTTTAACTTGAAGTTTCTTCATGTGCCTGTACTGTATATTTACATGTACTGTATATTTACTGTGTTCTTTGAGTGGTGTTACAGTTGACTGCAACGATGCATTGTTATAATTGAGTCAGTTGGCTCGATGTGTCATGGTACTCTTTTTGATATTAATGCACATTTGCACATTTTTCACACCCTGGAAATTTGAACTTTGCACATTTTTCTGTACATTGTCTTGCTCATGACTGGACATGCTATTTCATATTCAAATGTCATTTCAATTTAATTTAATTTAATTTTGCTATTTTACAGCTAATGTTTTTTCTATATTTGTATATTTGTATATTTTTTTCTCTTATTTCATACTTTATATTCTTTATTTAAAAACTTTCTTTTTAATTCTAACCCCAGGTACACATTATGAAAGAAGAAAACATGCATGGTGTGTGAAGTATGAAGATTGTACTTTAAATCATTGTTTAATAATTCAGAGAGTTAAGGAAGTTGCTTTCATTTTGTTCAGAATTCTTTTATATTAGAGACATGTTTTTTTTCTTATTCTTACAATATTTTCCACAGTATTGCAATTCGTTGCTGACTGTGTAAAGTATTCCCACTATGTAGACACTATTAAATCATTATAAAATTATTGCTATGAAGCTTGTAAAGATGGCCGCAAATAGATCCCTGGAGTACACTGTGAATGAGGGAGCTGGAGGCAGACATGTGTTTCTGAACTGACATGAAATGTTCTCTGTCTGTTAGGATGAAATTAAACCAGCTGAGAGCAAACTGGCAGGAATGGTGAAAAGTATATTATGACTGGCTGTGTCAAAGGTCAAGCTGAACTTGAGGAAAATAAGAGCGATAAGAGCACCAGAATGAGTGACAATTAGATCGAAAGAATAGCAGTTATGATCGGAGATGAGGTGGACTTGCATCTGGAAAGCAATAACGCTTTCCATGACGTTCGCTATTTGGAGAGTAGAGATGAGTCTGTAGTCGTTTTAACACAGAGGGACCTAGTTCTGGACTTTACGAGTGGAAGTAACAATTACCTCCTTTAAATCCCACAGAATAGTGGCAGAGGCAATTGAACAATTGATGAGGAAATGGGAGAAGAAACATCAGACAACATTTTGGCAGCAATGAGTAAGATGTAACTGGTGAAATGATGAGTTGACTCTCATGATTATTCTTTTAACACAGGATGGGTTGGTAAGAGCAAGGCAAACAGGATGAAACTGATGAAAGGATGTTTGAAAGTTGCTGGTAGCGAAGAATTAATTACACAACTAATTAGATGCAGAAGCTGCATTTGTGAGGGGTTGGGCAGGTTTATTTATAGAAGCAGTGTTTTAAGCTTGCAGTTGGATCTTCTAATAGCTGAAAACAAGTAGAAGTAGCGAGTGGCAGTAAGGGCAGCCCTGTATTTAAGCAGCTGGTGTTTATCTTCTACATGGTAACCCTTAGGTCCATTTTAACACTCTAAGAATCTACCAGTAACATTCATGGCCCAGGATTCAAAAGTGAGCCATGGGGATGAGTAAAGCGATCATTTTAGTCTGGTTATAATGGAAGCCTGTTCATTTAAACCCAATTTAAGGTTTCATAAATAAAAAGTCATTTGACAATAAATTAGAAGAGAAGGAAAGCATAGTAGAGGCTCAGATAGAATGGAAACAGAGAATGATCAACAGCGTTATCGCTGCAATAAGAAACAGCGGACTGAGCCCCATATATCAATGCCTAAAATCATAGGAATTATTTATAAATGCCTAGGCTATTATGTAGCACGTTAACATTCACAGACTCAGATGCATAAATATTTCATATTTTAGCAAATTTGTAAAAGACCATATTTCTTACAATATAGTGACAATATTTTTTCAAAATTAATGAGGTTTTTTAATAAAATAAGTGTAAGCTCATTGCTTGAAATGAAGGAGCCTCATCAAGGGAAGTGTTTCAGTATGACATACAGTACAGACCTCATAAACCTGAAGAAGTACAACATACAGTCCCAGCGGTGTGTGTGTGTGTGTGTGTGTGTGTGTGTGTGTGTGTGTGTGTGTGTGTGTGTGTGAAAACATGCACGAAAGTGCAGTAAATTTTCTATACACTTAGAAAGTGTGTGTGTGTGTGTGTGTGTGTGTGTGTGTGTGTGTGTGTGTGTGTGAAAAAGCCCAGTAAAATTTCCATGTAGTTAGAGAGTGTAGAACACAAATACTGTATACATGAATATAAATAATATGCAGATATTATGGCTTTGCAATATGCAGTCTACGGAACAGACTGCCTTAAACTTTAGATTAAACTTTAAACTTAAACCTCTTGCATTTTTTTGGGGGGAAAAACATTGCCCCAAAAACATCCTCAAGGAGAAAAACAGTAAAGTGCCTCAGTAATTCACTAAAGCTCACTATGACACCCTCCCTAACTTTTTTTCTCAGACTTTTAGAAGAAGAAGAATATTCAATTATTTGTCACATGTACTTTTTACAGCACAGTGAAATTTCTTCTTCGCATATCCCAA
>JAQMYL010000037.1:24090470-24100656 GCA_030014365.1 Clarias pachynema | reverse complement strand
ATTTTCTCCACTGCATACATGTGTTTTTCTACATATCTCTAGGTAGATATTTTTAAGTAAACCCATTATCAATGGGACAATAGTGTTGCTCTAAAGATCAGCTGTGAGGTGTTGCATTGGGTGTAGCCAATTATATCATGCACTGCACTATTATTTCTTGCCACATTACTTTTTAGAGCTCTCTCTCTCTCTCTCTCTCTCTCTCTCTCATACATTCCTCCCACCCACCCACTCAACCACCTACCCACACACACACACACACACACACACACACACATAGTTAAGATCTTCTATTAAAGACAGCGTGCTTAACCAACTGTATGTACTTGTGGATCATGTAAGCATTAGACAAAACAGTCCTGATCACATCAAGTGTTTCACCTGCAAATGATCCTTAAAAGATCTCTCTTTGCATCCTGATCCTACTGCATTACTGTACTTTAGGTAATAAAAATTGTCCAGGACAGCACTGTCGTTTTCTATCTGACTGACTATTACTTCCTGCGTTCGGACTTGCTTGAGTGTGTGTTGACCGCTCTGACCCCTCTCCAGTTTGTAATCCAAAACCCCCTTGGACAACACTTCACTGCTTGTTAGGCATGTGTGTACAGGCCAGATTAAAGAAGCTCAAGGGTATTTCTAGTTATTTGAAACTGTTCTACCTGCAATGTGCAGTTCAAAGCAGTGGCTAGTGTGGAAGAAATAAAAGGATGTTTATGAAATTAAAAAGATCCCAGAGCACACGTGACCTCATATAACTCCAGATTACTGTGAGAGTTAGCAGTAATCTTAGGTGATTGTAGAGAGAAAAAGGTTAATTAGGAAAAGTAAAGAGAAATTAATCTTTGAAGAGAATAGTGCTTAAGAAGATTTGTACAGTTAGATTGCATGTTTGCATTACTGGGTTTTATTTCTGAAGTAAATAAATAAAATAATATAATTATAATAGTATATTAATAGTAAATAATAATTATGAGTAAATAAATAAATATATATAACAAATATATAAATATATATAACAGGTAAATTGTTTTAGATGTCATGCTGGGAACAAAAAGGGAAAAAATATGAAATATAGGCAGAATTGAACCGATGTTTATTATAACACGATTATTATTAATGACTTATGCACATGATTGTGTAACTGAACTAAAGATTTACATCAGTTTTGGAAATGCTGATTTTCTTCATACTTGTCGATGAATGCCAGTAACCTGTAAAGTGCAAAGCATGTTCATACACAGCTCATTTACATTTAATGCTTTCTTTCTTTCGACTGCTCCTAGTCAAGGGGTCGATACAGCGGACCATCAGAACCCACCGTAGCCCCTCCTATTTTTCTAACCAGGATTGAAACTGGCAATGCATGCAGCAGCTGGGTAGTATGGGGCGTTGCAACCCACTGGCTGCAGGGCTCGATTCCAG
This sequence comes from Clarias pachynema, assembly GCA_030014365.1. NCBI lineage: Eukaryota > Metazoa > Chordata > Actinopteri > Siluriformes > Clariidae > Clarias > Clarias pachynema. The sequence goes on along the minus strand of JAQMYL010000037.1, from coordinate 24,099,231 downwards.
TCACTCAGATCCCCGCATCAACAACCTAGAACCTTAGCCAACTGAGCCACCATTCCCCTAGCTCATTTAAATTTATTGATGCCCACATAATCCAAAGTGCATAGCAGGCTGGAAGCATGAAATGGTGACCAAAGAGTGAAAAAGGAAAGTTTTGAAATGCAAAAATACAAGCTGACTCATGCCTACACCAATTTTGACTTTCACCTACACAAATAAAAAAATAGTGTTCAACAGAATCCAAAAAGGCCAGAATTGAGAGAAAATTAAAAAAAAAAGTGAATTAGTTATAAATTACATAAAATCAAAAGAACATGAGAACAGAAGGGGAAAAAAATCCACTATGCCTACTGTAGGTCAAGGACACCAAGCACAGAGAAACTGCTACAGTATATTGACAGAAGTATCTCATGATAGTGGGCTTTTCAGCCTCCCACACTCAAACTGAATACTTACCTTTTTAAAAACCGTATCAATAACAAGATAAAGAAAAACGCTGATAAACATGCAGAGGAATGGCACAGGTTGTATGAAAGCATTACACAGCATTAAAAAAAAAGAAAAGAAAAAAAAAACAGCTTTCACTGCCCCCAAAGCATCATAACAGTTTTTAAATATCCATTCAATTATGAGTGCAGCATGAACTAGGTCTACTGTACCCATCAACTCCAGCGTTTGCTCTTTGTACGTATGTCTATGGCTACAAACAGATCAGTATGTCATTCCTTTATATGTTGTATTTGCAGTATTTTAATTTAATTGAATTGTTCTTACTTAATCTTTATTTAAATATATGGACTTGTGTTGCATTGCTTTTTTGATTTATTTAGTAGGCATATCCTCATTGTTATTTTCAAAACACAAGAAATTGGCAAATAATGCATATTTTTTCTAAAGAATCCAACTGAAAGTTTTCCCAAAATTTCTGTTATTCTCTAATTTGTGAATGGCAGCCATATAGGTTTTATTTTTCACACCCCCACATGAAACTTATAGTGAAATGTTTGGCTGGGTTTCCCAGTACAATGTACAATGGAATAAAAATAACCACAGAGGACTCGTTTGATATACCTGTGCCAAACTACTTTGATCGCCTGACTCTTAGCTTGCCTGTTTTTAGTCTGATTGAAAAATTATACATGGCACGTCAGTGGACTCTAATACTTATGTAAAAATCATGTCAATCAAATTTAATTCACCGCTTCACAATTGGCCTGAATTCACTGCAAAACTACAGTACTGTAATTCAATTGACAATAATGGGAACCTGAACCTGACTTGACCAACAGATTCCACTTGCAGTTTTTGAAATCCACATATAAAACTTGACATCCCTCAAGACTTCTAAAGTAAATACTCCTCTCTCAAACAATCGAAGAATCAAAGCTTTAGCACCTACATTTCCTTTGATGTAAGTAAAAGTATCACAGCAGTGCCGCTGGCTTTGAAGTTTATGCTGGATATATTCTGTGTGTCCGTGAGTTTCGCATGTACTGTAAGGAGGAGGGGTGGCTGCAGCCAGTGGGCCAAGGCACACCTCCTCGACTCACAAACACTCGCTGATATCACAAGCAGCATACATATCATTGTAACTACTGTATATGGACTGTAAATGAACTTAAAAAGGCGAGCTTAAAATCTGGATTTTTGTTTCCTTGAACACATCACAAGATCAGACACAGGTTATACAAGTATGTTAGATGCCCTTCCTAGTGCAACCCTCTAATTTCCTAATCACTCTTGGGACCTTTACTGCATGCAGTTGCTGGGCTGTATGTGGAGTAGGGTTAAGAAGAAACAACGGCAACCAGATGGAAACCACATATAGATCACCAAACAGATGCTCCCTACAAACATGCACCACGTAGAGCAAAGCATTGTTTTCCCTAATCAATGTATTACACATTTTATGGACAGTCAGAGATAACTGCCCTTATCCCATACCTCCTGTAAAGTTGATCTAATCCAGATTTTAAAGTTTATTTATAAATTAAACTATGTGACAAACTACTTATTATCAATTTATACTTCCATTTAATATTATGGAACATTCCTGTGTGCATTCTGTTGCTCTGAGGTTATTACACTGTATTGAATTGAAATTTATGTAAAATTGTTGCTACAGTGTAATGCATAAAACTGCCAAATGCTTGAACTTTTATATGTAACAGTATTATACAGCAGAGCTTATTTCCAATGTTTCCACTGAGTACTCAGCTTAGGAGACACTAAAGAGCATCTTTGAATAAATATTATAAATTACCTTATTTGTCAAGCAATTTCACATTATTATTCTTATGTGATGCTGATATACAAAAATTCAAGTTGGCATGACATTTTAACACAACTCATGCTGGAAAGTGTTACAGCACAAGCTTATCTCAAGAAAAATATGCCACTTGACTCCTGTATTCTGTCAAAGTACTATGAAAATTGAAGAAAGCAGTCGGAAGCAGGTCAAATATCAGTTGTCAGGTTTCATATATCATTTTTATGAGGGTAACTTTTCCGACATTGTCACTGTCCCGCACACATTATGTCCCCTTTTATTGGATCTAGTTATTCAAATGCACAAGCCTTCACTCTGCTGTGCAGTATTCAGTGCTGGCTTTACAGGATGCCCCAGATTGTATGATGCAATATGGGACTGCTTCACTGATATTCAGTAGCTTCTTCATTTGGAAAATGAAAAAAAAAAAAAAAAGCTCTCTGTTCAATCGATTGTAGTGGAAACACTGCGTACGGCAAAGGCGCTGATTTGGATCGAAGTCACACAGCTGGACAAGCTGAGCTGAATCCATGGCTTTTTATTCCCGCTCCATCTCAGCACGCACTCCGGCTTTGTGTGGTCTGCGGGAGTGACAGAGCTGACCTTTAGACTTGTTTGTTCAACACATGGGTCCTCTCTTTGCTCATGACGCACAATCACACACAAGGTAGCTATGGTTTGGGTAATGATGGGGTGATGAAGGTTTGACAAGTAGGAAATGGGGACTAGTCCTTTTTTTTTTTTTTTTTTTTAACCTTTTTGTTCTGTTCAGGTCAACATGACTCAACTGAAGTTGCTCCTGAATGTGTAGCGATATGAGAACTATATGTGAAAAAATGCTGTGCTTGATTCAATTTTATTTATATAGTGGATTAACAATGGGCATTTAAACAGCATCTTTACCGAAATAAAATTAATTGTTTAAATAAAAAAATAAACACTCAATGAGATAACATAAGGAACATAAGGAAGAAACCTTAGGAAGATACTGTAAAAAATGACAGACTGCCCAGACACAAATTCCACTCTAGAATATGTTTGATGCTTATCTTCTAAATGGTTCAATTCTCATAGAGACAATCCATTCAGATTGCGATAAGATGTGAATCTTACTAGTAGAGTGTTAGTCTATCATCTACAGCTGGGTAAGACATTAGACCATAGAGAACCATCCTATATTTAAAGGATGACCTGATTAGTCACCTGGTCTCAGTAATACAGTATGTAAATCATATCACTCAGATAGTACAGTATGACCTATAGGATGTAAATAGTAGTGAATCATCAAAAACCATCCAAAGGAGATGTGACCATTCAAAAGTAGGTGCAAATGGTTTCAGTACATTGTAATAAAAATTTACATGTGGAGTTTGTTTGTTTAAGGTATAGTATAAATGCTTTTAAAGTCCAGATATTGCAAGTTATTCCTTTTAACTATGAGGAATCCAAAGTGCTTCAAATGTTTTGTTACTGTTATGCCGCATTAAACGTCTCTTTTTCTACTGGGAATCTTTGATGTCCTCATTGTTTTTCTTACAATACCAGATAATGCGGCCTTAATTAAATCCCCATCAGCCATATCATCAAAATGCAAAAAAAAAACTAAGCCCAATATTTCCCTTGTGCCACCAGGGCGGCGCTTTCCACTTATGACTATTTACGAGTGTGGTGTCTGCCACTGGGATGTTAGCAGTGAATCCTTTGGATGCTGTTTTTATACAAGGATGAGCCAAAAATCATCTGACTGTAGTACTTTAATCAATTAATTAACTTTTAGAAACATCATTTTTCAACATAAACTCTGCTTTTTAGTACACTCAACAAGACAGAAAAATGTTTTAGGCTTAACTGTAAGAAATAAATGCACTGCTGTCTTCACTTCTTCATCAGACAAGAATCTTCATCCTCATAGGGCTGCTTTCAGGGGTTCAAACCAGTGAAAGTCTGATGGAGTAATATCAGGACTATAGGGAGGATGCTTTAACTCCTTAAAACAAAGTTTTTGCAGAGTGTTTGATAGTGTGGGCAGAAGTGTGCGGACATGCATCGTCACGCAAGATCTCAACACCCTTTGACAGCAGTCTTCTTAATCTTATGTTTAGGCTTCAACTCTTCAATAATATTCCAATAATGGTGCGGATAATTTTTGACTCACCCTCATATGTTTGGCCAAATGCCTGGTATCATGTTCATCTGTTGCTTTAAAGAAAATAAACCATTTTAACATGTTTTGATAAATTCCTGGAGAAGAAACAGTGTAAGACAGAGAGAGAGAGAGAATGAGAGAGAGAGAGAGAGAGAGTTAGCACGTTAATATTAGATCCAAGAGGAGACAGGAAAGTAGTAGCATAGAAGATTTAACACGTTAATATCGGATTTAAGAGGAAGAAAGTAGAGTTAACACATTTTATATAAAAAAAACTACTGACAATGAACTTTCAATTTGCAATTATGAGACTGTTGATCCCATCCAGATGGGGTGAAAATTAAACCAATCACATTTTATTCGCATTGATTCGCCTCAAGATCGAGGGTTTTATTAGATTTCTCTGAAGAGAGGAGATAGGACACCCTTGAGAAACTTTGACTCAGTTTCTTTATGATCTTATCCAGGTAAAGCTCACAGTACTGTGTATGTGTGGATAAGAGGAACTGTTCACATAAGCTATAACAATAGACATGTAGCAAATACAGTATAAGACTATGTTTAGAGTGGGGATAAGTGAGCACAGTGAGGATTTACTACTGAAATTGCACACACTGTTTTTCAGACATTAGATGTAACTACAAACTAAAAGAATTCAGAAGTTGCATAAGAGTTTTGTGTACAAATATGACCTTGGGCTTAAGGCTAACTGGTATTTGCATTATATTGGCTAAAGAGTGGAATTTGATATACACGCAATATGTCACATTGAAATTCATACTGTATATTTTTTTGAAAATACAGTACATCTAAATAAGTGCAGAATATTATATTATATTATATTATATTATATTATATTATGTTACCATTATTCATTCATTAATAGTTTCATTCCTATAAAGTGAACAAAATTTTTTTAATGCACTGAGGCATAAAAAATATGTTATTACTTATACAAATTTAAAGTAAGCTGCTCTTGTAGTAGATGAGTATTCATTCAGATCAACCTTCAAACCAAGGACAATTTCTACACAGGAGAGTGCAGTAACAAAAACATGAAAAACGAAACAATAAAAAAGAAAATGTGAAATGATGTCACTCACTCACTCATTATTTATAACACTTATCCTGTATGGGGTCACAATAGGTCTGCAGTTTATCCGAAGGGACACATTAGGACATTAGGCACTAGGATGAGGTGCCAACTGATCTTGGGGCACAAGAATGTAGACCTTCACACTCAAACACCCACTCTTATATTGAGGGCAATTTAGAAATACTAGTTAGCCTCATCTGCATATCTGACTGTCATGACTGTTGGAGGAAACCAGAATACCCAGAGGAAACAACATGCAAACTCCACTATAACATGACCCTTTATAAAGTGGAACAAGTTCTAAAAGTAGCATATTTCAATTTAATTTCCTTGCACAGCAATATCTCGTCTCAATCACACATACCTTCTTGATTAAAGTTTCCTCACCAGTGAGCCTCATTGCTCTCTATTCTGTTCACTGTAGATGCACAGATAAAGAAGTCTCTCTCTCTCTGCTCCATGATGAATTAATCTGAATGTCTTTTCTCTCCCAAGATAATAACTTGTGCTTTCAGAATTACATAATAAGCCTGCAGTATTTTTCCTCCATTGTTTTAGTCTGAACATCACTAAAAGTGTTTTTTTATCCATATATTTGGCATTTACAGTTCAAAGACTACATCGACTCTGCCTCTCTTCCCCTTTTAATGCACTCAGGATAACCCTTTGTGATGAGCAGATACAGCATATTTAAAAGCATGTATGAAAATATATCAGATTATAAAATTTCCCTGGATAAGAAGTCCATTAAAGTTAAAATTGCTTCATCAATATCACATTATGGTTGCAAATTGCCCCTTTTTTATTGCACTTTCCATTTTTCATGAAAACAAATCAAAGTTTCCACGAATGTTTAATGAAGTCAGTATGGCTCAATCATGTATTTTCCTTTACTTTAGCCCAGAAATCTCAATATAAGGGATTTTGGAAGTGAAAAATAATAAGAAAATTATGAATACCCCAATACTTGAATACTTCAAGAGTCACAAAGCGAGTCATATTTGACACATCTTGAATCCAAATTGCTTTTACATTTCAGCATGATTTGTTTTTATTCTGATAAAATGACTTAAGTTCGGTAGTTTCAATTCACAGCACACATGGGGCATGATATATTAAGCTCTTTGTGCCATCTTCAGGCACAATAAGTCTGTATTCTGCACCACGAACTGTGTGCGGAGGTAAAAGTAGTTTGAAATTCTTGTTGCCACCACACTCTCAAGTCAAAAACAAAAAGTCACACACTTCTCTTCTATCTCTTTGACTGCGGCTGAGGCTTCATTTCGATAAGCTTATGCAATGTCACAACAGTTATTTCAGTCAAGAGTCACGTTAATTTCTCTCCAAAATCTTGCATGTATGATGAGAGTCAGACCACTGTGTAAAACCTTCTCCAGAACATCCCAAAGATTCTCAGTGGGCTTAAGGTCTGGACTACACCAATACACATGTGAGAATTATGTCTGTGAGCCCAATGAATCCTGACCTTTTCACAGGTTTTACACTGGATGCCATTCCTGATACAACCTTCACATTTTATCTGGGCTTGGGACCGGCACTCCATCCAGTGGCTGGGGTTTGGGCAGTAGCTTGGAATCAAACCCAGGCCTTCCACATGGCATGCAAAACACCTACCACTGAGCCACCAGTGCTCTTCTAATAAATCCTGGCCTTGACATCTTGGAAAATGCCCATGCCATGAGGAAAGAAAAAAATCCATTAATTGGAAAAACCTTCATTCTGTATATTCAAATTAATATTTGGGGGGGGCACACGACATTGTCAACCTAGACTTGACCAACAGAAGAGACCACAGATCATAACATTGCCCCCCCCAGGCTTGTATAATATAACAGACATCAACAGACATTTTAATGGAATATTCAACAAACCTATATGGATGAGATGGTCATAGATTTAGGTCAGGTCACATATTGTATATTACATTAAATTCCATTAAAAACAGGTTCAACACATTTAAACAGGATTTTTATGAACTGTTAAAGAAGCTGCAATCAACTAGAAGAAAACGCAATGTTTTAAATGAACTCTTCTGTATATTCTGTGCTTTACACATCTAGTATAATTAACACCACCCACACTTTTTACTTGTACTGGTCTGATATTGCTCTGTTTTGTTTTTTTTTCCAACTCATTATCATTACACTATTCACATTTCCCCTTTAGTCCTGAGCTTTGTCACATCTCCATGTTTGACTGTTGCAGCTTTTAAAATGAAAATTTTTCTACATGCAGTAAATTTTTAGATGGTCACCAGGTGCAGTTTGCATGATCAGACACAGTAAATTTAACCTCAATTTTGTCTTGCTGAGCTCAGCCATGGCATTAAAATATTTTGAAAACCTGAACCATAGCAGCGTGACATCCACAACACTTCTGAAGGTGTGCCACTAATACATTAACAACAGTTTAAAATCCTGCAAGTTGCATGCTGGGTCCACCATGGGTCAGATTTCTTTGTTCATCATATTCCAGAGATGCTCAATCAGATCGATATCTCGAGAATTTGGAGGCCAAGTCAACACCTTTTTATGTTCCTCAAACAATTCCTGAACAATTTTTGCAGGGTGTCAGGTGTATTATCCTGCTGAAAGAGGCCACTGTTGTTAGAAAATACCATGGCCATGAAGGAGTGAATTTGATCTATGACAGTGTGTAGGATGGGTGGAACATGTCAAATGCAAGGACTCAAGGTTTTCCAGCAGAATATAGGCCAGAGCATCACACTGTCTCTGCCGTCTTAGCTTCTGGCCATAGTGCCATTTCTTACCCAGGTAACACACACACACACACACACACACACACAGCCATCCCCATGATGCAAAGGAAACCCATTCATTCATCAGAGCTGGCCAATTTTTTTCTTGCTCAACCCTGTCTTCATGTCAAAAGTAAATGTAAATCCCCACTGCATGGCATTTCACTTCCATCCATGTGTTGCAGACATGCTACAATGCAAAATGCATTCACAGCCGTAAGCCATATACTTCGGGGAATAGCTGTAAAGTAAGTGTTTCCTGTAGATCCATGTAAAGGAACACCATTCTTGGCTTCTCACGGTACATTTCTGATGCATTGTCGGTGCTTTCATTGGGGTCAGCATGGACACTCTGATCCCTTTCTGTAGCTATGAACATAGCTCCATGTTCTGTTTCTGTTATGTGGCGCGGTATGGAGAGCCGCACCACGGGGTGTTTTTAATGATAAGAGCCCTGACGCAGGGCTTTAGAGG
>JAQMYL010000037.1:24073254-24090370 GCA_030014365.1 Clarias pachynema | reverse complement strand
CTGTTCAGAACTCCGCGTGGTATCAATCTGCGGATCTGCCCGTTCTGAACAGCCCAAGCGTGGCTCCGCCCCTCGGGTGAGCCGCATCGTTACCGTTTCCAGGCACCTTTCTATCGTAACCTGCATCAACAACATCAACTTTTTTCCTGCAGTTTGTGTTACAGTAGCTCTTCTGTGGATTTGGAGCATGTGCACCTGAGAGCCTTAAGTAGCCATGACTCTGTTGCCAGTTTGCTGATTAGTCTATTTGCTCCTTGGGCTCCACAATTTGGCCACTGTCAAATTCGTTATATGATCCTTAATTTTCCCTGCTTTCCACACATCAGCTTCACCCTCTGCCAAATGCATTCCACCACACGATTGCTATTGACTTCATCTGTAAATAGTTTTAATGCTATGGCTGATAAGTGCACATCAAATGTCAGCCCACAGTGAATTGACAGCAATATCATGTTATCTTGTTGCAGCTCCATTGCAAAACTAAAGAAGCAAATAACAGATACTAAGCATGTCTTGGCTGAATGACTTCATTTAAGAGATGTTGGAGATTGGGGTGAATTTTATTTGTGTGTGTGTGTGTGTGTGTGTGTGTGTGCTTGCATTAGTGACAGAGGCATAGATTTGGTTTAAAAATATTCCCTATCCTCTTTCTCTTCTCCTCCGGGGCTCTGATATTATTAGACTTCAACAGGCAGTGTAAAGGATTGCTCAGTTTCTTTATTATATTAGAAAGTCAGCAGTTTCTCCGGTTACTTCTGCTCTGCTGTATATGTCTGCATTTAGCTAAGACTTTTTCTCTTCCCTTTAGCCATCTGGATATTGACTTTGCCTTCTTAAAAAGGAAAAGGTACAACCGGGACTGAATTCCTAAACTCAGCTGTAATATGAATAGATACCTTCCTATGATGTTTGCCATTGTCTGAAATGATTCTGCAAAAGAAAAATCACTTTAATAAACCACTGGGTTCAAAACCTAGACAGATCAAACTGTTTGAGTCTCGCCATTTGAAGGCTCCTGCCAGGCAAAGCTCCTGTTTCACGACGGATCGAAATCAGAATAAATGATGTAAAACTTTCATGAAAAGCAACATAACGATGACAATGCAGCCTCCCTCTGTCTTTTTATATTTTATGTCCTAAATGAGAAATATTGATTCAATCCAGTGTTTGAAATGCGTGACAAAGTCAAGCAGGACTGTTAAAAAAAACACTAAAGGATTCAATGAGAAGTTGATCATGTTGGTACTTTTACGCTTCTTTGAAGCCAAAGTAATCCACCAAGCACTACATTAAAAGTCTAATTAAAATTTTGTCAAATCATTAGTTAAATTAGTAATGTTTGTTTTTAGCAGGGGCGGCATGGTGGTGTAGTGGATAGTCCTGTTGCCTTGCACCTCCAGGGTGTGTGTTCGATTCCTGCCTGGGGTAGATTTCCACCTTTGTGTGCATTGAGTTTGCATGTTCTCCCTGTGCTTGGTGGGTTTCCTCCTGGTACTCCAGTTTTCTTGAACAGTCCAAAGATTAGGCTAATTGGCGATCCCAAATGACTTGTAGTGTGAATGGGTGTGTGTCCCCTGGGATGGATTGGCACCCTGTACAGCATGTACCCAGGTACTGATTGTGTACCCATTCCCACCCACCCATACCTGTGGCTGTGGAAGTGTGAAAGTCACCCATTTCCCACTTCCACAGCCACAGTATGAAAGGACTTTCACACCATTTGTTTATTGTGAAGTACACACTCTGTCAGTTTTGCCAGTTGTTACCAAGCCTTGTATTTCTGTTTTGCTATAACAGATTTTATCCTGTACTTGATTTCTTGGTTCACTCTTGTCTTGCTGGTTCACATTGTTTGCTGATCACATGGTTGATTTTGTCCGCTGAGATAAATAAAGTTCAGCCGAATTGCACCTGCGTCCTCACCTCTACCTCCGTTTCTGACAATTAATATTTTTCTTGACATTCTTCATAGTGAAATAAATATTTCAGCTTTCAATAACCTTGTAAGATCTATCCAGCAGGAACCCTAATATTGGATGAACATTGTAATTTGGTGGTAATGATGTTGCGATGATTTTTAACATCATGATATCAGCACATAGCTTTTGAAAGTTACAATGACTTTGAGATCATGTTGGAAAACAAAATTGTGAAAGCAAACATTTGAACCTTTATTTGGAGCGTTGCTGATTAACATCTATTTGCATAATGTCCATCCAAATCAAAGGTTCCTTAAATTTCTTTACAATTCTGGTCAGATATTAGGATGGACACAACAGCTTCCTGCACAGAGTGTTTGTATCTCATGTCACACATATCTTATGTTGTAAGGTTACCGCTCTGTTTCTTTTGTTCTTTTGGAGAGAATTACCATGAGATGCCTATTAGCTCCAAAATTACTGTACTGTATTATGGTCTTTGTGATGCTCATTGGTATCTATGTGCATTTACAAGCTCCAACTGCATTTCTTTTGGTCCAGTGGTAAGAACGCAGTGCTCCCACTGCAATGACTGGAGTTAAAGTCCTGCTCAGGTATTTGGTTTTGAAGTTATTTTACATTGTATTAGGGGTCTTCGTTCTGTAGCCTATGCTGTTTTGATGTCATTTCATCATAGTAATTCTATTATGCGAAAACATGATGGTGTAGTGGTTAGCATTGTTGCCTCATAGCTCCAGGAACACAGGTTCGATTCATGCCTCAAGTCTATGAACGTGGAGTTTGATTTGTCCCCATGCTTGATGGGTTTCCTCTGGGTATTCCGGTTTCCTCCCACAGTCCAAAGACAGGCTAATTGTTGGTCCCAAATTGTGTGTGTGTGTGTGTGTATGGGTCCTGCAATGGATTAGCACAGTATCCAGGGTGTACCCTGCCTCGTGCCCAGAGAGTTCTGGGATAGCCTCAGGCCCCCCTCTACCCTGAAGATGAATGAATAAATGAAAGTTCTTATGAAAAATGCTTAGAAAAATAGCAGTCATATTGTATAGTTTGGATTAAATCCTATTAGTTTCATATATTTCTTTTAGTAGAGATAGGGAGAGAGATGGCAAATGGAAACCAGACTCTTATCACCTTCAAAAGTAGAAAATATGTCAGCAGGCTATGTGTCAAACCCATGCAAAAAACATGATCCAGACCCCTCCACATCACTTATCAGCACTTCCTGAATCACTGCCATGAGCCAAAGAAATGTTCCTTTGGGTCAATCAGTTAGTGTGTTTAATCTTCTAGGTGATATGGTGGTTTTATCACATCGCTCCTTTCTGAGTTATGTGGCTATAAAAGGAAAAGTCTGGTTACAGTGCATTATTTTATATGACATGTTTTCCTATTGTATTATTTAGTACCATATTAATATACTCTATGAGTACATTAAATGTAAATGTATTATTCTAAAGGAAAACCTGCCTTGCCAGTCATTTTATGGTTAATAATAATAATAATAATAATAATAATAACAATAATAATAATAATAGTAATAATTTCTTTTCTATATCCATGTCATTTCAATTCTATTTTATTGTATTATTTGTCCATATTGCAAATTTATACAGCTAAAAGTTTTCTATATTTTTCTATATTTGTATAATCTTTCTCTTATTTCACATTTTATATTCTTTATCTGAAAACTCTATTTTTAATTTTTAGGTCATCGGCGGTCATACAAGCATTGCACTGCATGTCATACTGTGTATGTGACAAATTTTTTTTTATTTGATTTGATACACATTAAGATAATCATAAATATGGAATTTACTTAAAAAACAAGAATTTGCAATGAATAAATGTTTATATACTCTAAAGTGGTTCTCCATCCTTTTCCCGGAGGACCACCTGTCCTGTGCATTTTATTGGCTTTTCTGCTCTGTACCTGCTTATACCCTTCAATTAAGGAAAGAGGTTTAATTAGCTGATTAGCACTCAGATATGCAGGACAGGAGGTCCTCCATGGCTGGAGTTAAGAACCATGGCTTTAAAATCAGGAAGTTACTAGGAAATGGAAATTAAAGACCATGATAGTGTTTTGCTGGTGAGGAGGGCAAATGTCCTGAGTTTTTGCTATATAACCACATATTATCTAAATTTGGGGTCATGAGTAACTCTGTCAAAAATCAATTTAGTTTAATATTGCTGAGTTGATAGGCTTAAAATAAGCAAATGTCCTGCCAATCTCTCGTTACTAACCTACTCTGTTTATGAAAATAAAAATGGTGACACTTGATCAAAGACTATACATTTACAGAGGTAAACAAGTCACCATTGTGATGATAAGTGCCATCCACATCAGTCTCTCTAGTCTCATTCCCTGCTTTAAAGGTCACTTACAGATTATGATGAGCCTCATCATTGGTCTTGACTTGACTGATCACTCTACTCAAATGCATGACATAATATTTCTATTATTTATTTATGTATGTATGTATGTATGTATGTATGTATGTATGTATGTATTTATTTATTTATTTATTTATTTATTTATTTATTATTTTCAGCATTTTAATTTTTTGATCAACATTCACACATTACAATGCATGAATTCTACAGTTTAATTAAAGATGCTTATGAATTATGGAGACATTTAGAACTAGAGTTTAGATTTTACAAACTGAATCAATTCGAATTGTGTCCAATCCACAATCCATCTTATTGTGGTGCTTAAAGTTTCAGACAGCTGTTTCAGCTGGTTCTGGTTCGCCGTACAGCTAGTTCTTTTTGAAAAGAAAGGGTTGAATTTGTACTAAATACCGAATGCAGTTTTGCACAGAATAAGGTTTGTGGAATTGGCATGTTCTCCCCGTGCTTGGTGGGTTTCCTCCTGGTACTCAAGTTTTCTCCCACAGTCCCACAGTCCACATAGATTGACACACAGGGTGGACGGTTGAGGAAAATATCTTGTAAGGTACTTATATGCACCACAATTTTTGACTTAAGACTGACCTATAAAAAAATAAAAATAAAAATAAAAACCTATCACTGTATGATGTGACCCACCTTGATCAAACTGCAATGTTTACTTAGGAAACATTAGTCTTAGGAAAGCACATTTAGTTAACATGTTAGCAACTAAAATATCTTTAAGCAGAGTGTGTGTTAACTTTCTTTTAATTTTTGTGAAGTTGCTTTGAGACAATGACCATTGTTGTTAAAAGTGCTATATAAATAAAATAAAATTGAATTGAATTAAGTGTATATAGTGAACTCTGCAAGAAGGTATAATAGGTAACAAAATAAAAAAAACATTCCTATGTCATTTTATTACATTTTATATTTTAAGTGTAGACTGTATTAAGTATTATGATACAGTATGATGAAACTCTACCAGCCAACATAAATGTTGTCATTTTATTTTATTTATTATTTTTTTTACACAGATCTTCGTCTAGACAGAACTTTACGCTATACATAAAGCAGGCTGATGAGAAATCTCGTAGAGAGCGACTGCTCATTCTGTGACATAGAAAAGGTGTTAGATAATAGGCTTATGGATTTCATGAGAGCTTTGACAAGAACAGGAATATCTGCGTATCTCATGGTTTTGAGAATGGCGAGAATTGAGAAGTGCTTGTATGGAAACAAGGAGATGCGAGGAATGCTTGAAGAGAGGCTCACAACTGTCAGGAAAGCTTGGGGAAAGCATCATGAGCAAGGTCAGAGAGAATGAATAGCTCTACATGTGTCCTGTGGTTCCTGGCAGGCATTCTTGTCAACGCTCTCCTTGATCCCTCCAACTCTTTCCTGGATTATGCAGATTACTTGAAAATGCTCTTCTCATTCTCCTCCATCTTGTCAGACCTCCCACCAAGTAGAAAACTCATAGGACTTCTCCTTGATTACTCCTCGATCTCCTCAATCTCTTCCCAATCTCGCTGTTGCTGTCCTGGGTCCTGAGTTTTGATGAGAGCCTGACAAGGGCCCAGGAGTTCCAGGAAATCTCCAAGAGTAAACTAATTTTCTCAACAAAAGTGCTCTTGGTGTGATTTCTCGTCTCGTAGGTATGTAAAGGAACATTCGAATACCAAGGCTTGGAATTGGTGCTGGGAACACTGATCCCATTGTATTACATTTTTATATATAATTCCAGTATCAGAACTCTGAGTTATAGTAATCACTGATCTAATACTAGAGGTTACTCAGCCCAGTATTGGTGAGCGGTTGTGTAGCATTGATTTGGAGCATAAAGATATAATGGGTTTTGAAGCTGTCCATAAACTTGCTATAACTCGCCATGACCATTTTAAACCATCTTTCTTATGGTTTTGGGTTAACTATAATAAATTAATCATACTGAGCCATACAAAATCAACCGGTTTTAGGAGGCTTCTGTACCATCACAGGAGCAGTAATAAGGGAAGATAACAAAAGAGGAGAAGAATTTTAAGTGTCCTTTTCATGTCATTAATGACACTTAGAGTTGGCTGAAATACTGACACTATAAAATTAGTAGCCAAACAATGAAACAACAATTAGCCAAAATTCAGGATAAAATGAAGCGGAAACTACTTCTAATCACCGTGATTTACACAAGTGCTCTGCTTCATCTGTGTGCCAGACTTCAGCTCCTGTGGGCTTTGAAGGTTTTGCTTTTCTAACCAGCCTTTCTTTGATCGTAAATGATTTCTGTGTAACTCTGTCACACTGGAGCCTGAGGTATGTAGCAGCATCTGCGATGGCACTTCCTCATAGGTAATTAAACAACCATAACAAACATGAAAGATGTTATGGCTTTTTTTATGGCCCTAAGGACAGACGGTTGCCAAAAGAGATTGCCAAGGCAGGAACATGAACACGGAAACTGATTATGGCGAAAATGTCTGGGTAACCTTTTAGGGTAGTCTACATAGGGCTAGATGACAGGCATAAAAGTACATAAACATTTAAAAAGATGGAACAATGGAAAAAAGCAAGGAACAATATTGCAGTAGTGCAGTGGTCAAATTGTACCGTTTTTCTTTTTATGTGTATTCATTTTTCATGACATGAGGTACTTCCTGTAGTACTACTACATTACTTCCTGTTTACTATTAGACATTTTCTGCTAGAAAATAAATATGCATTTCACTGGATTATTTAAAAATAATACAATTGTTGGTTTAGCACTCGCCCATACTGGGTCGTGGGTTTGATTCCCGGCTCGGGTCTTTGTGCATGGAGTTTGAATGATCTTCCCATGTACAGAATAAAAGAAAATGTATGAATGAATAAATAAATTAATGGGTATTTAGACCAAGAGCAATGAATTACATGCTTCTGACTTTTCTAAATTTTTGAAATGATATATTTAAAAAATGTTTACACACTTAGTATCACAGCACTGCTAGTTAAAACCATATCATTCTTTGATCTTGCATATAAAAGTCTATTTAAAGTACATATTTGGATCTTAAAGATCACAATTAAACTTTACATTTGGAATTTTCATAACTTATACTGTCACATAAATACTGTAAACTTCATAATATTAAGTTATTTTGTCAGAAAAGTCAGACCAAACTATTAAGCTCCAAAATCTTGAATTAGATTCTCTCAAATTAAACCTATATAAATCATACCCTTGAGGTACCACTAAAGGTACTAGTGTTTAGGATTTTTCTTCTTTTCCCCTGAATTTTAATCTGATTTGGTTAAAATCTAAAAATAAATAAATAAATAAATCAATCAAGGGGACTGTAAATGTAAGTGCTGAGTAGTTTCTCTGTGCAAGTATTTCCAGTTTTTCTTATTACTGCAAGGATTGATTGAACTCAGATCAGTGCCTGGGACACTCAGATATTATGGCTTGGTCTGCTTAGCTCTGCTTTCTCTGTACAGCTATAGGCTTTTACATTTGAAAGCTATGAAGCATGAAATTGGTTGTATATATGTGGGTTTAATTGTATTGATATGTGCATTGATTAGGCTAGGTCGATGCAGTGTTACTTTTAGATGATTACAACCATAACGTTTACCAACCAGTTACTCTTTCAGGTTATCTATAAACACAGTTATTAAAGACATGGGAATTTGTAGCTGCACTTTGACATGAAGATGTTGTAAACGTATCGATTAGACTGAATGCAGCAAATCCCCCAGTGTTGTATTAACACCCAGGTGGTTAAGAAACAGCCTATGGTTTTTATACGTACTGTATACACCAACCAGTCATAACAATAACACAACTGCCAGGTGAACTGAAAAACTTTGATCACCAACTATAAATGAGCAAACTAGGGACAGGATCATGGGCACTCAAGAGTCACCCATGTCCTTGGGGAACAAAGGCCAGTCTATCTGGTGCAGTCACATATAAAAGCCAATACAGCACAAATTGGCAAAAAAGTCAATGCTGGCTTGACAGAAAGGCTCCAGTGCACACCTAATGCACCACAACCCACCATGAACAATGCCCAAATCCCAATCAGATCGTGCACCAAGAAACAAGTGATGCCCAAATACGTCTGATTTCTGGAGCCTCCACCTCACACCAACAGCACCATCCTGGTGCCACACACCACAGCACACCCACAAAGGTCCTGTGGAGCCACACCTCTGAGGGGCCAGAAATCTCGAAAAACTAGGTAGTTATAATGGTTTTAATGTTCGGTGCATGTCGACTTGAAAATAAATGAACTCAATGTCAAATCAGTATTACATATCTCACTGAGTACATACATCATAATGTAGTACTTTAGAGTTAGCAGCAGTTTTCCTTCGAGCTTGCAGAGACACTGCTTTGGTATTAGATTGCTGTTCATCTGTTTTACTATTAGTCTGACAAGCATGCACGTACACACATCCTTGCAGAGGTCAAGACTCCTGTTAGGAAGAAGGGAAAGTAATTAAAGCATAACCTCATTATGATTTGATAGCTCTCCATACCCTGTTCATCATTAGAGATGAGATATTAGATGCATTAAAGCAACCGAAAAAAGAGTTTATTACAGAAAGTTAAAACATATTTCTAATTAAATTGAAAATAATTTATTCTGCTCATTGAAAAACATGCCTAATCACAAATTAGTAGTTTTGCAGAAAATGATGGGGTTTTGGTTTTTACCATTTGCATGTTGATTAATATATAAAAAGCATCACCATGATCATCAGATGAATAATAAAATATGTAGCATGTGCTAACAACATTCTGCCTTACACCAGATGTGGCTAGATTTTGTGAGTTTGCACTTTTGTAAATTTTTGGGCAGCACTGATATGAAATCCTGTTGTGCTCTAAAGCCTCATCGAGTCCCTAGTAGTGTTCTGCTTGACCATGAAAGTGACGAGTACCTTCAGCTTCACACAGCTTGCTAACCAGGATTCTCATGAAGCTGATTGATTATATTATTTTTTCTAGGATTTGGGTAAAAAAAAAAGGAAAAAAAAGCTTCCACTTGTTTGAGCTTCCCAAATGTAATTGGGTTTTTCATGAAAGGCCATGAGCACAAAAGTAAAAAAAAAAAAAAAAAAGGAGATTAACAAATTCTCTGTCAGTCACGCAGGCTGAACTCCTGGTGCGTGATTAGCGGGACTGTAATCCCTCTCCATTTAGAGGAAAATGTTCTCTAGACCGATCAGGACCAGTGGACTGAATCCGGTCCGGGAATAACAACAACAACGGAGACTCGGTAGGAAAAAAGATTGGGGGAACATTCAGAGAGATTAATGAGGGACATAGAGACAGAGAGAAAGAGCAAGACAGAAAGGCAGACAGGAAAGCAGGAGAATGGCAAATAGAGGCATAAGAGGGAAAAGCTAGAAAGAAAGAAAAGGAACAGATTAGAGGTTGGAAGAAATTAGTTTAATATGAAATATAAAAAAAATCAAATAAAAAATAAAGAACTCTACATAGCAGAAAAGTGTGTGAAGTGCTCTGGTATGAAAAGGAATAAAACATTTAAGGACATTCTGTTATGGAAAATAATAAACAGTGTGGTGGAGTTACTGTCGCCACAAGAAAATAGATTATTTCCTTATAACAGCATGTTCCCGAATCTTGTCTTTCTTTTATACCACAGCATTTTGTAAAACTCATTTTACATTATTTTTTTAACAAACAAGTCAAAATTTTTATTTATTTATAGTTATGTAAAACATGTTTTTATGTGTAAAAATATTCAGTTCAGCTTTTCTAATTAATACCTATTGGTGCAGGTGTTTGTTTACATTAAGCAAGTAGTTTATTAATAGTTTATTTTAACGTAGATTATTTAAATCACTTAAATCAAACATCACTTGTTAAACTGTTGCGGGTTAAACTTTAGGTTAAAGACTGCAAAAGTTTCAATAAATTCTATTGATATGTCGATTTAAGACACGCCTACAGTTTTACGCATATGTAGCTGGCGGGACGGACAGAAAATCTGACTGGCACGGTGGTAAATTACTCGTCCTATCATCCGGAGATCGCTAGTTGGATTCCCGGGTGATGCTGTAACCCCTTGCAGCCGGAGGCCTCGAGAGAGCTGATTGGCCGAGCTCTCTCAGAGGGAAGGGATGACAGGTACCATGTGCTTTCGCATCAATCACGCCTCTACATCCAGTCACGGGCATCTGTGAGCTCATGCAAGTGGAAGGAGCGGATAGCGCTGTCCTCTGAGTGTGTTACATCGTGCATGAGCGAGCATCTTGAAAGGATGTGCTGCACATGACGATGGGGGAATGCACATATTGTGGGTTGGAATTGGATACGAAATTAGGGCCGCAAAAACAGGGAAAATCCAGAAGAATTACATTTTTGGGAATAGTTTTGTGTGCGCCAATGTATGAAACATAAAGATATCATTAAAAGAACCGGACAAAATCTTTCTTTTATTTACGTATTGTGATTTGGACAATATTTATTAAATGTTAAGTAAAATTTTTAATGCTTTTCTTGTCACCAGTATATTACTGCACAGTGAAATTCTTTCTTAATTCTAACTGATAATCAGTGTTAATGTGGCAATGATGGCTGATCAGTGTTCATAAGTCCTTGAGTATGTTACCACATGAACAGTAATGTATTAGAACTAGTGCGTTAATATGAAACTTTGCATTAATGAAGGTGGGAACTTCTGTCAGAGCTGATGTAAGAAAGAAGTAAAGGATAAGAAATGTTAGTGTACACACAGGATTAAAGAGAAACAATGAAAGCAGGAATGATTTCTATTTTTTCTCATGATTTGGGGACAGGATGAACAATTATAAAGTCTGGTTTTAAAATAAATCAGTCATCATGATGTGTTTCTTAAACGAGTTTTAGTCTGTTGTTCTATTTTTTTGTTTGTTTATTGTATGAAATAATGTTAATTGGATGCTAGACAATGTTTTTAATACACTGTACCTGGTCGTGCATGAGCCTTCATTAATGCAGTGTGGTTTCTGTCTGTGGAAATTTTAGAAATATAAATCAGTTTTATTCATCAGATACAGTATGTGATGCCTAATATGTATCTAATTGAACTGGGCTGCTATCATAATGGAATCTGTGGAAAAACTATTACTTTATTTGAAAAAGTTGTATTTCATTTGGAAAAGATTTAAATATGTTAACACCCATCTATTAATTTATTTTAAATGAAAAGATTTAATCAGTAGTTTTCACTTAAAACCAGTAGTTTCTTTTACTTTTACCACATTACTTACCACATACAGAAAAATAATGAGGAGCTTTGCCTAAATGGGAAATTAAGGAAAGTCTCTGGAGTGAAGCTCCCTCATGAAGTTGGTTTACATGATGAAGAGTGTACAGCTGTTAAAATACAAAGGCATCCAGTTCAATTGCTTTGATTGCTTAATATAATTTCATGTGTTTCATAACGTATTTCATATTTTCTTTGTTATCATTTCAAAATTGTTTTGAAAAAACACATGCCTATGAGTAGCAGTGATGGGCAAAGTACACAAATCCCGTAAACAAAGTCCTTATACAGTACTGTGCAAATATCTTGAGCCACCCCTCACTTCTTCACAATAAATTAAACGATGGCAATTAAATCAATGAAATAGGAACAAAAAGTCTGTCTGTGACAGACTGCAAAGTGCCTAAAGATACAATTTAAAAATCAGTTGTTTATATAACACTCTCAGCAGCAACCTCATTTCCCCTCTTATCTGTTCCAACCACTCAGTATTCAGCATCGCCAGTATACTAATCACCAGCCTGATCATCTGTCATCATCTGCACCTGTTTCTCATTGGTTTATGCTTAAATTTAGATGGTTTTTTTTTATGCTAAAATGATTCATAGGACACTGCGTGGCTTAACAACCAAAACATTTTTCTGAAATTGCTCAACTACAGGCACTGGACTGAAAACGAGAGTCAAAAACATTGCTAAAAATGAGAGACAAAAAAGTCCTTCAGGAAGCATGGAAACAATTGTTCAGGATTACATAAAAATACAAGAAAATCTGGGAACAAAATATGAAGAAATGACTGAGCTTGCAGCCCACTGTAGCCTTTAAGTCACAGTAAAAGAGTCTCTCTCTCTCTTTTGTGCTCTCTCTCTCTCTCTCTCTGCTTCCAGACTGCGTACATGCTGTTTTGTCATTGCTTAAAACAACACAATTTCTGATTTCAAATACCTGCTTCATGATTAGGCATAATCAGTGTAATAGTCAGTGCAGAAATTTAGTGATGTAGAAAGTACAGATACTTGTAGTATAATGTACTCATTCACTCACCGTCTATACCTCTCCATCCTGTATTCAGGGTCGCAGGGGGGCCTGGAGCCTATCCCAGGAGGCTTAGGGCACAAAGCAGGGTACACCCTGGACACGGTGCCAATCCATCACAGGGCACACACACATACACTCAATCACACACTATGGGCAATTTGGGAATGGCAATTAGCCTAATCTGTCTTTGGACTGTGGGAGTAAACCGGAGGACCCAGAGGAAACCCACCAAGCACGGGGAGAACATGCAAACTCCATGCACAAAGAGACGGGAATCGAGTCTGGCTGGGAATCAAACCCAGGCCCTGGAGGTGCAAGGCAACAGTGCTAACCACTACACCACCAGAATTAAGCAGGTATTGTGTATTACAATAGAAATCGCTCACCATATTTTAGTCGAGCGATTGGAACTCAATTCCTATTCATTCCACCGCCATCCAAAACTGGCTGTGCTTTTTGGGTGAGAGAAATCTCTCTCTCTCTCTCTCTCTCTCTCTCTCTCTCTCTCTCTCGAAAATATGAGCATGGTGGCTTTAATGAAAAAGGGACATGGCTGGTGACCAAATTAAAGAGAAAGTAATGGGAAAGATGCCCAAATATAAAAGTTGCCAGTAACTGCAACACAGTGATGCACTAAGTATCATTTGCTGCCCCATATTGTAGTTCCAGGGTCTGTAGTTAAATCCTGAGCTTGAGTGAGGATCATTGTGTTATTTCTCTGAATATTTTCACTTTCTCCAGGTTGTACAGCTTTCCCACACCAACTGGTTGGCACACAACATACCCCAACATACCACACACACAAAAAAAAAACATTACATAACAAACAAATACACCTCATCAACAAAATGTGATGATAATTTTATTCTGAAATATTCCCTTAAAAATATTTATTTTAGCTTTCCATATTTGCCTGTTACCATATCTAAGGGAATACGTGATTAGACAATGATAAGTTTTATAAAAAAAAGTTAGCTACAATTGACATGTGTGTCTAGTGTTGTAAAAGTGAACCCAAAAATGATAAATATAAAATATTCATTAACAAACACTACTAAAAGACATTGGAACAGCATATGGTGAAAACATAAATTTGCATCTAAACTACATATTTGATAGATTTTTACTGAAAGAATCTTGAGTGTTCTGAAAAGCAAAACAGACTTTGCAGTTAGAAAATAAGTCCAGTTTTACAAATCCTTTTTTGCAGTACATAAAGATTATTGAGATTTGAATTTGCCCACACAATATTAACATTCATCTAATGAGGATAAATTATATAAAAATAAAGAGTTAATAAACAATATACATCAATAACACTACGTAGGTAATTTGCTGGTGGATTATAATGATTTGACAATTTTGTTATAAACTAAGTCAATATGTTTTTTGTTTCTAATTTATTTTCTCATCAACCAGAATTCCAGAGAAAAGAATATGGGAAACCTGAGAGATCTCCACTCTATTCTCTAACACCTTAGCACAATTCCCACTATATTTTCTTTCCTTTTTTTTTTTTTTTTTTACAAATATCATGAAATTTGACTTTAATAATATTTTATGTGTGCTTATTATATTCAAAACATATTGCTCTTCTCACCATTCTTCATCTGTTTCTTTTATAATCAATGGCACAATATCAAATTGGTGTTACCAGCAAACACTATACGAAGATAAAATGCAAGCATTGAAGAAAAATCATTGATGTTAATAAGAAATAAAAAAAGGACCTAAAATGCATCCTTGTGTTATGCCACCGGTTATTTGAACTTTATGAGAAACCAGGCCACCACTTACTTCTTTCTCTTAATCATATACTGTTAATCATGTCAGTGTATAACCATGAAAACTGAATTGTTTCAGGTTATCTAGCAAAATATCATGATTAACCATATTAAATGCTTTTGATATGATTTAAAAAATACCAAGTGCAAATCTATTGTGATTTACTGCTACCTGATTTTTATCAACTAGCTGTAATCCATAGAATGCCAATTCCATAGAATATCCTTTGGAGATTCTCACGTTCAGGAGCAGTGCCTGCTGAAAGATAGATCAATGGTTTATTGTATTGCAATCAATCTAATGTGTTTCATTTCAGTAGTACCTAAACGCATCCTGTCTGCGTTTAGGTACTACTGAAATGAAACACACAGGTTATTCACAATGGATAAATCATCCTGTAACTGTCATTTTGTCTATTTAAATATGCAATTTAGTATAAATAATATGTTGATTGAATTCATGCTTTGATTGTCTTTTTGTAGTGAGTCACTGGCTCTTATTCTATGGAATTGGATATTCTATGGAATTGGCATTCTATGGATTACAGCTAGTGGACAATCCACATAAAAAATCCATGCAACCTATGATTTGCTGAAGGTGCAATTATTTAATATTTCTGGAAGCAGTAACCAATATGAGTGCTTTGTAAAGCTGTTGTCCTTTTTTGTTTAATTCATTGTGTAATGAGTAATGTCCACATTGTAAACAATTGAGAAAGGTTTGCACTCTTTTGTGGACAGTGACTTCTGAGTTAGTGAGTGTGCAGATGCATAATAAATCATACTGTATTAGTGATTGGTTTATGTAATCAAGTTTGATTATGCGAATGTGCATATCATGTACGCAGATGATTTAGCCAAATTTTAATAGAAGACTCTCACTACTTTTAAAACCTGCTTTTAAATCTAGTGTTAAAAAGAAAACAAAGACGAAACAGAAGTTACAATGAGCTTTGTTCTGTTCCAGAAATCGTTATGTGTTTTAATTTATAATCCCAAGTGCACGGCTATAAATGTGCAATTATGGATGAATCTACAGTATGCCTGTGGTGGCCAGCTCCTTCTTTTTTCTCACTCTCGCAGCAGGAGTCTCTTACTGCTATCTTCTTTGAATTCCAGAGCATCTTGCCATCGTGCTTGCTGTGAGCCGATCCCTCCCGCTGAGTTCTTGCACGTCTCCCATAATGCAGATGGCACACTGTAGACTACTGTAGAAAGAGTGCTATAAATGCGATTCCTGATATCTCAGCCACAAAGGATATGTTTATTAAAGAGTCAGAAAACAACTTTTACATTACTTGCTGCATTATTCAGAGTGACTTCTCAATGCACTAGATAGTCTCCAGTATTTGGTCATTACAAATTACCAACATTAGAACTTTGTTGCAAAGTGACTGTTGGCAGTTACAACTGTGAGACACCTTTGGCATGAACTAATTAAATTTTTGCCGGATGTCTGGCCTATTTCTCTTGGCAAATCATCTTCAATCTCACAAGCATACAGAAGGCATCCTTGGTTTGGCTCCATCAGTAGTTTGGCTCGGCCACACAAGGCCTTCTTGAGTTATTTTGGCTATAACTTTAGGATCATTGTCTTAAAACCTCAAAATGTTGTCTATTTTCTTGAGATTACATTTTCCTCTAATATATCCCAGTATATAGCTCCATTCATGTTTTGATGATGTGTAATGCCCGGTACCATTTACAGAGAAATGTGATGTGGTGAATTATTGACAAGGTCCTATTTTTGTTTCATCTGACCAGATTATACTGTTCCAAAGGAGTTCCTATTTTTCAATGTCTAGGAATAGAAATGGGGAGATTGTGGTGCAGTTCGTAACAAACTGTTCTCCGTGTAAATGTTGTTCCTGTTGCTTTCAGTTTGTCTTGTAACCCTTTTCGAGTAACTGCTGGCCTCTATTTTACTTACCTTATCATCAGTCTGTGAGCACATTGTAAAAACTTGCATGGTGCACATATCCAGCAAAGATTAGTCGTGGTTCAGTGAGTTTTTCACCAGCATTTTACTTAACCGATTGTCCTGACAGGGAAGTTCGAGATCTGTGCTGTGGCTCTGTAGGGTTTTTTTTTTTTTTTGTCAAAAAATGCTCTCTTTGAAACAACAGAAAGCTGCTTGATAATCCCTATGATTGACAATTAAAAATGTCCCAATCAATGTCAAAGTTCTTAATAACAAAACCAGGTTCAATTTACTGTACATCTTCACTTTAAGCATTTTTCAGAATTCCAACTGGACCTTGCATGTGACGTCAGAACTGATTGAGGCACCATTTGGTCTGGCAATCTGTCTGCGGTTTTACAGTGCCAGACAGCTTTTGTGTGTAGTGATTGCCACAACATACAATGTCAAAAACATGAAAGACAATTATATCAGTTTTCCACTTTCTTTTAGATTTAACCCCTGTTGGTGATCACTGGTGCTTTTGCAGTGATCATTTTCTCATCTCAGCCAGCATAATCATAGAATAAATTTTCAATAAATTTACCACAATAAATGTCCAATATATATGATGTACTTGTATTTTACTTTAGTATTTTCCATACTGTAAGTGATCCTTTTCACTTCTACTCATTAATTGTTTTAATGAAAACCCTGTACTTTTTTACTGCTGAATGACAACTCTCAATTTCCTCTAAAGGAAAAGGACTGGAAATTTTGGTTAGCTGCCTCGACTGCTGC
>JAQMYL010000037.1:24062173-24073154 GCA_030014365.1 Clarias pachynema | reverse complement strand
CCCATAGCGTTTTCACGCAGCATCTCGTTCCCGCCTTTTCAGGGAACAGAGTTACAGCAAAGTAACCCGAGACGTTCTGTTAATTGGTGATTTTGGAGGCCGGTAACTCTAAATGAACTTCTCCTTTCAGAAACATGTGATGGTAACTTCAACCTGAGCTTCCGACAGCCACAAGGTCACTGAAAGAGTCATTCTCCAACTGGTTTTCTCCCCAGAGAAGAGAGGTGAGCTGTGGTCCTGAGAGTCCCCACCTCCCTGCGGGACATGGTAGATGTATTAGAATGCACTGAAAACAACACAGGGAGTACCCTTTTTTTTTCTCTCTCTCTCTTTTTCCTTAAATTCCTGAAGAGGGTTGGAGGGAGGTTGAGGGGGACAAAAAGTGTTTGATACTTTCTCTTGTTTGATGTAACTTTATATGATACTTTGAAAATAAATAAAAAACACTGAATTACAAAAAAAAAAGAAAACCCTGTACTTTTACTCCCTACATTTTAAATAGAGCCTAACTACTTTTCAACAAATATCCATAGATTTTCTAACCTAAACGTAAGCATTTACGCTATCTCTGTACTTATCACAACAAGTACACCCTACATGGGAAAGACAAGAACAAAACAATTCCACCAGTGCAGATTGGTTAGTGCGTCAAAGTGATTAAGTACAAAAGGTAACCATCAAGTACATTTTAGAGCATGCAATTAGTACTTCAACCTGAGTAAAACACCTCATGTCGTACTTCTACTTGTAATGGAGTACATGTTTAGGCAAGTACTTGTAATTTTACTTGAGTATTGAGTTTGTGTACTTCTGCCACCTCTGTATGCCTGTTAATTTAAAGTATGCAGGGGTAAATTGAGCCAGGACTGTTATGTTATATAGACTGTATGGCTAAAAGTATGTGGCCAAAACTGTAATAAAATTGTATTCAAATACATATACTTCAATATGGAGGCAGGTTCAATTCCTGCCTCTGTGTGAATGGAGATGGCATGTTCTCCCTGTGCTTGGTGGGTTTCCTCTGGGTATTCCGGTTTCCTCCCACAGTCCAAAGACATGCAAATTAGGCTAATTGATGTTCCCAAATTGCCCATAGTGTGTGAATGAGAGTGTGAGTGAGTGTATGTGTGTGCCCTGCGATGGATTGGCACTCCAGGGTGTACCTCTAAAGAATTTCTGAACTCCTATATTCTTATTCTAACTATTATAATCTTATGGGACCAACGGAAAAACTACAGTACAGTGCAAAAGTCTTGAGCTACCTGTCATTGCTTAATATTTTGCTTTTGAAGAGACAGAATTTATTGTATTTTTTAATGTAGCCTTGAAGGAATAGTTCTCTAGGCTTCCTGAAGGTTTTAGCAAGTTTTTGGCTCTCATTTTCAGTCCAATCCCTGTATCTATACCTATACTCACTTTGCAGCCTGTTGCAGTAAAACATTTGCTCACATTTTCTCATTTAGTCTACATAATTCGATTTAGTTTAATGTGAAGAAATGATAAGTAGCTCAGGACTTTTGAACATTACTGTATGATGGCTAAACAGACATTATATGGTGCATACCTGTACTACAATGAAGTGCTATAGTCAGTCAGTCACTATAGTGAAGCTAAAACAGGTAGAGGAGAGGATGCTGATGATGACAATGCTGATGATGCATTGCTTTGTATTTATTGGTTCTCACGATCTTCAACAACATTTGTAATTCAAAAGATTTTGTATGCAAACACTGTTCCCCTTGTTCCAATTTGCTGCCAGTGACTCACTACAAAAAGACAATTAAAGCATGAATTCAATCAACATATTATTTATACAAAATTGCATATTTAAATAGACAAAATGACAGTTACAGGATGATTTATCCATTGTGAATAACCTGTTTGTGGTTGATTTATAGCATTACATACAGTAGATACAACTAAACAAAACAAATTTTATATTATTTTTAAGTATTCATGATTTTTATCACCTTTGTGACTCAAAGAAAGTTTGGATAAAATATTATATATCAGCTTTAATAGTTTTTATAATAATATAAAATAAAGTCATAATTTTTGAAAGCTTTGAATATTAGTTACTTACAGATTTATAAGAAATTAGGATGAGAAAATTGTTTCTAGGTTATTGTTATTAGGATGCCATCAACACTGACCAACAGATTATTATAATTTCTTTCTGTTTGTAACAGCTGTTGCAAGTTTTCTTATGCCAAGTTTCTAATTTTGTTGAGAGATTAACCCAGTGCAGAGAGAATCAATCTATCTATACATATAATAAAACTGTAAAGTGGGCGTGTCTATACATTATTTGCAAAAAAGTAATTGACGGGGGGGATTAAGATGAGTAATAGAACACATCAACATGGTTTTGGGAATTTTTATTTGATTGTCTGTTTATTTGTGCATACATCATGTAAAGACTAATTAACTAATATTTGTGAGGTTTATATGAGTGTATTTGGCTGAACGTGAGGTAACATATAGGCTTTGTTTCATCACAATCAGCCCATGGGAAGAGAAGATATTCTACTTTGAAATTGTATCATAAAAAAATCCACCTTGAAAAAAATCAACAGATGGTGCTGTAAATTTTAAAAACACGCACTTATGAGTGTGCATTTAAATTCCGTCTGAACAAAGTCACGGGCACATCTAGTATTGCATTATATCTTATAACCATTTTGTGTTACTGATGCTGTCGAGGGACTTTGATGTGTGAAAAAAAAACATGAAATCCAGGCAGTGTTAGAACTGCTAAAATCAATGTTATATAAGTTATATATGGTAAGATACCAATGTAAAATATTATATTATTAGCTGACTATGAATATTGTACTGTAGGTACATGTAGCATTTAATAATTCATCAGCAAACCATATCTGACAAAACATAGAATAAACATCCAAACAGCACAAATCATTATGCCTTATATTGCGTAGGTTGACCTGGGTATTTCTGGCCCCTTGGCATGTCACTCCACAGACCTCTGCGGATGTGCTCTGGCGTCAGGTATCGGGTTGTTGCTGTGGGTTCATGGATCAGGCTTGTTTGTCCGGCATATCATATGTGTGCTTAATTGGAATGGGATCTGGGGAACTTGGAGGCAAGGTTGGTGGTCTTGGGGTTTTGCCTGCTGGGCTCTGTGCAAGGTGAGCTCTAGTGTGGTGGATGTTTTGGATTGCCCTTTCTTTAATGGCAATTTGTGCAGCATTGATTTTCTGTGAAACTAGACAACCTGGAAGCCCCATTATCCATATCACCAGTTTACTGGTATATAATTGATGATCAGTTATAATATATTAATGTTATGTAGTGTTAAAGTCATAGCTGATCTGTGTATTTGTCCTGTAAATGGTTCAAAGGTTGCAAGCAAGCTGAAACTGAATAGGTGTTTCTAATTTGTCTCTCTTTCTTTAAAATATATAACGCATTGTGCTGTAGCATGGTCAGAGTAGAAGGTGACTGATTACTGTTGAGTATTTTATTAGCTTTCCAGCATCCATACATCAGAGTGGCATAAACACTGTTACTTTTGAAACAGTAATGGGTTTTAATGAAATTGTCTATAAATAGTCTTTTAAAATTAAATCATGGGAAATGTCTAACAAAGAAGTGGTTGTGTTGTTTTTTTCGTGATTAAATGTAGTGAAATTGGTGAGAGAGAAAATAATAATAAAAATGTGGATCCTTGCCTACCCCAAGGGATTTTGATTTTATTTTGAATTTTTGCAACAACTGAAAAAGCTGAATTAAAAAGAAGAACTAATTTTCAAGAGGACTGACAGGGATCATTGAAAAAAAGTATTTTCTTCATAATAAAGTCTTTTTTATTTTTATTTTTTTAATCAGTTGAAATCATGGTATGGCATGACTTCTACAAAGCTCTTAAAATTTGGAGGAT
Source organism: Clarias pachynema (assembly GCA_030014365.1). Taxonomy (NCBI): domain Eukaryota; kingdom Metazoa; phylum Chordata; class Actinopteri; order Siluriformes; family Clariidae; genus Clarias; species Clarias pachynema. The sequence continues at coordinate 24,069,253 of JAQMYL010000037.1, read as the reverse complement.
ATGTTGATTCTTTGACATTTTAATAAATAAAGCACGTTGGTTTAAAGGGCACATCCCCAGAACCATTATCCTTCCTTGCGGTCAGAACAATGATTGGTTTTCCTATTGATAAAACAGTTAGACACTTTGCTGTATCTGTTAATCAGATCATGGATTGGTAGTTCATGATGAATTTGTCTTATATAATAATTTGCCGTCTGCACAAGGTGTTATTTAAGGTTGCATTTTAATTAATCAGGCCAAACGACGTGAGCCATGTGAGTATTTGGTAAATAGGTGTCGTTTCTATGCCTGCTCTCTCAGGGGTGGACAAATCACAACCACACGCATATTTCTGTCCAGGCAATTTGTTTTCTATCTACAGTTGCCTGGAGGACAAGTAGAAACAACGAGCTAGCAGGTGTTTTCATTAGCTTGGCAAGAATGACAGATTTTCTGAATCAGGATCAGAAGCACTAACAAAACTCATCGCAGTAAGATTTAGTGCATTATATAATTCTTCTGCTACAACCTCATGGTTAAACTAACAACAACAAAAAAAATTTAAATAATGTGTTTTTAGGTGCAACACAAGGACAGGGCACAGCTCATTAGCCTGACTCTTTGTGACAGGTGCAAACACAATGTGCTATACTGAAAAAGGATAATTAGCTTATGCTCATTCTTTTTCCTTAGTCTATATACTACACTTCACAAAGTGCATAATATACTTCATACTCTTAATGTAAACTAGATAACTGCACAGAACACAGTTATGAGAATATAAAAATCCCTTTATTTCTCTGTATAATCCCCTGCTATAATAATACACTTATCCCAGCATTTCACTTGTACATGGATACCATCAAGATAAAAAGTTTTCTCAGTGTGCCGGAGCCTGCTTCACGTCTGAAATACTGGCCTCCAAGGGACTCCTTTAATGGCCGAAACATGTTGAAATGGGCATGGAGCGAGGTCAAGGCTGACCAACAATAACTCCCAACTGAGTTCCTGTAATGTGCAAATAGTGAATTATTGGTGACAAGATATATCAATTTTCATGGATCAGGCGTCTAAACACTTGATTGTTCACAGAAAGACTGCAGTAGGGTAACCATACGACGTTCTGTAGGTAAGATATTTTAAATGTTTTACCATCGCCATACAGAGCTTGAAGCCTTAGGTAAATGTCAATCAATTTTATACTTTCATTAACAAGATATTTCATCAGAAGTCCCAGTTTGACTTGAACATGTAGTTCACATCAACTTCCTGAGACCCAGACTCTACTCTTGTGTATATTGCAAATTCTTCTCATTGTTTTTCTTTATTAAAACTATAGACTTAATGGAACTCTTTAAACAAGATAAGGTTTGGCAAGAGACTTATACCTAAAAATCCTCATATGATGATCAAACAGGGATATAAAGATAGTGTAGTTGTAGAAAAATGTCCTAATATGAGGACAGCTGGATCTCATATGGTTAACGTATTCCATTATGATTCTCAACGAGATTTACAAGCAGGTATAACATAGGTCTGAACAGCATATTGGAATGATGTATTTGCCTAAAGTCCGGTTAAAATGTGTCTCTTTCTAGCAGGATTAGCCCATAATAATTTTTTTTGACAATGATGGCCCATAAAAATATTCTTGAAGTAATGAGCCATGCAAATCAAAGTCTTGCAGCCTTTAACTATGTAACAAATTCCACAGAACACCTTAGAAGGGATTCATTTTATGAAATAATCCTACTGCATTAGGTTTATCAAGTTAATGTGTACAATATTATTCCAGATATTTACTGGAGCTATAGAATTTTGCAAAGCATATTAAGTCCGAGTTGTTTTTGAGATATTGAGGTTTAAATAAAACTTATTCCATTCAAATGACTAGTCAAATAGAGTAATAGCTAAACGAGCAGCTTGCATCATGGTGGGGTGTGACTTCCACCACTGTAATAAACTAAAATAATGGACCTCCTTGCTATGCTTCACAGACCTCACTGATGTAAACTATCCTCTTCGGTCCGATTTGAACTCAGCGCTCTTGAGCAAGGAACTGAATCCAAGCGGTTCCAGATGCTACATAATGGGTCGGGAAAAAAAGAAAAAAAAAAGATTGCAACCTAACAGTTTGTAAAATAGAAACAGTGCATTATTTTTATTTCCCCAGTGTGCACCAAAATGGCAAGACCATAAATGCGGTAAACACAAAATGGCCTCCACACATCAAATGAAGCTTGAGGTACATTCATAGCCACAAGCACTAAACAGCCCTTTAAATCTCTGCATTATAAAACAAGGAGGAAAATGGAGAGAATGTTTTATGCCTTTTGTTTTCGACATTAGCACATTTGGTAAGGTGCTAACAGTTCACAGAACTCACTTTTATAGGTATGTTTTTTTTATGGGGAAGGCAATAGATGGATTTTATTTTGTAATAGTTTTGAAAGAACACCAAAAAGCAGGTATACTTCACAACCATTTCATAACATGTATATATGGACATAGAAGAATATTTGTTTATAATAATGCATGTTATATACTGTGTATTAATTTAATGTTACTTGGGATTCAACCCTGGGAGTTAGCTGTAAAAGTGGAATAAGTGGAAATATATAGTACGTTTCCCAGGACTGTCTGCCACCTCCATGGTTTATTCTCCTTACATGTTGGCTACATAGTACCTTAAAGAATTAAAAATAATTTTCACTCCTGTTTATTCCACAAATTTTTCGGTCGCCAGCTCCTCCAGTTTTGGAATGATATGTGTTGGCGGAACAAAATAGCTGATTAAGTTAAGGAATCACAAGGTGTTGAAAACAACTGGTGTTTATTGAACCGTTGTATAAAAGCAATATCACACTCGAGACTGTGCTGTTGTGCTGAATATCAGTATGACTGTGATGCACTCAGCATTTGCGCTACAACAGCGCTCCCTCTCACGATATTGCTTGAATACCTTAGCTACAGTGGAATATTTTGGACTTGTTTGATTGTGTAACCAAGCAAAATATCATCAATGGTTGTAGAAACAGTACAAAAGTATGGTATGAGGAATGTGTGGCTGTTTCTTTCTAGCTCAGACTGTAGATTTTTGCATCTTGTCAAGTAATTACTCAGAGATAAATGTCCCTGTGATTTGAGTCCATTTTGAAGACTTACCTGAAACACAATAATCATCATTAATTGAGAAGGTGCGTTTAAAACTAAGTTGAGGATGTTTTGAATATACTGTATACATGGCAGATTATGCTGGAAAGCTAATTTTGCTAGAAAAACTAATAGTACAAAGACTAAGCACTCATTGTCAATCAAAGTATAGATTACACAAAATGACACACAACAGAACTATTTCAGTGCTTTTCTGTGTGGCAACATGAAAAGAGTAGAAGATTACAGACTTGATGCAATCACTGTTTCAATACTTTGCCTAACAATAACAGTTTGAGTGTCAAGCTATTCATAAATATTAGCCTTGGTCATCACCTGTAGCACCAAGCATCAATAGCTTGTTTCCCTTCACTTATGCAGTCATGCAATTTAACTGTCACAGGCAGAAAGCACTACTGTAGCTGTCAACAGTGAGATTTTTATTTTGTGACAGTTTATTCTGAAAGACTGATTAATTGCATATATCAGATTCTCTGTCTTATCTGCTGAGTGCTGAAACCAAAATAATGTCATTCCAGTTCCATTTGCAAAAGGAAAAAGCATAAAGACATAAATACTTTAAGCCCTTAATTATCATTTAAAATAATATAACATGTAGTTCGCCATAAAAGAAATTGTCCCTGAAGTCTTTAAGTAATGAGTTTTCTATTCTTTTTCTATTCTTATTAAGGATTTTATTTCAATGGTCGTCTCACCGTCTATACTGCTTTATCCTGTATACAGAGTTGCAGGGCGCCTGGAGCCTCCCAAGAGACTTACAGTAGGTGTGTTACTAAACAAGGAAATTTATCAAGCCAAGCCAAGCTAATTTATCGCAAGGTACACACACACACATACACATAGTCACGTCCACAATGCAAAGCAATTTGTGAACACCAATTAGCCTAATCAGCATGTCTTTGGACTGTGGGAAGAAACCGGAGCATTGTGAGGAAACCCACCAAGCAGAGGGAGAACATGCAACCTCCAGTTAAAGACCCAAGGTGGGAATGGAACCCGGATGTGCAAGGTGACAGTGCTAACAACTAAGCCACAGTGCTGCCTATTGCAATGGTCTCTTGTTATATGTATAAGGCTATTGCTGCCTTTATATAAGTTGGAACATTTATAGGCATACTGTGTTCCGTCTATCCATCCAACAATGCAACATTTTGCCATATGTTTGTCTTTCTAATCCCTCTTTCCATCTATTATCCATCTATCTACCTTTCTGTCCATCATTAGTCGACCATTCAGTCAGTCATGTCCATCCATCCATCCGACAAGGTTACCCTTCCACCCATCATTCAATCTATTCAATCTATTGTCAACCATTTTCAACAAAATCACAGTCTTTTTAGTCATATATTAATTTCCCACATATCCATCTACCCATCTGTGTATCCACTTATTCATCCACCCACCCATTTGTCAAGGTGTTCAGCAACACACCAGGATTTTCTTTCTTAGATGACAGCCATTTAGTCCACAATTATATAAAACTTGCTTGACTGTAGACAGTGACACTGGTGACTCTGGAGCTTTCAGTTCATTGCAGGCCTGGTAGATTCTTTGGTGTTTTTCACAATCCTAACCAATTTTATCTATTTCCATTAAGGGTAACAGTTTGGGTCTTCTTCCAGAGTTTGACAAAATAGCTACACCTTATAGCTTGTACAGTGGAACCTTGGATTACAAGCATAATTCATTCCGGGAGCGGGCTCGTATTTCAAAACACTCTTATGCCAAATCGAATTTCCCCATAAGAAATAATGGAAAATCAAATTATTCATTCCACAACCCAAAAAAAATAAATACATAAAAATGATTAACACAAAATATTAAGTAAAAATAAAAAAATTAACCTGCACGTTACCTTTTAAAAAAAAGTAAAAATAAATCCCAACAGATAAGTGTTTCCGTTTCTGCTGGCAGGCACTCTGTGTATGTGTGTGTGTGTGTGTGTGTGTGTGTGTGAATCTAAAGTAAGCTCCCCTTTCCTCCTTCTCGTCTTACACAGTTACCCTTCCTCCATTCTTTTCACACACACGCGTGCACACAACGGAAACACTGTTTTATTGGGAAAAATAAACAAGAAAACTCTCTAATGACACCCGACTGAGCGACACACTAACGGAATCACTGCTGTAAAGTAAAAATAAACCAAATTAACCTGCACTTTACCTTTGAAAAGAATCGCGACAGAGCAGTGTTTCTGTGTAGAGCAGAGAGAAAGAGTGTGTGTGTGTCGGTGTGTCTGTGAAGGCGAAAGAAGGAGGGGTCTGTGTGTGTTGGTGTGTGGCTCAGTGTCCACAGACACAAAGAGCAGGCTGAGCCTTGAGCAGAGAGAGAAAATGGATCTTTAATCTCTCTAATGAGACTTGCTTTTGCTATACACACACGCATACAGACACAAAATAAAATATGTTTTACGCGCACACACGTGGTCACAGTGTTATAGTAAACAGTACAGGCATGCACGGATGTTATACCAGTAAGAGACGAGCACTAAGACCCAGCAGGGGAGACGATTGCCTACAATTCCGCAGCGCAAGAGAGAGAAAAACTGTTGGCTCAGTTGTGATCACGTGACGCTCAGAGTCAAAAGAAGAAGCGCATGCGTGATACATGATACTCGGTACTCGTAAACCAAAACTTGTTCGTTTTCCAAGTCAACATTTCTTAAAAATCTTTGCACGTCTTGCAGAACACTCGGAAACAGCATTACTCGCAATTCGAGGTTTCACTGTACTCACTTACACTTGTTTGAACTGATCTTAGAATCTGCAGTCCTGTCGTATGTAAACAAACTTCTCTTTCTCTATTCCTCTATTGGCACAGAGAAGCTACAAGCTGTAGTCAATCATGATTACTAACAGGAAGTCGAGAGGCTTTGGAAATTCAAATATATTTCAGGACTTTCAGCGCTCAACTGAATTAATAACTAAGTGGATATACCAATATGCTTGACACGTTAAGTATCTTTTTGACTGCCAATATTTATTTAACAAAATGGAGCCAAAAAGAAAAAAAAAACATGTGGACAATATTAAGTACCCCTGTACTGCTTCCACAGAATTTAAGAGGCTAAGTTGCAGCCAGGTGCTGTTAATCATCAGCCCTTGATTAATTGATCATCAGCAGGTGTGCAGACCTCTATAAATTCAAAAGTTTTGGCAGTTTGGTCTGGTCTGGTGCATTTACTTGTGTGTTAAGCAATGTTCTTAGAGAAGCAATACTTGCTACACTTTAAGGGTTGTAAAACCATTTCCAAACAATTTGGAGTTCAACATTCTACAGTGTGAAAGAATATTCACAAGTGCAAAGCATTCAAGACAGTTTCCAATCTGTTTTTTGGCCTTAATGCCCAGAATCAATGCCCACAGCATTTCAGCAGAAACATCTCAAACCCACTGGTAAACATGGCGGTGGACGGTTGATGATTTGGGCTTGTGATCACAGTCATTGAGTTGACCATGAACTCTTCTGCATACCAGAGTATTCTAAAGGCAAATGTGAGGCCATCCAACAGCTAAAGCTTAGTTAAAATTGAGTCATGCAACGGGACAATGATCTGATCTAAAGCACACTAGTAAATTTATATGTGTTGTTTGATGAGTATATGTAAACTTTTGACCACAACTGTACTGTATTTGCCAGATTGAATGTCCAGAAATGGTGTTTATCACATTTTTGAAATTAAAATCATCATAGGCATGTATGTATGCATGTTTAACAAGCACTTCTGTCTATATATATATAGTTATTGAAAGGAGGGTGCAATATGTGGAGGCACAAGACACACACCTCTCACCTTCCTGGGCCCGGTTTCCCGATAACGCACACTCTTAGAGCGCTAAGAAGACTATTAAGATATATCTTACGTAAAGTGATACCTTTTCTAAGTGTATTTCTCGAACTGTCCCTTAGGAGTCTTCTTAAGTC
>JAQMYL010000037.1:24037003-24055290 GCA_030014365.1 Clarias pachynema | reverse complement strand
TAGTTTCTTGTTTAACTTTTTGCCTCTGGACACATCAACCTCCTGTTTAGTCAACATTACACCTTCTCGACAATGACCACGCAGCAGCTGTGTGTGTGCTTACACAGCACCTTTCGGCAGCTTGACGTGCGTGCACACGAAAGGGACATTTCCAATTTAAACGGGGTCCTTACAGAGACGCTGCATCATGAATATGCAGGGTGGTGGAAGGGAACAGGGACGTGAGGGGGTTAATCAGTAGATGTGTATAGATTCCAAAATTAAAACTGCAAGAAGGTATGTGTGGCACACTGAGAATTATTATTATTATTATTATTATTATTATTATTATTATTATTATTATTATTATTATTCGAGTCTGCCATTTATGTAAAAATTATGCACTAATTATTTCCTTTGCCAGTATTCACACATTTGTGTGTGTGTGTGTGTGTGTGTGTGTGTGTGTGTGAGCATTGCTGTGTAAATTAGAATCTTTTCATACATGACTGAATGTCCACATGTCTGGATTTCTGAGCGACAGGCCTTTGATCTCAGGGTTTGCATGTTAAAGATGCTTGTTAACAGTCTTTTGGAGTGCCACTGGTGATGCATATCACAAAAAAACAGCACCGGAGGAGGTGGGCGAGAGAATGACAGATGAGATGAGAGGAAAGAGACTGAGGTGGAGAGGAAGACGAAAGACAGCCCTGTGCAGCCCTGAAACAGATAATCGATACACTCCAGCATGGCAAACAGTTGTCAACAAATAGACTCGTTTCACAGCCCACAGGCGATGGGATTGTGTGTATGTGTGTGTGTAGGCTGTCTGGGTTTGACCTGGGCTTTGTAGCATTGAGGGACAAGTCTCAGTTTTCTGAAGCGTAAAGTGTTTTGATGCAACGACCGACGTCTGGATGCACTGCTGCGGGAAAACACACAGGTTGATAGGGCGAGGAAGAAGACAAGGAAAAAGAAGGAAAGAAATCCCTTTTTTGGGGAGATGGAAGGGGAGGACAGAAGGAGGAGAAAAGAGGACGATAAGCTAAGCGAATAAGGTGAAAAGAAGTGGAAGACAGGCAGAGGAGAAAGTGAGGAAGACACCAAAAGAGGAGAAAAAGATGGATGACTGAAGATTGCAAGGAATGAGTGATTTTTTTTAAAGGAGGTCCTGGAGGACAGGATGGAAGATAAATAGGGGACCGAACAGATAAGGAGAAATGACTGAGTAGAAAGGGAGGAGGAGACAAGACGATGAAGAGAGCAAGGGAATGAGGCATGGTGGAAAATTGAGAGGGAGGAGACATGAATTAAGAGGGTGTAGGAGGAGAGCAGAGAAGAAAAGACAGAAGGAGAGGTATATATGAGAGAGGGAAAGGGAGAAGAAAGGAGAAGAAATGTAGGAAAAGCAGAGAGAAAAGAGGGATTGATCGATTAGAGAGGAGAATAAGAAGGGGAGAGAAGGAAAGGAAGAGAAGAATGACTGGGATCTAAGTGAGGTGAATGCAGAGGGGATGAGATAAGGGGAAATGAAAGAGATGAACAAAGAGTGAAAGAACGAAGCGTAAGAAACTAAAATAGGGAGCACAGAGAAGAAATAGAGGTTATGAGGAAGAGAATAAAGAGGGAATAGAATATGAAATGAGAAGCTGACGACATGAGAAATTATGAGGATTGAAAGAAGAGAAAAACAAGACGTAACTCAAGAAGGAGGAGACCTTCTATAACTTTATACTAAGTCACCATCGCTCTTTCTCTCTATCTCTTTCTCTCTCTATCTCTTTCACACACCACACACACACATACACACACAGTGACAGAGGGTTCCTTCTCTCCTGCACAGTGTAATGACAGGCCCATATGGACCGTCTCTTCTTTCCTCTCACCCTCTGCCTCATCGCTCCTTCAGCTGACAGAGAGGTTAAAGGGATTTTTTCCCCCACCTTTTTGCATAGACAGAGGGAAAATTTACATTTAATGCAAAACAGGTAGCTCTAATAGCGCCAGTAGAAACTATAAGTGTCCTCTCCTCATTCGGAGACAGGCTAGTCCCAGAGCAGGAACTTTTTCATGGCCGGACTTCCACAAATGTCTCCTGCGTATCCCAGACTCATTTTTTCAGACATAAACACTGCTTTCTAAATGATCACGATTGCTCTGGTTTCTCTCTGTGCTGGCTGCCTGTATTTTCACCCATGATTTGTTTTTTAATTATGATTATGATAATCATTTTGAGCATACACACTTGCATTATTCCTCTCACACTTTAGCCATTCTTGACCGAACATTTTATTCTTGTCTGAAAATTATTTGGTTAACCAGCTTTAATCGTTGTCAAGAGACTTATGATGAAGGATGATAAATTTCAGAAACTATAACAGCATGGTAAAATGATACTGCACTGCTATACAATTATTTGGTTCTATTTTGGACCCATACTGATTAAAAAAAAAAGACAAGACAACAACAACAAAAACTACTTTAAGGATTAGTGCATTAGGAACTTCTCTGGAGTTATGGTATAGTGTATTACATTTTATTACAATTGAGTAAGAAAAGAAATGAAGTTTTCCATGAAATACCAATTTTATTAAAAAATTTTTTTTTTTAAAGAATTGTTCAGGTTCTAATAGGACCTCAGAATAGTGCTTTTTACTCACAAGAAAAAGTGCACTTTTTGGGCTGAAAAATTTTAAGATTTTAGATGTTAAACAAACATATTGTAAGTCATTCAAGTCAAACCCGGTGTTTATTTGTGCAGAATAACAGAACACACTTATGAGAGAAAAAAAAATCCCTTTATTTCACTATATAATCCCCTGCTACAGTAATGCACTTATCCCAGGATTTCACTAGTGCTTGGATACCATCAAGGTAGAAAGTTTTCTTTCGGACTACCTGCTTCGCATCTGAAATACTGGCCTCCCAGGAACTCCTTTAAGATCTCAAACATGTGGAACTGGCTTGGACCGAGGTCAGGACTGTACAGGGGATGTGGCAATAACCTCCAGCCGAGTTCCAGTAAATGTGAAAGTGGTGTTGGTGAATGATTGTGTGCACCGTTCACCCAGACAGATGCGTCTCTTCCACAAGTTGGTGACAAGTTATCCATTGATTTTTAAGGATCAGGCGTTCTGCTTGTTGAATGTTCACAGGGTCGTCTGCAGTGGGCAGTCAGCCGGGCTTGTCATTAAATCACTATTAAAACGGTTTATGTGCCTAAGAGTCTCGTCATCGTATTGTGCTTGAAGTCTTCTGTAAATGTCATTTGATCTTTAATCACAATGAATTTCATACAAGTGGATGTTTTACTTGAACGCCCTTTATAGTTAGATCAGGATTGTTACTCCAATCATGTAAAGTGTTATAAAAATGTATCACTCCAACAAATCTTATTTATTTTATATCTTATATTCTAATTCTATAATATTTAATTTATTACTTGAGGTTTAACCAGAAATACTAAAACAGTGTTCAAATACCTTTCATGCACATTAGGTATGGTCTATGAAAAAACATCAAATGCGTTTTAATACTAAAAATTTTACATTTCAGTGAGTTACATACATACATTGATTAAAAAGTCAATTGAAATGAATCAATGAATCAATTATAAATTCGCTATTATTAAAAATAATAATAATTTCATATCCCTACACAGATTTGTGATATTACAAAAGTATCTTTTGTACTCTGCAACTTTAACTCATTGATAAACACTTGTGTCATGATTTGCTTAACTTTCATGCGTGATCGCTCCAGGATATTTAAAAGTGCCTAATTACCCTAATAAACAAAACCCTTAAAGAACACTGATTAAAACTTAAAGGAATGCTGTGTTTAGACTCTATAAAGACTTTTGCTTGGGGTAGTTTGGTTTCTCGGTTGCTCACAGCCAGCTGTCTGGGCGGTATGATGCAACAAGAACTGTGAACATCTTCCAAAGTTCAGAAAACACTCTAGTCCAAGACAGACAGCATTTTCAGAGTATGTGCAGAAAGTGCACGATTTTTCTCTGGGTACAGAGAGAACATACAATACTAAGGACTGTGAACTTGAAGGGTTTTGACTCTTTTCCACTTATCACTGTGTCAGCTGATTTGCACTATTTAATTGTTTTGATTCATCCCATGTAGCACGGTGGCTTAGTGGTTAGCACTGTCGCCTTGCACCTCCAGGGTTCGGGTTCGATTCGGGGTCTGTGTGCATGGAGTTTGCAGGTTCTCCCCGTGCTTGGTGGGTTTCCTCCAGGTACTCCGGTCTCGTCCAAAAACATGCAGATTAGGCTAATTGATGTTCCCAATTGCCCGTAGTGTGTGAATGTACAGTAAATGACTGAGTGAGTGTGTGTGTGTGTGTGCCCTGCGATGGATTGCTAGCCATCCAGGGCGTATCCTGCCTCGTGCCCTAAGTATCCCAGGATAGGCTCCAGGCCTCTCCGGACCCTGTATACAGGGTAAAGTGTTATAGACAATGAGTGAGTGAGTCCCAATTGCTGCTAGAGTAAAGTTTTTTTTAACATCTTTATTATTTTGTGTTTAATTATAAAGTGAGTGACAATAGAAGCCCATATGTGGAATATGTGATGTTTTTTTTGCTTCAGTAAAATTTAAGCTATGAAGGTGGTTTGCATGTAGTGTAATTGCTGATACTTTTAACCCTTAAAACCCAGTCATTTTATTTTGCATTAATATGTTTTAATGAATATATACAGGCATCAACTAACCACTAATCCACTGTGCCGCCATTATTATTATTATTATTATTATTATTATCTTCACTCATTGAATTATTAGCCTGAAGCCTGGAGCCTATCCCAGGTGGCACAGACACACACACACACACCCACACACAAGCACACACACTCTATGGGCATTGGAAACACAGTTTAGTCGAATCTGTACGTCTTCGCACTGTGGGAGGAAACCGGAGTACCCAGAGGAAACCCACCAAACATGGGCAAAACATGCAAACTCCACGCAGACAGACCAGAGACGGGAATCGAACCCTCAACCATGGAGGTGCAAGTCCATAGTGCTACTAGTCTACCATGCCATTGTTTATTTATTTATTTATGTTGGTTTGTATATTTACTGTGCTATTTCCTCAACTGAGTGTCCACCTGAATACACAAGGACCAATTTTGCTGATGAAGTTGTTAGGAAAGGTGTGGAGTTTTGGGAGGTCCCTTTTATGTGTGTGTGTGTGTGTGTGTGTCAGAGAGAGAGAGAGAGAGAGAGAGAGAGAGATGCTTCATATAGTTACCTGATATTTTTTGTTGTTGTTATTTAATATGGTTATAATGTTTATATATGTTTATACATTCACATTGATGTTATTTATAATGTAATTAATCTTTTATAATTGCTTTGGCAACAATGTAATTTTTTTTAACATTCATGCCAATAAAGCCCTTCTGAACTGAACTGAGAGAGAGAGAGAGAGAGAGAGAGAGAGATGTTGTGATTGGCTGAGATAAAAGGGGCGGGCAGAGAGGGGGATGGGTTAGGACTGAGGCTTTAGTGAGCAGCAGATCTGCACAAAACAGAGAGCTAGAGACACTGAACCGCTGATCACACCGCCTGCACCAGAGAACTGAACTAAGGAGCTGAGAGAGAGAGAGAGAGAGAGAGCGAGAGATTTAGGAGTGCTTCTTTCTCAGTAGTGCTTTGCATGAATGAATGTCTCTTGATGTGCTTTGTGCATGAACATTGCACATGACACTGGATCTCTGATCGATCTCTCTCACGTGCCTGAAGTCCACTTTTGTTAACCTGGAACTTTACTCTTTTAAGAGATCACACTTTCTTCCTTGCTCTGGAGAGAGAGAGATAGAGCATGATCTCTGATTGAAAGAAAAGATATTTATTGTATCCTCATCCTGTCCTCCTGATGCAGTAACACCTGGACGGAAAGACACCTGTCATCTCAACACCTGGATCTAGCAGCATTTTTTATTTTTTATTTTAAGGATTGCTTTTTCCTTGGGATTTCTTGTATTGTTCTGAATCAGAGTTTGCACCGGATATTGAGGTAAGAGTTTTGCCTTGCATCTGCATGCATTACTGGATCATAACTTTTCAGACTAATTATAGGCACAGTGCTTGCAGGTTTATAACAAAAGTTAAGAAGTTAAGAATCAGGGCTGAGGTTAGCAGGTTTTTTCCAACTTTATTATCATAAAATCTTATCTAACCTGTAACAAATGTAAAAAATTATTTACTATAATGATTTGGCATGGTACCACTATTCATATATTTTATTGTACCAATTAATTTGTATTAAAAAATTTTTTTGGGATTGTGCATGTGGTGTACCATAACTTTTATATCAAAGCTTTAGGGAGTCTTTAGAGAGACGATTATTAATAATGGAAGGAGTCTCCAGTGTCAGTGCTTTGTAACAGACAGAACTAAAGCTATAAGATGGAGGGTTTCTGTAACATGACAAGGTGTGTGTGTGTGTTTGTCTGTTTGTTTTATTGGTTTAAAATAACACATTAAAAATATTTTGTAAAATAAGCATGAACATAATCCTGGTACAAAGGATGTTTCTTTGATCGTAAACACAAAATGTTCTTGATACTTTTTTGGACCCATGGTTACTGTATAAAGTCAGATTTTGCGTGCATGTGTATCAAAAGCCAAATGAGAGACAGGTCTCTGGATACAAGGAAGGTTACTGCTAATTAAACCACATTCTTCTTCACTGGAGCGCAAAACGCCGAGCACCCCAAGCGATCCAGTAGCAGCTGTTACTCTCCAAACACCTCCGAACTCACTCTGCTTTTCGCACCCGGTGTTTGTGTGTATGTGTGTGTATGTGTGCTGAATTTGAGCCCTGCTGTTCTCAGTGAAGAAGGTGTGAACTCGAGCTCGCGAGAGAGAGTCTTGATTCTCAGTCGCTGCTGTGTGTTTAGTCTTTTGTCTGATAGGGAAAGATAATCCTATGGGGAGCTGGTCCTCCAAATCTTGTCAGGTATTTTATGTCCTCGCCTCACCTCTTGCGCTCTCTCTCTCTCTCTCTCTGATAAACATCACGCTAACCAGCTCTGATTTACATGCCCATCCCTTTGTCACAGAGCTCCTTTTCCCAGGAAGCACCTCTCAGATACAGGGAGTAGGAGTATATAAGGAGTTTCGCGCACTGATAGTGTTTCATAAGATATAAATATAGTTCATGTACAATATCATTCATGGTTCCACTTATTCATCGTTTTAGGAAAAGAATATTTAGGTGCCTTAACTCTAGGAAACATCAGATACATGAGTGAAAACGGTTGTAGATTTCATCCCGGGAGTTCGACTTGCTTTAGTTCAGCTAGTGGTCACCTGCTGTGGACACACACACACACTTTTCAGCTTTGGGTGGCCAGATGCCTGCTTACCTTCACTCTGACACACAGTGAATGGTAGATGGCTCTACCTAGATAAGACAGAGAAAGATAAAGACTGGAAGAAGGAGTCTAACAGAATGTTTGTTATGATTTGAAATTAGGATCTCTCAACACATTAATCTACGTGCTCTTACATTTATATCATTCCAACACATTTTCCAGCCGTCAAAATTACAGAATAGTCATGCCATAAAGGGACGCAGGCAATGGTGTTGAACATAAGGGAGCATAAAAAGACAGCTGTCCATTTGTTGCTTGGAACCGAACCACATCTCACAAATGACGCTTACCAAGACAGGCTACTTTTTCAATAGATTGTAGGCTTACTGGAAATATTTTAAAATGGATTCTACAGCATTTTCATTGGAATCTGTCTTTAGTGTATTTTTAATTAAAGGTATTAGTGTACAGAGGAAAACTTCCATTCATTTTTAATGCCAGCCTGTAAGACAATTTCTGTTTTCCAGCAACAAAGCTTCAGTTCAATGTTATTTTTCAGCTTAAAACATAATACTCTCTGGTGAGTCGGGGCTTGGAAATAGATGTTTACATAGACACTGAAATGGCATGTTTGGAAGAGGAAGTTTTGGTATAAATGCATTATCTGAGGCCTATTTCATCTGGAGCATTGACACATTTTGGGGGAACTCTGAGAGCTATGTTAGCCTGTTAACATATGGGACCTTTAAATGAAACAAAAACAGCAATACAGCAAATTCTTTTTGTTGGTATAAAATTATATTTATAACTAGATTTTATTTTATATTTTATTACTAATATTGTGTCAAGCTTCCATTTTCTCTTTTTGTTTGTCGGTCCAAATATCCAGAATAACTCAAGTGGTCTCCCCAAACCTCTACTGCACGGAAATGCTTTTGGAATTGGAATGCCAACTGCACCCAAGGCGTCCTCCCTCAACATGAGCACTCGACCTCATTAATTCTTTTGTGGCTGAATGAGCACAAATCCCCCACAAGCCACTAGGGACGGGAATCACCAGGGATCACCGCATACGATATTATCACGATACCTAGGTGCCAGTTTAATTTGTATCACAATTCTAAATGCATCATGAAATAGTTTATAAAAATCCAAATTCAAAATATTTTTTTTCCTGCGATTTTGTTACAATTCTAAACAAACTTAGCAAATCATTTGCTCCAACCACATGGAACGCTGTGCTGCCTGCCAATGTGTATTTAGTTTGGAGTGGACCTCCTGTAGCATTATGGAGGAGCATTTTACCCCCTCAAATGCAAACATATATAATTTAAAAGCTAAATTTAAAAAAATGCATGTTGGAGTCAGTGTGATGATACATGAATTGCCACATAAAATAATCATGATACATAACTAAACTAATCGATTTTCTCCACGATCTCTACAAGCTACATTACAAATTTTAGAGAAAATCTTCCCAGAAGAGTGGAGGTTATTATAACAGCAAAGAGGAGACTAAACCTGAAATGGGGTTCTCAAAAAATGTTAGGTAATACAGGTGTCCACATAGGTATATTTTGATAAGCTCGCACAACCAATTTAACCAATCAAGGTATGATTAGGGGTTTTCCAAATCGCTGTGGTTATAAGGGAATAAAGCATTTTGGGATGTGCTATTATTGAAAATGGATAGTCTTTTACATTGCATCATGCTACCCCATTGCTAATTCATTTTGATGAGTTTTGTTCTTTACTTTAATAATCAATCTATTTTTTTTATCTAGTTAAAAGATCATGAACAGATCTTGTCATCTTTTGTGCAAACACAAACATTCAGACTCCCATCATTAGTGAGTTTCATGTCAAAGGGGTTTCTGTCTTTTTCTCAAAAAAGGAAACAGGTCAACACACTGCGTGTGATTAATATTGCAGAATAACCAGCGAGAGATAGTTACCAGAGCCTGAGATGATTCTGATTCAAATCATATTTCTTATTTTAAACTCACACTGCTTCCCTCACTCATTAGGTTTCTGTTCTTTCTTTGTTTCTTCTTCCTTTTTTTTTTTCCATGGCCTAAATGTCATACGTGTTCTGAGTAACACTCATGTAAAAGACTTGAGTTACTGGCTGAGTTATGGCCAAAAGATTCCCCTTGCTCGTATGACATCTGAATCTATTAATAAACCGTGCTCGGATGGAGTGACTGGGATGAATAGTCTCACACAATAGTGCGAAATACCTTGCTCCTTCTGGCAGGTAAGCAGTCATAGCTTTGCTTTTCTGTCCTAATGGAAAAGCTCACCACGGCCCTTGTGTCATTAGTTTAGAGAGGAATTATGCACTGTTGGGTTGCACTAAGCCGCTTTTTGGTCCGCGCGGAGGTCACCCGGGAACTTTAAGCTCCTATCAGTTTTTTAAAAACCCATTTTCAAACATTCAGCTGCGTAATAATTCACTCGCCTGTGTTTATGAGGGAAAATCTGCTTTAGGGCTGATGTGTAAGAGCCTTGGCGTCAGAGTGGTGTTACACAACGTGACACTCGGAGAGGAAAATCAATACACGCAGAACTTAGACTTGCTTTAGTTCTGTATCGCCCACGTCTATACAACTCGGTGCATGTGTTGATCACCGGGTTTGGTCTCACGGTGATGATGCAAGAGTTACTGAATAAAAGGATAGGGTCAGTTTTACTTTTAACCAATGTTACTTTTAGTATATGAACCTCATAGATTCACAAACAGTATAAAATGTATACTAATTATATTGGTTAATTTTAGGATTGCATTTTCCCTTTAACTTGCATTCATATATTTACTGACACTACATTTTGCTTTTAAATGAGTTTTTTAGCTGTGAATTTGCAAGTATTCCAATGGTTAAAGCTTTTCTTTAAGGCAGACAGCTTTGACTTTTTTTTGTCTTATTTACTTAAAACTAGAGAGATAAAAAGAAAGTCTAGTGATGGATGGATTGATTTAACCTTCTGCAGCTTAAGTGAAAATAAGAAGTCTAGTCCTATGGACATTACACAATATTAAATATAACTTTAATTGGATAAAATTACAACGTGTCATTTATTAATATGATGAGTGTTCAAGTCAAACTGGGATTTGTGAAATAACAGAACACAGTTGTGAAAGTAATAACTATCTTTAATTCTTCATATAATCCGCTGCTACACTAATGCACTAATGCCCAGCGTTTCACTAGTGCTTTCATACCGTCAAGATAGAAAGCTTTCTCAGTACGGCGGATCCATGATCATATTGCCGCCTTCACACCTGAAACACTGGTCTCAGAGGAACTCTGGAAATGTCTTGGAGCGAGGTCAGGATTGTATGAGGGATGCGGCAATAACTCCTAGTTGAGTTGCTGAAACGTGCAAGTGATGTCCCTGCATGATTGAGTGTACAGTTCCCACAGACGGATGTGTCTCTTTCGCAACTCAGCCAGGATATCTACTCACAAACATGCAGCCTTCTTTAAAACCTTTGCACTGTTCAAATGTTTCACTGTTTCTAAAAGTCCCTTCACTGTACTGTGCTTAAAGTCTTCTGTAAATGTCAGTCTGTTTTTATACCTTCATTCATGAGACATTTCATCACAAGTCCCAGTTCAACCTAAACGCCCATTGTAAGATTATGTAATGTAACTACACAGGTGTAAGAGATATAAAACATTTCACAGCAATAAAACAGCTGATTTTCTTCACATCAGAAAAGAATCATAAGCACATATTTTTCACTTTTCTTTTTATACTTAGGCTTTATACTTATACCTCGCCTTTTCGAAGAAACATAGCAAAACCACAATTATTAACAACACTTGGCTTATCAATGAGCAGACAGTGTTCAGTGTAGATGACAAGTGATAATAAGTGTGCGTCAATCAGGCTGGGAAGATATAACTCGCAGTTTCTCCAATGAGATGGTTGGGAGATTTCGCCGCTGTATAATGCTCAGTTATTCCATTAGACGCTTGCATTCCTTATGTCGATGTACTTAGCCGAGCAAGGGAAAAGGAGCGGATTGGTGCTGCAAGTTAAAAATTCATACAAATCTTTCCTCCAATTAAATATTTAGCCTTCTGTACCTTTGCTGTATAAGACAGAAACATCGAGCCCTGTCAGTACACCGTGTTCAGTCCAACGTTGACAAGATGACCGACACGCTTATTTAATACGAAGGAACGGCACAGTTGTGCTCCATCAGTATCATAAAGCTCTAAACACTTTATCGTATGTTAGTTTGTGTTTGTTCTCCTGCAGAGGAGCATGCTGAGCTATCAAGCGCCAAAGCAGATGATAAATGAGTTCGACGCTCATTTTTCCCCCATTGTCAATAGCCTCCTACGGCATGTGATTGCGATCACTCTAATCATCCCTGCATTAGCTGTGCTTCTCGCTGTCTCACACACATACACATACACACACACACACACACACACACTCTCAGTCTCACGCTCAGCCAGTCAGCATGAAGGAACATGAAATCTGACCTGCTGGCTCTGCTCTATTCACATGCGCATTGCCTGCTACTGTTTCTTTGCATTAGAAATTAGCATTACGGTACCAACAGTCATCAGACAAACAAAAGATACTTACAAAGTAAAGTAAGACACGTTGACCCTGTGGGGTCGGGGGTGGTGGTGGAGATGGCTTAGTGGGTACTGGGGTGCCAAAGTGAAGGGTCAAAACCTTTGTCTGGAATAACAGGGAGCTGATTTGCGCAGGAAAAGAGGCCTGTTGTGAGGTGGACACCGGCAGAGGAGTGGCAGAATGGAAACACACACTCTCTTATCAGTGCCTGGAGAGTGGGAGAGTGTACAGCGCTGATAAGGTGAAGGAGAAAGGGAGAATATTGCTGATCTGAAAACAGATTGGTGGAATCTCAACCATTTAAATGAGCTTTCTGCAACAGCAGCAGCTGAAAGTGTTATATTAAGTAAGTAAAGGCTCTCTGCAAACACAACGCTATATGTACATGCCATTTTTTACGTTATGTTTTCACGCTTGAAAAACATGTGCAGTGTGTTTCCACATAACATATTGTGGGATTTAGCAGATGCTGCAGTCTGTTAAACAAAGCTGTTTATGTTGTTACGTTGTATTTGCATAGTAGTAAACTCATTTCTTAGTGTTTTTTTTTTTTTAATTGTATGATGGTGTACAATCATCAAATGTTGAATTATTACATTATTACCTCAAGTTCAATTAATAGGTTGTAAAAGTGTTAGTTATTTATGATATGCAATCAGAAGTTTGAATAAACGTTCTCTTGCATCATTTATTGTTGTTATTTTTATTTTATTTAGTTTTTACTTTAAACATTGAGACATTTAAGCAGACAAATGCAACATTCTGTAAAATAATACTAGCATGAATATAAGGTTTACAAGGCAGAAAAAACACTCACTCCAGGATGTTCACCTGAGGTAAAGTTGATGCTAATGAAAGCTAATTTGTTTGTGCTACTGCATTCCTTCCAACTTTAAGTAAACGGTACAAACAAATGAGCTTGCAACTTTACCTCAGGTGAACGTTAACCTTTCAAAGAAGAAAAAAAAAAACCTTGTAAAAGTAAGATAAATAAAATTATAAGATGTGGTATTATATTGTGAAAAAAAACAACCGGCTAGCTCACTGCTGCCAGTGTTAATGCTAGTATCTTTTGTACATCGATACCCCTTTTCCACCAAGGCAGTCCCAGGGATATTTTTTGCCTGATTTCAAACCTGGTCTTTTTTTCAGACAGCCAAAGCACCGGAACTCAGACAGAAAAACTGGTTCTATGGCGGCACCAACACTTTACTGGACTAGAACAAAGAACCGCTTATGTCAGAGGCTAGGGGGTGGGATTATCACAACCAACAAAAAGTTTGTGACTGCCATCTTTAACCCAGATTAGTGTAGTCACGTGTTATGTAGTGTTTTATTTACCACAAAAGATGATAAAAGAAAGAAAATGGACTCAAAATGCAATGGGCAGCACAAATGCTTTCTGGTAATGATGTTTTGATCCCAAAGTAGACTCGCAAAGCCAGGAGACCTGCCCGCAAATCCATGTTGAAATTTGTTGTTGTTAGCATTTTTTGCTAATATTGCTGATTAAGTAAAGATGTACTTCTAGCCTATACTGTACCAGTGACGTAATGACGTGACTCTAGCCCATGGAAAAGGAAAAAGCAAAGCCATTTCTTAGGAGGTTTGCTATTGAATCGGCTCTGAACCAGCACTAGCACCAGACATGAACTAACACCTGTATTACTTTGGTGGAAAAGGCGTATACGAGTAAGATTAATTTACCTCATAGTTTATCAAATTACATAACCCTTAGGGTAGCAAGTCTGTGTTAACAGATGTGTGCACTAGTTTAAAAATAGGTTAATGTAAATGTTATCACATACACACTTTTTTTTTTAACCTTACAGTTAATTCAATAGCTAGATGGTTAGTTCCAGTTAGCTGTAACGTTAGTTCTGGTTAGCCATATTGCTAGTTCTGGGAAAAGAGAAAGTAAAATCTATAGTAAATACACCATAACTTGCCAACTCAATTTAGCTTAGTGGGCTTGCAGAAGCTTCACATGAGTTTTAGCTGAACTTTAAAGTGGATTTTTTGCATATAGCGAATGTTGTGAAATTTGGTCATGATTACTTACATCGTACTCGCGTTCAGGTTGACAAACCTCACGCTCGGTGTGCAAAGCAGGAAAATTTATAACGACCAAGACCTATGCTAATGTACTTGCATGTACCTTAATTTTGATTTCAGACAGACTTGAAAAAACCCTAAAAATACCTTTAAAGATTAAAAAGCAGAGCTCTGTTTGGTGCATAAATATTCACCCCTTTCTGTGTCAGTACTTGGTGGATCTGTTTTTGTCACCTTTGCACGTTTGTATTCTGATATTTTTTGCACGTTTTTTGGGTAATATTGCTGAAGCTCTTCGGGAGCTGCAGGGAAACATTACATTGAGATTATATCACACTTCAACGGCACACTCCATTCAAGTAATGAGCTTATGGGACTTGTGATGGCTAAGGGTTTCACAGCAAGAAAAAAAAAGGGCGGTGGTGATGAATACTTCTCCACTCACAACATTTCTGGTGCCCCCCATATCACCCCAAATATCCTAGCGATTTTCTCCACAGTTCGATATTATGGGATATTTTGTATAGAATCATGACGTGTAATACTAATGAAGAAGAGGGGATTAAATACTTATGGAAGCAATTTGGTATGGCTATGTGAAGCCTAAGCCTGCTGTGAGAACCATATATACCATATATTTTATATTAAGTCATCATCACTGCTACACAGACACACAGCTTCTCCTGTCCCGCCATTCATTCTGTTCACTGAAGCTGTACACGATTTATACACATAAAAGCCTATTGTGGAATTTTTTATGACTAGCTCGGCTGCTTCATGTAGGAGGTGCTGTAGAATGTGCCTCATCAGCCCCTGTATGCCTGGATAGCTTTATGGACTCTTCTGTCAACAACAGATTAGCTATTAAGGTCATGCTTTACCATTTAGGTCTGGGCATCCATGCATGTGGGCATGATTGTGTCTTAAAATGTCATTCCTATGCATGACCGTTTCACTACCCTGCCCTCTGGTTTTCAAAACATCACAGTGCAAGTCAGTTATAAACCGTATTATGTAACATGTATAAGCAATTCTAATCATCACATCTGCAATTGTTTTTGACCAATCACCAGGTCATGTGTCTGCATGATTCATGATGCAGTGAAAAGAATTCATTACTCAGCAGTAGAGTAACATGCTCTAAAGAGCTGTATTCAGCTGTTCTTTCCTCCTGCAGGGATTTCCAGGAACACGGATTCATTTTTAAGTCTCTAAATAAATTTACATCCGAACAGGCTTCCGACACTTGCGGGGGATGGAGAGGGATGTGGCAGTTTGGAAAAGTTGCTTTCAGAAAAACTGCCTATCCAGATTGCCTCAGAGCCCCACGCAGGCCAGTAAAGACGCGTGTAGGCGGAAATTGGTGAAGCTGGGGCTGTATCTGACACCCTCTCTTTAAAAGTGATAATCACTACACGTTGGTATATCATACAAAATCTGTTATTTTACATATATTTATCAAAGCGCGGTGAAAGTGTGGTCATAAGCAAGAAGCATGAACGAGTATCAGAAACAAATGCTGCTATTTTGTCTCCCTACTGTAATTGAAATATTTTAAAGTAAGTGAAGTAGAACTAATACTACAAAACATACCCGACTGAATTTTTCTTTGGGATCAATAAAGTATCTACAGTATCTATCTATCTATCTATCTATCTATCCATCCATCCATCCATCCATCCGTCACTGCAGTAGGTTGTTTACACTGTAGTTTATACTGTAAACTTCAATACTACACTATACAATATATAGTTTATACTGTAGTTTATACTGTAGTTTCTATAGCAGTTTATACTAAATTGATTTTCTACAATGAATTGCCCCAATTTTTGCCCCATTTTATTTAAATGGATATCTATACAACATACACTTTCTATACTTTTCCTTATTGTTTACTGTTCAGTGTACACTGGATGACCATTGTAATATAGTTGTTATGACATTGCGATGACATCCACTGCTGAGACAGTGGTAGTTTATGTGTTTGTACAGCATCCAAACTGTATCATGTATGCTTTTCACAGAGCAGATCTCAGACAGTTTTTTTTTTTTTTTTTTTACTCTTTTGACTGCTTTCCAATATTTAATATTCCAGTAAATTTCTGTTGTCTGGAAGTTATGTATGTGCAGCAATTGAAGATGAAATCCTGCGCATGTCATTGGTTGGTATTAATATCATTTGAAGTCAACATTTTGTTAGGGACATTTATTCAACATTATTCCCTCGTCATAGTTGTTCTGACTTCTTTTCATCCAACTAATTAATAATATAAAAAAAAAAAAACTAATACCAATATTGTCCTGACGTCCATACCGTTGCCAAATTAACATCACCACACTGTTTTGACAACCAAAAATTCCTGCAGGATGAGCTCAGCGCTTTCTGAAGTTCCTCTCAGTCAGCTCTCACGAGTAGATCTATTTATAACAAGCCTTTAAGCAGTTGGATCATTCCTAAAAGAAACACTAACTTCTGTACGGGAGCCAGTTCTGTTTTAACTGTTTCCTGCACTTTAATTATCGTTATTTCATTCTACACCTTGTTTTTGACACTTCATCTGATTTTAGTTTGGAGTCTCATAAAAACGCGTGAATGTCCCTGTCACCAGAGTTGTCACGTCTCTAGAATATAACTTCTTATTTTTAGTACAAGCGTGTGACCTGTGTCTGAAATGCAAAAATGAGAAGAACCATTTTAGATGTAAACGTGTGGATTTCACCATATTTCTTCTACGAGTTGGTCTTGCAGATTGTGACAGCTACCTATTAGTGAAGGTGATAGTTAACTTGTTCTTTCTCTGAGACATGAAGACTTTCTCAGCATGTTTTTTACTCATATTGTGTCACAGGCAGTGTAATAGACTCTGAGTAAAGGGCTACGTACTGTCTTCCACATATGTGACCTCACAGATGATGAGAGAGAGAGAGAGACCCAGAAAGCACATCCAATTTACATTTCTTAATTACCAGCCATAGATGGCTATGGCA
Organism: Clarias pachynema; assembly: GCA_030014365.1. NCBI lineage: Eukaryota > Metazoa > Chordata > Actinopteri > Siluriformes > Clariidae > Clarias > Clarias pachynema. Next base: position 24,038,333 of record JAQMYL010000037.1, on the reverse strand, counting down.
AAGGGTTTCCACTTACCTTCTTCTTCTTCAGAATTTCTTCCTCTCCTGCATTTTGAATGCCATACCTTCATGTGCATGCAATTACACAGCTTCTGCATTTAGCGGAAATAAAAATGCAGCATAATGCATCATAAATCACTACTAACTGTTGCCTTATAATAATTGCATTTAAATACTGTTTTAAATTGTTTTCAAGATTATTTGTAAGCTTTGTACACTTTTCATAGCTCGCACATCCAGCAAATGGATTTCTGGGAAGGAAATGTAATACTCTTTGCAATTTTTTTTACCGAAAGACGTGCAGTCATTGGGCGAAAGGTGTGCTCTGGGATCCCTCAGAACAAATTTTAATAAATAGATAATAAGAATTTGGGATTTTCAAAGTGTGACTGCAATGGTCAAAGACCTCTCCATTGGGCTTCTGAATATGACCAAATCCCGCACATCACGCTTATGCATGCAGTGTCATCCCTACTGGAAAATGTATGGTACTGGGAATTGGAGGCGCTTGGAGTATTGCGGATGTCCTGTAGAATAACATGATATATTGTAGAAACAGGTGCATTCCTATAAACCCTCAGTTTTTGAATTTTCCTAAGCTGACACTTTCTACCTGTTTGCGGTGTGATGAATTGCAGCAAGGCCCAAATCCTCGAAGCAGTACGATCTCATGCTGACTAAGGACCAAACTGACAGAGCGAGAGCGAGTGGGTGCTGGAAAAAGAGTGTTAAATATTCAGAAAGGGCAGCGAGGTCAGATGTGCCGTGTGTGCGACAGCTGATTTGCGTCCGTATCAATGTCGAAATATTGATGAGTGAGAGTGAGAGTGTGAGAGATGAACTTTGGACAAGGGTTCACTAGCATGGTGAAAGTGTAGAAAAGTTGGTGTACATATAAAGAAGAGAGTTTATTTAGAATAACCGATGGCATTGCCAAGTTTCAGCTTTTGCATGACGACTCCTTTGGGTTTTGCAAAATAAAGCAGCCCACAGCTTTAGCAAGCAACAGTTTATTTTAAAAAAGTTTTTAAAAAAACTTTAATTATACACGAACTCATGAATTACATAAATTCATGATCATGTGTATATTATCAGCTAAAAATTGCAGCTTTTTGATGTTCACTAATTGCACTCCCCAAATCACAATTTAGATTTTTGTGTGTTAAATGGGCAGCAATATCATTATTATAATTTTTAGAAACAAAACAAAAAATCATATACTTATATACATATTTCAGATAATAACATTATTGTTTTTGCTTCATAATTTCTATGTTTTTCCTAATATTCAAGGGTTTTGGTCAAAAATATTGGTCCTAAACTACATGTG
>JAQMYL010000037.1:24024457-24036903 GCA_030014365.1 Clarias pachynema | reverse complement strand
TTTTTGCTTCATAATTTCTATGTTTTTCCTAATATTCAAGGGTTTTGGTCAAAAATATTGGTCCTAAACTACATGTGGACCAATTACTAGTCCTGGAATGTGAAATATGTTTAGACTCAAAGGTCACAAGTTGTTACTGACCTTTAGTAACCTCTAACCACTTACATCTAACCTAGTCTAATTTAGATCTTAGTTTTGTTTGAACTTTTCTATCGCTGAATATTGAGGACGTCACCATGTATTAATGCTCTTGCAAATTTTTTTCTTGTTTATGTTTTTGTCAGAAATGTGGGTGTCAAAAGACAGAAAATGGACGTTCTGAACATGGCTCACAGTCTATGCATTATGATTATGCAGAATTATATGCTTATTTAAGCCTACAAACACCGAAACAGTTCGTTTGAAAAAGAAGTGAAACAGAAAGAAAATAAAGCATGCCAAAATTTATGATTTAAGCTGTATTTTAGATGGGAGATTAACAGATTTATTTTGGAAACCTCTAAGACTTATATTAACTTGTTTACATCAGAGATGGGGGTAAAATCAATTCAGTTAAGTGTTGTGATTTCTTTTGTGTGACCTGGACAGGGTGCCAGTCAATCACAGGGCACACACACACTACAAGCAATATATATATATATAATAAACTAATCTACATGTCTTTGGACTGTGGGAGGAAACCAGAGTACCTGGAGGAAACCCCACATACCACCCGAGGCGGGAATCGAACACCGACCCTGGAGGTGCGAGGCCACAGTGCTAACCACTAAGCCACAGTGCCGCCATAATCGAATTTTTATTTTAGTTTATTTTTAATATTTTTTATTTATGTTAGCATTTGAGTTGGTAAAATGTCGCCATTACTCTATAATCTTACAAGTAGAGAACTCTAAACTAGTCACATTGTGATCCACATTGGCAGGATCACAGCATCATGAGTAGTAGGAGTGAAAGTTGGTTTAGAATTGTAACAAAATACCAAATAATAATAATAATAATAAAAAATGTTATATTGAATCGGGGTATTTATAAAATTGTGATACTTTCATATTGCAATACAATTTTAATCGGCAGCTAGGTATCGTGATAATATCATATCAGGTGGTCCCTGGTGATCCCCATCTCTAGTTTACAATGTATAAACTTCAGTACAACATGTGACCTTTGAGTTTGAGCATATTCTACATACCAGGACTAGTAATTGGCCCACATGTAGAATATAATGAAAACCCTTGAATATTAGGAATAACATAGAAATTATGAAGCAAAAACAATAATGTTATTATATTACTGAAGTATATTTTACTGAATCTTTAAGAAATTTGATATTGTCTATACTATTAAGTAGTGCCAACACTTAGTGTTCTGCTGGACATTCCAGTGGCTACAGGCTACATATTATTCCAAATATTCCAAATATTTTATTCAGTCCTTGCAAATTTCAGGTGGTTGTGGTATTTTAAAAGCGTCCAGGATAACAACACTGCGCAATTTGAATATCTTGACATCTGACAACACCACAGGCACGTTTTTCGCTGCCGGATTTCAGCGTGGAATGTGTGATCATGATCACAGTGGGTGGAGACTGTTGTATTTTGGGTAGAGTGTTTTCCCACACACATATGCCGAACTCACAGTGAGCTCAGTGCTGGCCTCCGAGTGTTTGTGGGCGTATATGAGGATTTTAAATAGAATCGCTATACCAATTCCAGTTCAGCAGCCATGCATGTATGTGTGTGTGTGTGTGTTTGTGTGTGTGGTAGATGGGGTACTATTAAAACTGCATCAGATATTAGGCTCACACATGCATGGTTCACTTTCTGTGCACTAATGTTAGGAAGGTGAAATGAGGTGAAATTTTTAAAAGTGATGAAACTAAGTAAGTACGTTCAGCACGTGCATGTGTGTCTGTATTAATCTGCGGCTCTAAATTATTCAGGATCCATTTTGCTCACAGTCAGTGGGCTCTGAGCAGAGCAGTGAGCAAAAGCATCCCCGAGTCACGCCACTTCGTCTGCTCGCATTTATTGGGTTTATTACTGTATGATAATTATCCCTTTGAAACAAACTTTCGGGAAAAGGCACATCAGCGCCCTCAATAAGATGTCAGAAATTTGTCGGTTTTTGATTTGGTTGTGAGATTCCTGTGCTCTGTTCTCAGATTGCACACGAAAGATATTTGAGGTGAATGTTACTTTAAGGATGAGACGTAATGTATATAATTGCATGGGGTTTCCTTACATTTCTGTTTTGTATGTATAAAACTATGTATAGTTTACTATGTATAAAATAGTTTAAAAACAAGATTTCCATGGGCATCTGATTAGAAATCGCAATATGAACATGCGCAATAACTAATAACAAAAAAGTGCAATTTATTATATGTAATGTTTGCATAGTCAGTAATTCATGTGGAGGTGTTGTTGTTGTTTTTTGCCCCCCGACCCAGAAACTCAGAGTAAAACTGTCTAATCAAAAGCCTCATTCATCAGTGTATTGTTTGATTTAAACTAGTTCTGTTGTGTGTGTGTGTGTGTGGTTTCAGTGACCAGAAAAAGCTAATTTGGTGGTTTATGAATATCAGTATGAAAAAAAAATTATATGAAGCACTTGCAGGCATCATGCCGAACAAGAAAACATTAAAGAGACAAGAAAATCATAGATTCTGTCACATACTGCTTAGCAAAGGACATGATGCCCATGCGGTGGAAGTGGGTTTTCAAAAATTAATAAACACATGTGGCTGTAAATACAGTATAAGTTCATGCATTATTCATGCAATTACCTTCTAGTGCCAGTATTTGCTTTTAAGCTATATGAATAAGTTTAAATACTAATTCAATTCAATTAAATTTTATTTGTATAGCGCTTTTAACAATTGTCATTGTCGCAAAGCAGCTTTACACAATCAAAAGATTTACGTTTGTATGGAATGTGAATGTGTATGAATCAAAATGGTACTAAATGGTACTAAATGGTACATTTCAATAGATAAATATGTGTCAAAGTAATCGCAATGTGAATTTTTAATCAAATCGTGCAGCCATAATTTGATTTGTCCACCACAGTTGCATCTCAGATTGGAGTGCCCTTTAGAGCTTTGAATCCTAGTCAAACTATTAATTGTTGTGTGTGATTTTTGCTTGGATTCAGTTCAGCAAGGTGGCAGCAAGGTGGCTTAGTGGTTAGCAATGTCTCCTTGCACCTCCAGGGTCCAGGTTTGATTCCTGCCTTGGGTCTATGTGTATGAAGATTGCATGTTCTTCCCGTGCTTGGGGAGTTTGCTTCAGGTACTCTGGTTTCTTCTGAAAAAGAAAAATTTTTCAAGGCAAAGGTCTTACTCAGGATGGCAGCACTTCGCAACAGCGTGACACATGTGCAGGTATATATATATACTCTGGGACAGAGGAACTAATCAGGAAATGTCTAGAATCTCAGGGGAGGGTGACCTTTTACAGGGAGGTTCACACCTGGCATTAGCTTGCATCTTGGGTGAATGGATCACAATCTTTTGATTACCATTATGATTGTATCTGCATTGATCAGTTGTTATTGTGTGAATTATTTTGATCTAGTTCCCAATTACCAGCTGCAAATGATGATCAAAAATACATCATGGGTGAATCATGGTAGAGCGCTTGAGAAAGGTTCTTAACCTTGAGCACTGTGCTCTGGTTGAATTCTATGTCAAGTGAGTAAATATACTTACTCAAATATAAAAACAGTGATCAAATCTTAATCCAGTGAATTTATAATTCTGACCTTCCGGTAGCACTTCAAAGTCATTTTTTGTATCTTCAAGACATTTGGCCTTTACCTGCCAGCATATGGCGAGATGATGCTCTTTGAGCTCTCGCATTCCACCTTATGTGAGCTGTTTTCGGTTTCTAATCCTTACGGGCACAATCAATGTCTTTGGTCACGTTTCCTTATCGCTGTGGAGCAGTGTTACAGCTTTAAAGCTCTAAACACGCTGTCTGCGGTTTGAATGGAGGAGAGCAGCGAGGGAGGGCTCCATTAGAAGAGCGTTAAAACTCAATAATCTCCCTATCTGAGTGGCCCGTGCCCACCGGCTACACACACCCAGGCAACGTAATTAACTCTAAACGGCCCTTATGACTGCATAGATCTCTTTAAATGAAGGAGCTAATGGCAATTGGGTGCTGATCTAATTTAGCCAGTGGGAGATGGTCAAACAGCATTTGGAGGAAAGAGAAAGCAGAGAGCGAACAGCTTGAATAGAAAACAGGGTTTAAACAAAGACACAGAAGTATGTTTTTTTTTTTTTTTTTTTTTTTTCATATTTTAATCTCATTATGATGCTGTTGAGAAGAAAAACTAGCCTTTTTCCAATAATACCACTTAAACATGACAATAAACCCAATGGAAAATTCATTTTCGGTAGTGCTCTGGAATTAAATAGGGACAGGTTGGATGAAAGGTAGAGCTGGGAATCTGTAATTAAGTGCTACTGAAGACAAACATATTTTATTGTGTACTGACACCTCTGCTGAGAATGCATTTCCTGGCCTACTTGCTGAGATGTACCTGTTTTACACTGATATTGTACTGGTGCTGATTCAAAGAACAATAAATGTTTAAAAAACTTAGGCTGCATTTTCCTCTTTTTTTCAGAGCGAAACTATTACATAAACAGATGTGGGAGTTTTCTAATACAGTATGAGGTTTAACAATAAAATAAATCATGGATCATTCTACGAAGTTGACTTTGCAAGCACGTTTCATCATGGTGTCCATCTTCCGACTCTCAGACAAAAGTATGCAAAAGTGCAAATGAAGTATCTGCAGAGTACAGTATGGGGATTGTATGGGGTTTCCTGGTATTTAGATTACAGGTTTATTTAAAATATGATGGCTCCGTATGCACACACAGCTGTTGCGTGCGCTAATCAATGACAACGCAGCACATTTCATTCGAAGCTGTTTTCCTTCACTCTCTCGCCATAGAACTTTGTTATTAGCACCAATGCTGTAGGCAGATGTAAAGACCTAATGAGGCATGAAAAGATGCAGTTATGTTTATTAACCTGGGGGTCGTTCCTGAAAAGAGCACAGCCCGTTACCTAATGACAACAGTGTTGTTCAGCTTTGCCGGAGTGGGTGTCCTTTTTGTGGTGAGTGAGGCAATACCCTTATGGAACAGCTGCAAATAGCACGGTCTAATTCAGGGGAAAATCGTGAGGCGAGTTCACGGCACAGTTGTAATTTGCTGGCATACGTACGCGTACACTCCCACACACACATTTCAAACATGTTCTAGATCTGGTGTTGGAGGAGGGTGTAAAATCGCTTATGTGGAAGCTAAGAGCATGAAATGTGAAAAACAATATAACATTAAAACCATTGACAAATTACATAAATAATGTTGATTACCTCAATAGAATGGTGCCTGTGAAGAGAAGAGACATTGCTGAAAGTTGATATGTTGGAAGCAGGAAAAATGGGCAAGCATAAGAATCTGAGTGACTTCGACAAATGCCAGATTGTGATGGTTAGATGACTGGGTCAGAGCGTGGCACAACCGATAGGTGTTGTGGAATGTTCCTGGTATGCAGTTCTTAGTACCTACCAAAAAGAGTCCAAGGAAGGACAATTGGTAAAATGAGGACAGGGTCATGGGTGAGAATGAAGGCTAGCCAGTCCGGTCTGTTCCTACAGAAGATCTACTACAGGATACATTGCTGAAAACATTAATGTTACCTATGATAGAAAGATGTTTGCTGTGTATATGGCTGCATAACTGCAGACCAGTTAGGGTGACCATGCTGACCCCCGTGCACCAAAAACCAATATGTCTACAATGAGCATCAAAACTAGACCAAGGAGCAATGAAAGAAGGTGGCCTGGTCTGAAGCATCATGTTTTCTTTTACTGTACATCATGTGGATGGCCAGGTGTTCGTGCGTCACTTACCTGGGGAAGAGATAGACTCGGAATGCACTATGAGAAGAAGGCAAGCTGGCAGAGACAGTGTGATGCTCTGGGCCATGTTCTGCTTGGAAACCGTGGATCCTGTCATTCATGCGGATGTTTCTTTGACACATACAACCTACCTGAATATTTTTGCTTCATGGCAGCAGCATTCCCTAAAAGCAGCATCCTCTATCAGCAGGATTTTGCTTCTGCCCCCCCTGCAAAAATTTTCATAAATGGTTTAAGAAATGAGAGTTTAAACAGTTGACTTGATCTCCAAATCTCAATATGACAATCAAATCAGACACACTCCTGCACTACACCTTTCACCTTGCACTTTGCAAGATGTAAGGGATCTATTGCTAACATCTTGATGCTAGATACCTTTAGAAGTCTTAGATACCTTCTAAGTTCTTTCATTTGCCTTAAAGATCAGACTGATTGGATTCTAGTCTCATGGGATTTTCATGCACAATAAGTGGTAAGAAGAATGTTTTATTTCCTGAAAGTAAGTTGGGAGTACAGTAGGGTTAGTGTTAAGGTGTTTTCACACAGGGCCTTGGGGTCGTTTCTGAGAACACTTGACCCCAAAGACTGTTCGGTGAGAACAAGATTGTTCCACACTCGGGAACCATGCCTGAGTCCATTTGAAGAGGTTGCCATGAGAATGATACAGTGGCACAAATCAAATCATATATGGAAGTCAATCGTGCCTGAGCACGGTGTAATCCTCTGACCTACAGATCCATAGCTGATGAAGTAAGGGCACGTCGCTCTTGACTTTTTTCCGAAATTATATTTGGTACAGTGCGAAGGATAACTTTCACCGTCTCGATTTTTCTTGTGTTTAATGGCAGCTCAAAAACCAAGTAGGTGCATACTGCCACCTGCTGTATCGGAGAGTTAAATATGCAATTGTACGGGAGAAAGAGAACAAAAAACAGTGTGAATGCTGGTCAGCGTGGGAGTTGGGAGGGGGAACAATCGTTACTGGGCATGGTACCAGTCAATCATGCCTAATGTGTAAACACCCTAAGGGTCTCATCACATTACTCCGCTTGAAGTCTTCTCTAAATCGGTTTTATGCCCTCACTCAAGGGAAGTTTAATCCAGTCCTGGTTTGACTTGAACGCCCCTTGTGCAATAAGATGTCCAGTAAGAAAGGTTACAAATTGGCTGAGACTCTAGAGGTTTAAAAGAAAGTGTTTTTTTTTTTTTTTTCAAATGAGAGTTTTTCAGCACTATAGGTTAACTGTCAGAACATTTTCTCGATTAATCAGGTCAATCAGCCGTGGCAGGTCACTGGCCTTGTGGGTTATTGATTGATAAATACAAATAGTGACTGACTAATTATTCGAGACCAGATCTAACCTGGTCACTTGTGAAAAACGAATTACCCCTTCACGCATAAGTCACACATTACAGAGCAATTAGACTGAAAGAGCTCCCGTCCCTTTCCCCCCTCTTTCCACGCATTCCACTTTTAGGGTAGCAGACAAGCCGGCCCCTCTTTCCTCCATGGCTTTTGATGCCGTTCCATCACCCTGGCCCTGTAATCACACTTGATTGAGCTGTTTGTGCTCAAACACGGGCGTTTGCAAAGCAATTAAGGGCAGAGAAGGAGATAAAATAGCCCAGTCCCCCTGTGAACTCTCTGTCGTCTACGGGAATATATCGCCTTCCTATCGCCAGCCGAGAGCAGATCTGCTCTTCACTCCTACTGAGACGTGGCTCATCTCGTTCTTTTCCGACAACGTGATCAGATGTAATCAGAAGTTTGTGTAAAGAAATACGCTCAAGCATAGCTTTATATAACAATCCGAGCTCTGTTAGTGGGCAGATTGGAATAGTCACAGTGTTCATGTGCGGAAAGAACATCAGATTCTGCTGGCATGCGATTCAATGCCGTGTTATTCAGCGGTTAGCGAAAAAAAGAAAGCAGAGAAAAGCAGATTAAGTAGTAAAACCGATTAGCGTTTTTATGACAACACAATGCAGGGGATTTGTAGTTAGCTCATAGGGGTGCAACACAATGCCGCTATATGTATTGGAATTTGTAAGTGCTCCAAATATTCATTATGTGTACAGTATATGTATTCAGATTTGAATGTGAAGTGGACCAGGAGGCATAAACCAGGAAGTGTTTTAACAATAAAATTATTTATTAAATATGAATCCATTAATAAGCTCTGGGGTTACTATTTCTGTCTGGTTTTGCATGTTTGTACGATATTTTAGCAATTTTATCTTTTTCTCTATGGACCTTTCTGGCAAGGTTTATGAAGTAAAAATGCAAATAATGCACCTCTTCTTCACATATTTATTCATGTTAATGATGCGTTGTCTGTTTAGTATGAATAATATATGCACATATGGTTACCTCCCTTCTGTTTTCCACAAAGCATTGCTGAACAGGAACTTGTACCTTTATTAATTTTGATCATTTCTACTCAATTTGACAATTTCACCGACCAAATCCCAACGACTAGCCAGCTCTCCCTCCATGTAATTCATAACCCAAGGTAGGGAGGGTAAAGAATACATTGTCTGAAACACGTAAAGCCATCCAATTGCAGCACTTACGAATTTCTGCTCATGTTGCTTTACGAATTAACATAGTACTCTTGGAAGAATGAGCTGTCAACCCTCTTCTGAATACATCTGTGTACAGCTGGCTTGTTTCTCTGCCGTTACATTGACATTGCCATGCTTTGGTTATAGCTCGACTGCCATTTACTTTGACTGCTGTCCTTGCCCAAGTATACAAGCATGGCAGGGGAATCAATTCATTGACTTACTAATATGTCAGACTCTCATTACAATAGATGGTAAAATGCCCCCCCACTTTCAGCTTGTTAGTATTGGACTGTTTAAGTCACAGATCAAATAATCGACGAACAAGTTAGCTAGAGGCAAACTGGTTGCATGGTGAAAAAGTGGACAACTTTATAGCGCTGTACATTTCATACTTATGTGCTTTGTACCCATGAGATGCACGCTATTCCTTAGCGTGGATATGGCGTTATCTGATGGCGGACGATTCTCTAAATGCATTCAATCTTGATTTAGCACTTAGAGACTTAGAGATTTAGGAATTAGAGACTGTGAATCATCAGGAACCACCGATACGGTATTATTGCAATCCGCATGTGGCAATTCGATTTGTACTGCGATTAAAGATCACAATTTTGAAAATCTCTCGAGGTGACAGTAATTTATTTCAGATTTTGTTACAATTTTAAACAAACTTACGGCCAAAACACAGTATTGAAGTTATAAATATAATACAGACAATGTATGTGGCAAAGAATCTACTTCTAAAGTTTATACAACATGGAAGTGACCAATCTTGCTTCCCTAAAAATTTCAAGTTGCCAACTTCAGCCATTTTGGAGAGATGATGTTATGTGCCCCAAAAATGCCCATGTTTCAGAATTACACGATATATAGTGTACCCGGAGGAAACCCACCAAACACAGGGAGAACATGCAAACTCCAGGTGCACAGAGACAGGAATCAAACCCAGACCCTGGAGGTGCAAGGCGACAGTGCACCTCAAACACCTCTCGCTAGTAATTTAAAATGCAAATTATTCAATTTTTTTAAGAAATAAAATAAATTTATTTCTTTATAAGTGTTATACTAAAATTTGTAAAAATGTAAAAATTGTTGCTTAAATTAAAGCATCTGGTTTTTGGTAAAAGCAAAAAATCTGTTTCTGTAACCATGTCAAATTTAGGTTCCAATATCTTAGCAATATTGCATTTTATAATAATACACTTTTTCTGGATTATGTCGTTTCATGTGAAATCTAAATTGGCCAATAATAATATATTTTTTTTATTATTCTTTGCTGTTGCTTTGTTACCATGGTAACATAGTACAGTATACCGTTTGAGTCTTTAGCCCGAGTCTATACTTTGGATATGCTTTAGATGTAGAATTTCAACGAGGCTGTAATGCACAGAAGCATGTCAAGCCAAATGGATAGATGGTATGGTAACGATGATTATAATTTTTTTTTTATGCATAACGAGCTGAAGACTGTAGCAATTTAGTGACTAAAGAAAAAATAATTCAGAGACAAAGCCAAAAAGAAAGAAGGAAGCATTAAGCAAAAGCCTTCTCGTATGCATTGTGTCGTCCATTTGAATCGACCCCATGCATTCCCTCCTTCTGTGTGATTATTTTAAATATCTTATGTGATTTACTTGCAGTGATGATGTGATTCAACTCTGAATTGACCAAACTGCAGGAAGTGACTCAGCCATGACATTTTTTGGTACGCAGGCAGCATTTTTTTTAAAAACTATGAACTGCTAGACTGAATTATGAGGAGCAAGCTAAGCCAAGGAACATTTGCCCATGCGTTATCCACACCACCTGTCATGTTTAGGGTTGCGGGGTCATGGAACCGATCACAGGGAGCTCAGGGCACAAGACGGTGTACACTTAGGATGGACAGGGCTCAACCACACACACACTACAGTTAATTTGAAAATGGCAATCAGGATTCACTGCAGGTCTTTAGACTGAGGGAGGAAACAGAGGAGACCCCTCCTCCCAAGCATAGGGGGAGAACATGCAAACTCCACACACAGACTGAGTCGAGATTTGAACCCCCAACTCTTGAGGTTGTGAGTGTTAAGTTCCATATGACTGCTTGTATAAAAGAAATATATGCTATAATGTACCAGGGGGTAAATGAGGGCTCTTATTGTGATGAGGGGGCGTATAAAGAATGTTTTAGGGGTTACGGAGTGAAGATATAGGTGTTACTGTATGTGGAAGTCTGACGGCGGTCTGTAATAAATGTGTTATTGACTAGTTCCTGGTTTTGTCATTTATCATTTAACAGTGAGGAGACAGGGATAGCCACTAAGCCATAGGACTGTCAAGTCAATGAAAAAAATTAGAAAAAAAAAAAATCTGGAATTAAACTAGTTATTTACATAAGTATGTTTAATCCACTCTGAGCTTGGATGATTTTTGTCCATTTCGTTCACACTTTGCGTTACTATTTCCATTCCCATATTTCCAAGCAATGACTGCAAGTATGTTTTTTAAATGTTTTTTTTTATTTTTGGTTTGTTTGATAATGTATTGAGTAAAACCAAGCCAAACTGAATAGCAAACAAACCCAAAATATTAGTTCCCTCTGATCTGGACTTGGCAGACTCCTACAATTCTTCTTCTATCCTCTATCTGTTGCAAGTGAAGTTCATCATCATGTTTTTCTATTTGAAGGCACTTTTGTTACATGAACTCTTATGAAACGCACAAAAAAAGAAGTCTGATATTCTGTAAACAGTACTATTGATCAATTCATGTTCTGTTCTCAGACGTGACCTCACATGAATTGCTTATTGTTAGCTTCCCCACGTAAACCCCGCAGCCGAATTTCTTACATTTCTGATCACGGCTGATGCACGATAGTGTACATTGAGGAGAAGTGAAAAGTCTCTCTCTTTCTATCTTTCAAGCCTTAACTTGATATATTGTACATGTTATTACTACAAAGCTTCGGTAAAATATGGAACAAATCCGCTGGAGCGTCTCGACAGATGTTACGAACAGGTGGAAATTTTCTTTGCGTAATATTTCTTTTTCCACTCTTCTAGGTTTGAAATACCCAAGGGAACGGATTCCACGCCTAAACTTTCACTTGGGAGAAAAAGACTTCTGGTAAGGCTTAAAGGATGTATTTTCTTTTCAGTTTTAGAAAGTCATGCATACGATTGTGGATTAATCATTATACAATATGAGCTAGCACAAATTTTTCCCTGTCACTCCAGAGGTTTTTTTTAATTTATTTTTTAAATTCTGATAAACATTCAGTGGTAAACAAGCAGCAGCCTGACATTTGTAAGAAGATGCTATTTGAAAAGGGATGCATTAGCTGCACTTATAAAATATTGATTATCACACTTTTTTTTTTTAAATCCATGGTAATGGCTTTGGGTTTTTTCCCATTAAACTCTTCAGACTCCGCATTTCGCGTCTGTGCACAGACGCTTTTATCATGTTCAGATTGGAATTCATGGTACATTTGCTTCGAGCTGCTTACAGTTTTCCTTTCGGCGGCATACAATCTTGTAGAAGGGGATGAGTGGTTTTGATATATTTAGAAAATCTATCAAATATGTTGGCTAATATGGCTGTGATGACATAATGACTCATCCAATAACCGAAAAAAGGAAACACCCTGAGATAGAACGCAGCACATACTGTATATTTTATGGAACATATGGCTTTGTTTATATTGTCTTCGTATATTCTTTACCATTTAAATTATTGCAAGTAATGTTGCGAGTCAGGCACTGTTTATTATACTGCTGCCTGTGGTATTTTGTTTCTTAGCTTTTATAGGCTTGTAGGCAGGTTTTAGTTGATTATGGTGTGCTCCTGACACATAAAAGCTGCCTGGATCCCAGGTAACAGGCAATATCAGACATTTTAGCACCATATCTTACAATTCTAAAAGTAAGATTTTACCAAGTAATCTGACCACA
>JAQMYL010000037.1:23982670-24024338 GCA_030014365.1 Clarias pachynema | reverse complement strand
AAGGCGCTAAATACTGTTCACTCTGGAATTTTGTTATTCATACCGTACTCTCATTCTTTATTATTTTTTTCATGTCACTTATCAATCAAAGTTGAAAAAAGAAATCAAAACAAGAATGCTAGATATCTGCACTAGGATCATGCATAATCCGACAACACAGTCCATCCTGCTTTAAAGATCCAATATTTTATTATCTTTTAACAAGTTAATTTCACTCCTCCTTCAAATGTGCTATTTCAGTGTTTATGTATATGAGCTACTGCTGAGTCACGCCCCCAGAGAACAACAGAGCTGAGAAACAGACCAGTGGAGGTGCATCTTTTTATTAGAGATCGACCAGTATGGGTTTTTCTATGGCTGATGGTGATCGTTAGAAATCAAGGCAGCCAATGGCATTGAGTGAAAACTGCATTACCGCCACCTACGGGACTGGAGAGTAGAACTGCAGAAGCGCCTGCCTGTTAATCAGCTCAATATGTTCAGTCATTGGTCGATGCTGATAAAACCGGTAACTTGATTAATTGACCTATTGCTTAATTGTGCGGGAAACTAAATGGCTTGCGAAAACAAAAAGAAAAAAGGACAAAAAATGCCTTAAAATTTATTTGGCATAATAGGTGCCATTTTAATTATAGCAGACACAATGAATTAATTTACAACATTTTCACTTAGTTGCAATTAATGTTAGATTAAAATCTGATGAATGTCAATTGTTGGAATAGAGAATAATAAAATTATGAACAAAAATCTGTGTTATATGATGTAATGCCTTGTTAACTCAATAGGACACCTTAATGAAACAGATTCTTTGCATTGAAAAGAATGTATTTTCTGTTTATACGGTACGTTAACACTTCCACATAAACACGATAGTGGGTGTGGGATAAGCAGGTGGTTAAAATGTAGGTAATTAAACTGGCTGGTGTTTGTTTTGGCTTGTATTAGCCCATAACCCCTGGCTAGCCTTTGGCTCCAGAGAGGCTGATCAAGGACAAAAGGTTTTAGGTGGGTGACAGAGGTTTGGCTAGAGCCGTCCAGAGGCGAGAGGGGAGGTCAAGCACACAAAAGCAAGCCAGAGCTGTGAGAATAATGTGTTTTGCATTCAGAAGGTGGTGGTGTGACCTTCACTACTTCACAAACCTCAAACCCCCCCCCCCCCCCTAATTTTTTTTGGGTACGCTCAGTTTTCTTACACTCCCACAGAAATTAGACTGTGTGTGGAGTGCTGAATGGACACTTCACATGCCAGCCCTGAACAAACTTACCACTTGTTCTCATAGACCAAAGCTCAAAACATAATGTGGTATAAATACACCAAACACGGTCTAACGATTATTTATATTTATACCACAGACTGTTGAATGCTTGAATCTGATTGTTCAGAAGGCGTTTATCCATTTTCTATAACAGCAGCTAGGAACATTCAGGCTGCAAAGCAAATGACGTTTTTGTAATTATGGACCTTATTCTGTATTAAAAGAACAGTAAGTGTTGTCAATTTGCTGTGGTGGAAAAGGGATTAAACGTTTCCTGACCTTGTGCTGTTATAGGGAATTAGTAACTTCACATTGAATGACACTTCACTACTTGTTGATTATATTCTTATAACAGCATGGCACATTGTGGTTTATTCCTTATTATTATTAATTACTTGAAAGACAAGATTTTGTTTTACCGCCTTTAGGCACGCAGTGTGGCGGGGAATTCTTGTGTGATAATGATTCTTTATGAATGGAAGAACTACAGAACCACTCTTTCACAATTTGAGTCCTGGAATATGCCTGTGTCATCAGGGAAGAAAAACTCCACCTATGGTCATCTGCTGGCTTCATTTTGTTGATGAGTTAGACCTGATGGTGCATCACTTCATACACTTCCCTTCTTACCTTGACTTATCAGACCACATGATTTTTTCCCTTACCCCAAAATCCAATCTTTATAGTTCCTAGCAAACCGAAACCATCTTTCTGGTTAGTCTCACTAATAAGTGGCTTCCTTACAGCCACTCAGCTGAGTGGGTTCTTCTTGTATTGTGTGTGTGGAAATTCTCTTGTAACTTCACCAAGCATTTAAGCAATGTCCTTTTATGTGTGTTTTTTTTGTTTTCTGGCCTTATTTATTCCACAAAGTTGTTCAGCACTATTTACAGTGAGTGTTCTTAATCTAATTACATTAATATAAAATCTGGGGCTTCCTTGCATCAACCAGGCCAATAATTTGGTCCTTCTTAAATGGTGACTTTTTCAGCCAGGCAGTGTATATGACCTGTGTCTGTGAATGATCATCCCTGTCAAGTGTGATGGCAACTTGTGGACGAGACGCATTTGTCTGTGGGAACTGTACACACGATCATTTACGAACTCCACTTGCACATTACTGGAACTAGGCTGGGAATTATTGCCATACAGTCCTGACCTCGATTCAAATGAGTTCCTGGGAGGCCAGCGTTTCAGAGGTTAAGAATGTACTGAGAAAATTTTTTCCCCTGATTGTATCCAAGCACTAAATAAAGATCTTTTGTTATTCTGCAACACCAAATGTCCTGGTTTGTCTTGAACACTCCTCGTATTGTTGGGAATTGTTGTCAGTGTGATAGTGCTGATATATTTGTATTCTATGTAATGGAAATTTTGACTTTGGCTAAAAAGAATCAAAGTTAAATATGTTTTCAAAGTCATAAATATAATGTGTTACTATCTTTACTATCTATCACCTCTAATAATCTCTAAACCAAAGCATGAAACCCGGGACAAAGGGGGTAACCCAAAAGAATGCCATAAATCAGTACAGGGTCATTTGAGTAGAAAGGAGAGGAGCAGTATGAGCATTTGGCCCCTGACGGTTTAATGCCCTGAGCCCTCCTCCACAGACAGGTTTCATTCTTCTTTATAATTATCATTCTGTCAGTTCCTCCCAAGCCTCCTTTCTACTTAGAGCCTAGAAAATCCCACACTCCTTTACGGCACCCGTGATGGTGGCTTGTTTAGAGCCACTGGAGATTTGTTTGTGTTTGAAGCACTATGAAAAGCAGGTGACGTGATTCATGTGCTGGTACCGGAAAGCTCTCTGTTCACTCGAGTGACGTGCTTCAGCCGTGCACACTCCCACTCGACTGACTAAAGCCTTTGGAAATACTTCCTCTTCCATCTGCTCTGATGTGGCTGCAGGACTCCATAAATATATAATAGCGCTCTGCAAGCTTCTCTGTACCTTTTGTTTTCAAATGTACAATAAACTCTGCCCTCATACTGTATTTACAAAGACACCGTAAGTTCCTGTCAGGTCTTTGGATGACTAACTTCATAGGAGAGAGAACTAATTTTGTCAGTCTATGGCAATTTAATTTCCTTCAGAATTTCTTGGTTGAATCCAAAACAAAACACACATTTAAAGCCTTGGAAATTCTCTTTAAACCATGTGTGGTAACGTGTGGCTTTTACACATTTTGTTTCTGCACTGTTGTAATCAATTTTAATTTAAAAGGAAATTAAATTAGTTTAAGGCTTATGGATACTCATAACTAAAAAAACATCTAAAGTGTGTAGACAAAAATAAAAAAACAAACCTTTAAAAATGGTGCGTCTGTTAACAATTCTATTGTTGAAAAAAAAAAAAACTAATGTGCTAACAGGGAGTGCAGGAGAGGCTGGCCTAGTTTTCTCAGTTTGCAGCAAGGGTGGAGAGAAGCCTGCTGACTAATGATAGATGAGTGTGTTTATGGACCATGAGGTAGAGTTGAGCTTCATGGTGTCTTGTTTCCCTGGGAGTTTATTAGAAATGCTCTGTTACATAAAGTTACTGGGAGGTAAGAATGAGTTCTTGAAGTCCGACCCAAGAAGGCCAACATCCTGTTGCCAGACATCACAGCACACCCCCAGAGGGCTTGGGGAGTCATGCCCCAAGGGGCCAGAGCCACCCCACGGACACACGGAGAACCTAAAACTTGCACAATACCGGGCTTAATGTTTTGCATTTTAACATGGGACAAACATGCGCAGAAAAAAATATTTATTCCAATGATAGAGAAACGATCTGATGAAGTGGCTAATGTTTACCTTTTGAATTTTGTTAATGTGGACTACTAAACACCATGGTACACACTCACCATGTCTTTGCATGGATTAGGCAAATATGTTCTGCATCATTGGAGAATGCCTACTTTGGATAATCAGGCCTGAGTGCTAGTCAATGATATGTAGGCTAATACAAAGTGCGGTAGCTTTCACTCATTCAATTTAAGTAAGAATATTACCCCAGTCATCATTGTTGATGAACAATGGTTATGAGTTGGGAATACAACCTGGATAGGACCCCAGTTTGTCTAAGGGCAACATGCAGACATATTCACTCTGAGGAGATGTGAGCCTAACTTTTTTTAATGAAATAATAGGAGAAACAAGGAGAACCTGGAGGAATAACCCCCTATGTGAAGGATTGTACCTGGGAGCCTGAAGCTATGATGGAGCAGCACTGCCCACTAAACCTATTGGGCTGCCCTTTAATGATCTAGTGCTTAAAGGTCTTTTGTTTTCCCACACTTTTCCAGTCAGTTGCAATGAGAAAGGGTGTGTCAACTAGAGGGCCAGTCAGGAGTGTCTGCAGTGTCCCTTTTGGAGGGAAAAAAGGTCAAAATTTAACCTCAATCATATCTGATGTGTTCTCCTCTTCTTTTGGGTGTGTGTGAACTCCTTATGTAGGTCTCTTGGGACTCATAAGCTTGCCACATGACATGGAAATACAAAAGAATAAAGCCTATTCAGTTGAGTTTAAGGACATCAAAGTTGCAATATGATATATGTCAGTGTTGAAGACTTGCAGATGTTCCAGCTGTCAGAGCCATATATCCAGGAAAGTCCAGTAGCTTCCAAGGGAAAGGTTTGGAATCATGTTCATGTTGTCAAAGCTACCTTGATAGTTTTACTGTTTTTTTCAGTATTTCTTTGAGGTGTATATGATTGAACACATGACAGCATGGGCTGCAAGTTGTCACTCCATGGGTTAGGTTCTAAGTGGTGGTTCATATTCTAGTACTGGAGAGTCATTGTTGGGACATGAGCAGCACTCAGCTGTTAAGATGTCATCAAATCTGAGAGATATCACTGGTTTTGCTAATGACAAGTACCTGTGCAAGAAAAGAACTGACACCCATGGCAGAGTGCCTGTGGAGGTAGTGGTAAAGAGCCCATCCATCCATCCATCCATCCATCCATTATGTATATTGATTATCCTGTGTAGGGTTGTGGCAAGCCCAGAGCGTATCCCAGGGAACAAAGGGCAGAAGACATACGCTCTCACAATCATTCATACACTATAGGCAATTTGGAAATGCCAATCAGCATATTATGTAGAGGAAATGCACCAAGCATGGAGAGAACATGAAGAATAGACCTAAGCCAAAATTCTAACCCCAGCCATGGACGTGTGAGGTGACAGTGTGCTTAAGTCATTAATTAATTTACTGGGGTGAATCCATGAATCACAACCGTTGCCTGAATGAGGGCCAGTAACATCAAACATCTATAATCAAAACCTATGTGTATGTTCCAAAGTTTGTCTCTATAAAAGCCTCTTTTCTTCTGGGAAATATTTATGCTAGATTTTTGAGCATGGCTGTGGGATTTCCTGGCCTTTTAACCACAAGAGCATTAGTGAGATCAGGCATTGATGTTGAGTTAGAAGGTTTGTTGTACAGTCAGCATTCCAGTGGGGATGAGGTCAAGGCTCTGTGTAGGTTCACTTGTATGCTGGAACAGGTTTATTATAAGCACCAACTTTGCAGCAAGCTTGGGGGAGGACCATGCATAATTGTGATATTTGAGAATTTACATAATTATTATTTTGTTGGATCCACTATGTTAATGAGTTGGCAGTAGGATCTTGTGGCATAACTGAATGAGCAAGCGATCATCGTAAGCACCTTCATTCTAGGGAAGGGTAATCATAATGCTACAGCACACAGAGACATTTCAGACACATACTGTAGAGTGGTACCAACTTTGCAGCAAGCTTGGGGAAGGACCATGTATAAGTGCGATATTTGAGAATTTACATAATTATTACCATATAGTGTACTTTGTTGGATCCACTATGTCAATGAGTTGGCAGTAGGATCTTGTGGCATAACTGAATGAGCAAGCGATCATCGTAACGGGCCCAAGCGGATACAGAGATTTGCCGTGGGTCAGATAAGCTGACCACACCCTATGGCTCCCAGGTAAGCACAACATACTTACATGTTTATCTAATTATGTAACTCTTAAAACAATTACATGGACAGTTATTTTGAGCTATGGATATAGTTTGTCTAGGCAATCTAATTGGAATTGGGTAATCAGTTTATTAACTGAATTATGTCCAACTCCACCAAGTTAGGTGGCGATATGCCCCCTTTCATCTTGTTAGTATTATGTAATGGACCAAAACAATCGACTAATGATCTTTGTCTCCAATCACCAAGTCTTCCTAAGTCTTCAGTTTCAATCAAGTTTAATCAAGTTCAGATCAAATCATTTTGTAACTCTTTGACTTTAATCCAGAAGTCTTTGTTCGCCTTCTTCACTCATCAAGTCTTCATAAGTCATTTGTAAGTCTTCAGTTTCAATCATCAAGTCTTTGCATCAAACAACCCTTCCTAAGTCTTTGTCAATTGTTGTGTTGAATGAACAAGGTGAATGGAGACTTATGAAGAATTACAAAGACTTACAAAGACTTGATGCTTGAAGACAAATTATGATGATCTAAGATTGATTGAAAAGAGTTTCAAAGTCTTGTTGATGGAAGAAGAAGACTTATTTAGAAGACTTACAAATACTTTTTCTTTAATGTCTTTAAAAGTTTTCAGCTTCAAAAAAGTGTTTGTAAGTCTTCCTTAGTCATTCCTTTCAGTCAACAAATCTTGGTACGTCATTGTTTTCTTTGAACAAGTCTTCGGAAGTCCTTGTTTTCAATCTACAAGTCTTCCCAAGTCTTCGGTTTCAATCAATAACTCATTGTAACTCTTTGACTTCAATCCAGAAGTCTTTGTAAGTCTTCGGGTTCAATCATCAAGTCTTTGTAAGTCTTTGTCTTTGTCTTCAATTAACAAGTGGCAAACTGGTAGCAAGTCGACCGATGATAACCCAGACGAAATTACATTTCTGCACCTTTCAGCTGTGCTATATGTTTTACTTTTTGTGCAAACGAGATGTATGCTATCCCTTGTATTTATGCTGTTATCCGATGGCAGACAACACTTCCGTATTGTTAATGGCTTCTTCTTTCGTTATACATTTTGTTTGACTTCTTGATAAAAGCCTGCAGAGCGCTTAGGCCGATTCCAGTGTTCGATTGAGGTGTGTGCAGGAGTAGCTCAAATCCCAACCACATTGTCTGGGGGTGTGCTAGTCCAACTTAAAATTAACTAGTTTAACTAGTTAAACTTTAAATAAATGTATAAATTTATTTTAAAACTGAGCGGCACAGTGGTTTAGTGGTTCGCACTGTCGCCTTGCACCTCCAGGGTCTGGTTTCGATTCCCAGCCAGGCTTGATTCCTGTCTCTGGTAGGTTTCCTCCGGGTACTCCGGGTACTCCGGTTTCCTCCCACAGTCCAAAGTCATGCAGATTAGGCTGATTGGTGTTCCCAAATTGCCTGTAATGTATGAGTGAGTGTGTATATGTGTGTGTGCCCTGCGTTGGATTGGCAGCCTGTCCAGGGTCTACCCCGCCTCATGCCCTAAGTCTCCTGGAATAGACTCCTGAATACAAGATAAAGTGATTTAGATGAGAGAGATTTATTTGGTCTGGTTTCAGTCAGGCTAACACAATGTCATGTTAACATTCTGACTGTGTTAGGCAAAGCCTAGGCACTTCTAACATTGTTCTACAGGCTGCCCTGCTATCTAGTTGCTTTCCTTGTGTATAACACAGCAATCCAGCTCTTCGCTTGGTCTGCAGACTCCCTCATAAACACGTCTACATAATGAATAAATGTAAATGCACTTTAGTGCCGTAAAAGTTTCTCTGACCTTCATGGCCAGAATTTCCTATTCATCCACTGACCACATTTTAAGAGCTTGTTAACGAAGGCATTGACTTGCAGCAAGCGTCCTTTCTTTACGTCTTTTACAGCTTCCAGTAACATTAAACTAAGCTGAAGGCTCTTAAATATCCACTGTCTTAATGTAAATTCTGTAAGGTCGCACTATAAGTCTCTATTCAGAGATTAGATAGGTTAGAGAAAGATAAACCTTTTTTAAAACCGTTTTTTGTATACGGTCGTCTTTTCCCTTCTACATAGCGGTTACTGATATGATGCGGAGTGTTTTTTATCTTTTTTAGATTTGCCGTGACTTAAACAGAAGGACACACAGTAGGGGATCGCGGTCAGGGTGTAAAGGTCAAATCCATACGTGTTTAGATTACACACATATGGGAGGAACTTTAGAAGGGAGTTAAAAGCTAAAAGTATTTGTGTGTGTGTGTCTATGTGACCTCTAAGTTAATGACTGTAAAACATTTACACAGGGAAGTTGAAAAATTAACCCATCTGATAACTTTCAGTGGTTGCTGAATCTCTTTCTGTTTGCACACACATACACATGAATGAGCACAAGTTGCCATAGAGATGGGAATGTGTGACGCCAGGCACGTACTGTGTCCATTGATCCCAGGTCATTGATAATCTCACCCCAAACACCACGACAACGCATTTCAAAATGAAGGTACCCACCTTTAAGAAGTTCTGCTATAAAATCATACAGTATAATAGTGACTGAAAAAAGGGATTTTTTTTTAAACAAACTAAACTTAACTGAATTTATTAAAACTTTGATTTAAAAGGGTGCAAGAGCGTGTTTGTCTTTTAAATCATGCTAAATATAATTTATCAACCTAGACATATTTCATATCTGTTAGTCTCATTAATGAGGGATTATAAGCAATATAATTATGATGTGCTGATTTGAGAATATTGAATTATATTTTAATTGAATTGTACTGTACAGCACATTGTTCAGAATGAGCTCTTAATGATATATTTTTGTTTCATACTTTGGAGGTGTAGTCCTGTCCATTTTTTCTCAAAATGTATGTCTTTATGTCTTTATGTCTGTCCAGACAGAATTTGTCACAGTGTCAGGCAAAACTGGCTGGACAGAATTTAATGAAACTTTGCTAGTCCTTAGGTATTTGTCTGAAGTTAAATCTGCGATGTAAATGACATCAAATTTCTATCAAAATGGAAGTGAAGTTATGAGCAGTTATGTTTTCAGGATTTAAATAATTGACTTTAAAATAAGTTGAAATGGTATAAGTGAATTTTAACATTCTGGAGTCATTTTAAGACAAAACTTCATCTTTATCTGATCTACTTTTTTTCGATCTATTTTTTTAATTTTTTTTTACCTAACATGCTAGTTATGTAAAAACAACAACTTTTACAACTGTACAGCATTAAGACCTAATTTAAACATGGGTTTTTCATTTTCTGCCTCCAAAGCTACATTAAAGGCATACAACTTCATCATCAAATCTTTGTTCACTTTTTATTATTTATATTTAATATTTAATATTATTTATTAATATACTTTATTTAGGCTGTGGAAGTTAGTTCACTGATGCTATCAGGGATTGGCAGGGTACAGTGCGTAGGTTGCTTAGGCTTTAAAAAATTATATATTTTTTTATTGTATCACCACAAACGTTGATCCAGCCAGCATTTCTTCTTTGTTTAAACATCAGAAGCTATTGTTTAGTTAAGTGAGCTTAGTCATGCAAACTAGCATTAAAGTACAAGTAAATAAGTTAACTGTTTTCTGTTTAAGTGTGTGTGTGTGTTTTTTGTCTTTACACACACACACACACACACACACACACACACACACACACACACACACACACACGTTCTTCTTTAAGCCAGAACGAACAACGTTCGCCGTTATCACTGTTCCTCTGTACTCATGGATTTAAAGCAGTTCTCCTCAATGTTGTGCTTCCGATGTGATGCTTGGTTTTTGCAACTGTGCTTGCGTTGTGTTTACGAGAGCAGAGGGCTGCTCCATGTGAGGCGTCACTTTCACACAATCCAGGAAAGGTCTGGCAAGCAAAGCTGTGGAAATGCGGATCACCAGCTGCTGCCCATCCCAGGGGTGTAGAGAGACTGTGTGTGTCAGTGTGTGTTTATGTGTGCATGTGTGTAACTTAAACAGGTGATGAAACTCAATCCTCACTTCGCAATACCCCCCCCCCCTCCTCTCTCCCTCTCTCTTTCACACACTCACGCTACCTCACCCCCTCCCTCTCCCTAGAGCCCTTCAGAACAGGAGTAGCTCTCTGTCTGCCACCTCAGCCCATTATTCCGGCCATTGATGTAAGCTTTAGCCCTTTAACGGGGCAGAACAAAAGGTTTTAACCTATAAGGTCACAGTTTGGCTGGGGTTTTATCTGGGGCAGGCAGCATGAAATATCAGGAGTGATCATGTACCAGTGTCAAAATTTGAGTCGCATTGTTACACATAATAGTGTTATATATTCTTTATAGGGGTGACAGTTCTGTCCACAGAGCAGAATTTAACAACAAAACAACAATTTGTCCAAAAAACAAACAAACAAACAAAAAAAAACGTTGTTCTTGTGCTGCCTTCTACAGGACTTTATTTCAAGATCAAATCACAGTAGAACGAATTACAGTCATTCAAATATTTATGTTGTGAAATGTTGAAGATTTAGCATCTAACCATGATATAGAGTGACGTCCTTTTTATCAGTACAACTTAGGCAAAAAGTAAAAAATGAACTGATTATTATTATTTTTTAAACAAACTATTTAAACACAACTGAGCAAAAAAAAAAAAAAAAGGTTCACACAGGCAAAGAAAGAGCAGATACATGATCATATGTTTTTATGTTTGTTTTCGGTTGTTTCTATAACCTAATAATAATAATAATAATAATAATAATAATAATAATATTATGCTCATTTCTAAAGTTTCTTCATATTTGCTAAATCATTCCCACATTGGGAATGATTATATATTTTTTATATTTTTTACATTGGGGTAAAAGTTTCATGTTATAAAAGTGATAACTTTTGTTCTACCTGACATATCTGAAAACCCAAATACACATTGTGAAATCTGACACACACCGACAAGGCTTCCATATAAGCTTAAATTTTAGCTTAGAACCAGGTTTAAAAGGCTTGAAATATATATGTGTGCATTATAGGGGCTGCTCAATTAATCGTAAACATCTGTAAAACACATTAATTGTAGTAAGTTATATTTACTACAACAATGCATAATCTATGGGTTTCTTGATAGCAATCAGACTATAAGAGAAAGATTTCAATACAATTACTCAATTACTCTAGATAGAGTAAATAAGTAATTTGTTTCTTTCCTACAGTACATTGGTGATTTCTGACAGTTTTTGTAACATGGTAAGATATCTTCTTAACTTCTTAAAAAGTTCAAAATTCACTTTTTGATCATCTTGAACAGTCACATGGTTCTCTATTGCATGTGTACATAAAACACACATCTCCACTCTCTTTTAAATTCCTGCTCTTTGCATGAATTTTTAAACTGTGACCTTCACAACAATCCTAAGGAAAAAAAAAAAAAAAGAAATATGGTAAGACATTCCTCTGACTCTGAGCTCAACTTTGCCCAGGACTCACCTTTTTTATATTTATTTTGAGTAAAGCAGCAGTGGCCATCATTTATTTAAGGTGGAAATGTTCTGACAGTTCTAGTGAATCTTACATCAGACTGCTTTCTCGACGAGGGATGATTCTGAGCTGGATTTGCAAAAATATACATTCATATAGAATACTGTGCAAAAGTCTTGACCCAACCCTTCATTTATTCATATTTTGTTCCCCAAAAGCCCGGACCGCCTTGTATTTTTTTTTTTTTTTATGTAGTCTTGAGCAATAGTTCTCCAGGATTCCTGAAGACCAGTCACTGTTCCTAAGCAGTGACACACAAGGCATGAACCTGTGAGAAACAAGTGCAGATGATCAGACGTGTGATTAATATAGCAGTGATGCTGAATGTTGGTTGGAACAGACAAGAGGGGAAATGAGGTCGCTGCTTAAGTTGTTACATATATTGTATCTTTGGGCACTAAATAATATATTCCCAGTTCTTTAATTTAATCTTCATCTTTTAATTTTATTTAATATAAAGAAATGAGTTTTGCACAGTATTGTTTATTCCTGGGCGGCCTAGTGGTTAGCACTGTCGCCTTGCATCTCCAGGGTCCAGGTTCAATGCCTGACTTTGATCCCCGGATCATCTAAAACTACAGACACTGAACTGGTGCTTTTTTCAGTTGAGTGAAACAGAAAGAGAATCAAGCATGCCAGAATGCATGATCTGGAAAATTAACAGACGCATTTTGTAGACCTCTAAGACTTAAATTAACTAACAATTAGGTATGACTAATTGTTAGTTAACAGTTTAAGCCTTTTAGATATGATTTATTCACAGTGCAAAAATGATACCATAGCAAATGAAATCTTATCCAAGTAACATATCATTAAGCGTAATTCTAGTCATTTTAAAATAATTCATTATAACTTTCAAACGTGAAACAAAACCTTTAAAATCATCATTAAGTCCAAAGCAGTGTCTCTGCGATACATACATACATGCATACATACTGTGCATATATACATACAGTATATGGCCAAAAGTTTGTGGACACCTGACCATGGCATTCATGCATGTCACTTCGTATTGTCATATTCATTCATTCAATCATTCATCTTCTATACTGCTTATCCTGCACAGGGTCGCAGGGGCCTAGAGCCTATCCCGGGAGAATTTGGGCATGAGACAGAGTAAACCCTGGCCATACACACGCACACACTGTCTAGGGGCAATTAACCTAATCCTCATGTGGACTATTACATAATTTGGACTGTGGGAGGAAACCCACCAAGCATGGGGAGAACATGCAAACGCCACGATCTGAAGTGGGACTCGAACCCTTGACCTTGG
The DNA here is from genome assembly GCA_030014365.1 of Clarias pachynema. Lineage (NCBI taxonomy): Eukaryota > Metazoa > Chordata > Actinopteri > Siluriformes > Clariidae > Clarias > Clarias pachynema. The sequence goes on along the minus strand of JAQMYL010000037.1, from coordinate 24,011,353 downwards.
AGGTGTAAGGCCAAAGTTCTAAGCGCCGTGCCGCTATGCCACCAGTATTGTCATATTGTTAGGGTAATTGTAATGCTGTAACATACAAGATAGTCTACGACTGGGTGTGATGGTCTGGTGTCCACAAACTTTTGGCCATTTAGTGTCCCGTGCTTATAATTATTTTGTATTGATTTGTTTTTTTGGACCTTTAAAGGAAATTACATTGTTTTATCAACCAGTGAACATGTACACATAGTCCGTGTATAAGACATAATGCACAAAACATTTCAACTGTACAATGTAATTATAATGTAGGGTACAGTGTATGATGAATTGTCTTGTGAATGGCTATCTAAGGCAGCTTCACATGAATGACTGTGAGTGTGTGTGTGGTGTGTGCATGTGTTTGTGTGTGTGTGTGTGTGTGTGTGTGTGTGTGTGTGTGCTTGCAAGTGCATTCACGTTTATTCGAGCACTGCTGGTTGCCTGTGTAGATAAGAGGCACGTGAGAGGAACTGTCAGTCACTATGCTAACAGCCTAATGAGTGCTGAAGGATCCTGAATGACAAAGGGCCTTTTTGCTGCCTGATAGGAATGCTTGATTATACCACGGTGCATTAGCAAAGCGAGCTAATGTTTACCATTAGCTTCATCTTTGTGTCTGCTACATCCACTCTTGCAAAAAACGGCCTGCTGGTTCATTTATCAGGTGAATGCTGGAGTTAGACTTTGCACTCTTGCTCTGTTTGCTGTCTTTTGTCATGCGGCTGTGGCTATTTAAGGTGACAACAATATATTCCACAACTCCAAAGCTGAATCTTTCCCCTCTTTCTTTCTTTTCTTTTTTAAATCCTTTCTCCAAACATATATGATAGTCTGAGAAAATTTGGTGAATGTTGCTGATTATTTAATTTGCCTTCATAATTTGCACAAGGAGCGTTCGGGTCAAACCGGGAGTTCTTGATCAGAATTTTTTATCAGAATAAAAACCAGAATAGATCTTTATTTCTCCATATAATCCCCTGCTGCACTAATGCGCTTATCCCAGCGTTTCACTTGTGCTTGGATACCATCAAGGTATAAAACTTTTTCAGTACACCAGAGCCACGCTCAGACTGTCTGCTTCACGTCATCGTCTCTACTGAAATAATGGCCTCCCAGGAGCTCATTTACTGGCCCTTTCCATTAATGAAAAAAAAAAAACCCCAGCCTGGTATGATCACCAAAAGCTTTCTGTTTTTCCAGGTTAATGCAAAATTTCATACTGTACGTTGCAACACTTGCAGATTATAGGGACTTGGCTGGGAGTTATTGCCACATCAGTCGTACAGTCCTGACCTCGGTCGAAGTGATGTTCCACATGTTTGGGACATTAAAGCAGTTCCAGGGAGGCTAGCGTTTCATGCGCTTGCAGTCAGATCATGGCTACGGTGTTCTGAGAAAACGTTCTACTTTGATGGTATCCAAGCACTAGTGAAACAATGGGATAGGTGTATTAGTATGGCAGGGAATTATATAGAGGAATAAGTGTCCTCTCATAAGTGTGTTCTGTTATTCTGCACAATGAAAAGTCCCATTCTGACACAGACATCCTTGTATATTGCACATTTCTTCTTATTATGTACAAGTCTTCTGTTATTTTGCATTAAATCCATATAGATTTTTCACAATATTAGAGAACATACTTACAGTACTGCAATATAACAGCTGGAGATGCAAACCAAAGTTCTTTATACTTGTATGGGACTACTATGGTATCCTATTTAATTTGTTTTGTTTTCTGTCAAGATGCCATCAAGGTTTGATAAAGTTTTACGCCATGCTGAAACAGACCTCCAGTAAATTCAGTTTGCAATCAGAGACCGGTTTGTAAAAATGCCCTTGATGCTCCAGCTCCAGAATTAGAATAATCTTTAAGTGCCGTCTATAGTCCCCTCATTTTTCACTTTTAGATCTAACCAGACTTCATGTATAGGTCAGAAAGAACACGAAGGCAGTTCATTTCACCACTTTGGAAGGGCGTGTGTGCCCTCGGAGGAAGGGATAAAGGTTTCTTTTCTGTTCTGGCGAAGTCAGCAACAATGAAAAGTGAAGTAGAGAATATCAAGAAGGAGCGAGAGAGGGAGAAGGAAGAGAGGAGAGGTGAAAGAGGAGCCTTTGATCCTAAGGCGAGACGCAAACCTGCTAAGGCATGCTTGCTGGAGAGTGAAGGGAAGTGGGAGGAGCGTGCATGGATTGGCACACACACTCCCACACTCACACACACCCATGTCTATCCACATAGACACACACAAAGGTAGGAAAGTTCAAAGTTTGCTGGTGGCAAGTCGCATTGACTTGCCGTCCCTGCAGGTTAGTCGGTTTCTGAGTTTCATTCAGCCGTCAAGGAACTCAAGCCACCAGGGAAGACTAAGGAAGAAACGGAGGAATTAAGTAAAGAAGGACAAAAAGAACACAATCTGGAATTGGCACTGTATGGAGGTACAGATTAATGTACCCTTTCTCATTTTCTCTGCTTTGAAAGCAGCCTTTGTGTCTCTCTCTCTCTCTCTCTCTCTCTCTCTCTGTCTCTTCCCCTCTCTCTCTCTGTTCTTCCGCAGTAATACGATCCTCTGATCCAGGGATAGACTGAGTCCTACTTTCAACACTCTTCCCTTCAATCTGAATGCAGTATGTGTACCTAGTGCAGGCAGTGCATGCTATTACTGCGTAGGTGTGCTTAGCATTGGCAGATGATACTGTCTGTGACACTATTATTGAAAAAAAGACTAAAACAGCATATTTAAAACAAAACACAGCAGGAGGATCCTAATAGGTTAAAAAAAAAAAAAACAGGAGGATAGGGTTATTAGAGGTTCCAAGAGGTTTTTGTTTCAAATCCCAGGACTGTGGAGTCTGACTCGACTGCTACTGTAGATGCTTGCATTTGATTTGATTCTGGCTCGCTTGGAAGTCTTTTGGGATTTAAAAACATCTGCGATAAAAATGCAGGTAAATGATCAGCAAATATTTCTACATATGCATTTCAGGTATGAGCATTTGCAAAACAGTGTTGCAGTACTGGTTTGGACTTTGGAGCGATGGATAAAGGTCATGTCTTCTGATGAGTTCAGATTGATCCTATTCCAGAGCGATGGGGCGTGAGGGTAAGAAGGGAAGTGCATGAAGTGATGCACTCATCATGCATAGTGCTTATTGTACAATACTTTGGAGACAGTGTTATAATATGGGGTTGCTTCAGCTGCTCAGGTCTGCGCTCAGCAACGTTATGTGGGAAAAAAAGAAAGTCAGCTGGCAACCTGAATGTACTGAATGTATATTACATCAATGGATTCAGATTTCAGAACTCATATCAGTAAAGGGTGGGTCTGGGAGGATGAGGAATCATTTTCACACATGAATTTGCTGTGATATTGGGTGCTATAATCAAATTTGTTTGTGGAACTTGCAGTGGACCGTACAGGAAGAAGTTGTTAAACTGGCAGTGCAAGTAGCCAGCTACTGTATGTCTCACATTACCAGAATATATCCAACAAATGGTTGAATGTTTGCACGGTTAATTATTATACAGTAAGCAGCAGTTGAACTGATTTTGCTTCACACAGGATCAAAGTTATCACAAGGTCAAAATGTGTAAAATAGCTTTTCTTTAATAGATTGCTTCCTTTTTGAAGTACATTTTAGGAGTTTTTGAGGAGTACAAATTAAGAACAAGAAGAAGAAGGAATAGAAATAGGCGCTGATGACGGCACGGTGGCTTTAGTGGTTAGCACTGCCATCTTGCACCTCTAGGTCATGGGTTTGATTTGTGCTTGGGTTTCCTCTGGGTTTTCCGGTTTCCTCCAACAGTCCAAAGACATGCAGATTAGGATAATTAGCGTTTGCAAATTGCCTAAAGTATGTAAATGTGCGTGTGAATGTTGACCGGACGTCCTACCATGGTTGTACATATGGGAACCAAATGGTCACCATTGGCCTCCACGGTCTACTACAGAGGTTCTTGGATGGGGATGGATAGGCGTCGATGCCATTGGTTGTGTGTAATTAAAAAATAATAAAAAATTTAAGGCCAAACTGAACAAAACAAATCTTGCCAAAATTTTGGTAGTAAAACTTATATATATATATACTTTTTATGTCTAGGTTTATGGCACAGCTGCTGTTTATTTAGTGACGGACAAAAAAACTCAATAAAAGGCACAGCTTACAGTGTCATAATGATGACTACACATCACTAAACCCTCAAATAATGTAGCCCAACCTTTACAGATCGTAAGCTCCCACTCTTTCCAAAGTCTTTCTCTTTTTGTAATGTGTCATTTACTTTGTCCTCATTGAACAGCCAGTCTTATTGGTCTTCATGCAGGCATTTTTATTTCTTTCAAGCTCTCAATATTAAATGACTTCCTGAAGGTTTCATTAAACTCATATAAAATGAAATTAAGCCTGATGACGAAATCCATTTAAAAATAAATAAATAAATAAATAAATCACTAACTTTTAATTCGATTTAAGGCGTATTAATCATGGCTCGCATTACTGAGGAGGCATACATAGATAAACACTCTCAGGAGCTGTTTTAGGATATGAACATTTTTCAGAACTAACAGGATTTCCTTGAATACCACATACATGCTCCTGCAAACAATTTGTTTCTATATCTAGCTTGATAAATGGTGTTCAATATAGAGACGTGTACATGCACAGAATTAAGGCGAGCAAACCACACTGAAAATTTAAAAACTCTGGAGGTAGAGTAGTGGATAGCTATGTTTATAAAAGATATCAGACATTCTGTATTCTGCAAGTGGATTAGCCTCACCTAAAATATGCTTCATTAGTATATGACCTGTTATAAAATTGGTTTGAATGATGTAAAACAACAGAATGTTATTATCCACTGATTCGCTCACACTGATTTAGTAATTTTTTAACAGGTTAACTGTTTGAGGCATAAATATTTGAATACGGTTTGGTGTTTCTCATACCTTACGCCCACGGAAAGTCCTTGAGAAAATCTGAACAAGAAAAGCTGCGTCTGGAAATAATTTTTTGCCGCAGAGAGTAGAACTGGTGTGGTATTCAAATCGAAGGTCTACATTGGACTTTGTCTTGGGAGTGGGTGGATTTTAGGTGGGAGCCGGTAGATACACTATAAAGCTTGGGGGATGAAAGTGAGATAAGACATTTTGCCTTTGTGAGCAACAAACTAGCCAGGTGACAAATAAATATAAAATAAAATAAAATTGCAAATAAATATATTGACTATCAGATTATTGTAAATGTGCTTTACCATTGTGACTATATGAACCTTCAAATTTTTGTTCTAATGTTAAAAGTTTTTAACTCATTAAAATTATACACTAGGACTCAAAGGCTGAAATATTGATCTCATATCTCATAAAACTTTGCTGTATTTTTAAAGGTTCTCTTTCAAATCATACACACAAAATCATTGGCAAAAAAAAAAAAAACAGCAGCCACAATCTTACGAATTCAAGATTTCGGTAAATTCTTGCATTAAAATTTCCTCATGCTCCCAAAACCACTCCTGGAATATTCTCATGCCAAAATCCATAGATGTGATAACCTGGTCATTGAGTACATTCAGGTCATCAGCTGACTTAATTTTTTGCCACATAATGTCGCTGATTCTAAACCTGACCAACTGAAGCAACCCCTGATCATAACACTGCTTACAGAGGCCTGCATGGTGGGTGCATTACCTCATACCCTTCCCTTCTTACCCTGATCTGCCCCATCACTCTGGAATAGGGTCAATCTGGACTCATCAGACCACATGTACTAAGATCTCCAAGGTTAAATCTTGAAACCTTTTTTTTATTATGATTAACCTAACTAATAAGTGTTTTTTTTATGGCGACACAGATGTTTATTTACTGTCCAATTAATAATTATGTATGGAAACGCTTAATTATGTATGGAAACGCTTAAATTTCATATTAAACATAGTAAACAAAGCTTTTTTTTATTTATTTATTTTTATTTCAATGCAACTTCACCAAGTCATTCATGAAGTCATTCTGACCACATTTCATCTATGAAGTTAAGGGTTCAGCACTATCCTTAGGTGGTAATAATGTGTTATTACTATTACTGTTCTAAACCAAATTCCAGTCATTTAAATTTTTTGCAGGTGGATAATTTGATCCTTGTGAAATGACAAACTTTTTGTGGCCAGGTAATGTACATCACCAAAAGGAAGAAAGTTCACCTGTAATTAAGCCATTATACTTGATCACATTTTTTCCACACCTTTTTATAGTTATTAAACAAATATCCTTTAATAAACTCTTATGGATATGTTGTTGTCTCACTCACTCATTGTTTATACCGCTTTATCCTGTATATAGTGTCCCAGGAAACTTATAGCACCAGGCTGGGGTGCCAATCCATCTCAGTCTTTAGTATATGTTGATATTAAAATTAAGCAGAAGGTACATCAGTATCCGTAGTCTGTTGGATGAAGACGTGGATGCACTTTGAGGTAGACATTTACTGGAAGGATTTAGGGTGAGACAGAAATGAATTGCTTGTTACAACAACCCTCAGAGCTTTGGGATAACACTAAAGAAGCAAATGGCAGACACCACTGGCATTTGGTGTCTGTGGGATACTGTGCCATCTTGTCTAGCCACTCATTTAAAAATCAAACGTTTAGTCAGGTTACTTTAACGGTAATTACAACTGTAGGTGGCGTCTGTAAGTAATTCCTCCGTGTATGACTGTAATGATGGAATGTAGGCCTGCAGTCAGTTCCTCCACTGTGGTGATTAACGAAGCTGAAGCAAGTTCCTACTAGCTCTTGACAAGCTGTGTTGTTTATTTAACGTAATATGCACCTTGCTTCATAGTTGGTGATTAGCCAATTAGCCATTTATTATGGTTTGTAGATAAAAAAAAAAGCAGCCCTTGCAACTTAGAGCTGGCAGACAATCAACTTTGCTCAAGGCGCTGAAAAATGGTGTGGTTTATCCACGGAACTCTGGTGCCATTATGGCTCGTTCTGGTTGTAGATTTTCTTGAGAGTTATGCCAGGATAGATTGATGCTTCTGTCTGCTATTTAAGGAGAAAGTTGCGTCTAACGGTTCTGACTGAAGAAAGTGCTTAATTCTGTAAGATCCTGATGCTCGCAGCACTTTCAAAGTGCCGATTGTTTTAAGGGATGCCACTAAATCTTTTCTCTATTTTCTCACTCTCCAGCTTCTTTCTCTTTATCAGCCTTGATCGCCAAGCCACGGTGGTGGTTTATGATGTCTAAGACTCCAAGGAACGAAAAAGAAACCATTTTGCATGGTTTGCCAAGAAAGCAGAGTGGAAGATTAGCTTGCTTTAAGGCCTCAAAGGGATGTCTCGAGAGCAGGGGAAGGAATAGAAGTGTGGGGATAGGAAGAGATGTATATAGAAAGATACAAAGTGGTTTTTGAAGATTAGCTTCCTAATGCACAGCGTATCGTACTCGTAGGCAGACTCGCTGACTCTGGATGACTGCTATTCCAAAATCCCATGGTGTAAAGCCACTGATGAGCTACTCTTATTTTTTACTCTTATTGCCAAAGAAAGCACTTTTATATCAGACTCTGTGAATTTATCCTGAACCCAGATCATGGTTCATTGTTATTTGTTATTTTTTAGAGGTAACTGACCTGTCTCATTTCAACTATTCTCAGTTGGTACTAAGGGGCCCGAAGTGTGCCAAGAAAATATCCACCACACCATTATACCACCGCCACAACCACCAGCAGCAGCGTGAACCATTGATATAAGGCAGGATGGATTCATGCTTTTCTTTTTTTATTCTCTTCTGACCTCTGGCATCAACAAAGCATTTTCTGTTGCCTGTTCACTGGAGTTTTTTCTTTTTTTCTTTTTTAGACCATTCTCTGTAAACCCTAGAGATGGCTGTATGTCAAAATCCCAGTAGATAAGCAGTTTCAGAAGTACTCAGACCAACACATCTGGCACCAACAACCGTGCCAGTCACTTAAATAGCCTTTCGTCCCCATTCTCATGCTGTTTGGACTTCAGCAGATCGTCTTGACCATGTCTAAACATCTAAATGCATTGAGTTGCTGCCATTTGATTGGTTGATTAGATGTTTACATTAACATGCAGTTGAAAAGGTGTACCTAATGAAGTGATTGTTCAATCTATGTAATATATCATAATGTATTGCAGCATACTGTACTTGCACTAGAACACATAATCTGTGATTCATTTTAAATATCATATGAAAAGCTTTGTGTGGGACAGTCTGTCCGTTTGTGTAATGATTAAAAGTTAAAGCATTAAAACAAGCTAGGGTGGCTAAAACCACCTTGGTGGCTCAGTGGTAGGTTTCTTGCCTACCATGCAGAAGGCCCGGGTTCAATTCCCACCCAATGCCCAAACTCCTACCACTGGATGCACTGTGGATTAAAATAAAGCAGGAGAGTTGTGTCAGGAAGATCAGGCGTAAAACTTCTGCCAAGTTTTGTGCAGATTGGATAGTCTGTCTGTGGCGACCCCTCGACAGGAGCAGTCGCAATATAAAAAAAAAACAAGTGTTAAAACAAAGTAGCCCCGCCATGTGGTTGCATGGTGTGTATTTTGACAAATGGTCAAAGGAAGAGACTTTTTAAGATTCTTGTAAATACAATCTTATAAATGTACTTTCTTCCAAATAGAACACAAAGCCCGAATTTGAAGTATAGGGATATATTGTTATATTTATTTTATTTACTTATTTATTACTGGTGCAGGATTTGAAGAAAGTAAATCAGATTTATTTAAGCCTGTTCAGCTTCAAAACCCCCATATAGTATGCAGTACATGTTCTGTTTGTGTTGGTGTGTGTGTGCAAGAGAGAAAGAGAATGAGTGTGTGTTGCTGGGTCAGCAAGGTGATTATGTTTTAATCAGAGGGATCTTGTCTCTGATTGTATGCACAGCTTAAAAGTCCCTTGTTTAAAAGGGCTTAGATACACTAATGCTACTCCGGTGCATGGCGAATATGGAGTCTTAATTTATTTCCATTACTATTCTTTCCAGTGGGTTTTGATTGATAGCTGGGGCAAGATTGTGTCATGCTTTCACAAGTTGTGTCACGCTTGAGAAACAGAGACGTGTGTTTGTTATCTTGGTCTCCAACACTTGCCTATGGGATTGACTACTGAAACATTCTGTATGTGTAGTCATGTACAAAAAATACTTTCTTGGCAACATGGTGGAAACTTGCTGCTCATCTTGAGTTCATCACTGTGGCTGACTTCAGACTTGAATAGACTTGCATAACATTCCTTCATCAAAGATTATTTTAAGGGAGAAAGATAATCAGTGGCACTTAACACTGCTTAATCTGAGTGTGCGTATTATATATACAGGAGGTACAGTAGCTCACATGAAATCGTAAGAAAAAGACAAAAACATTGTTTCCTCTACAGCTTTCAACACGATCTGATATCACAAGATTTTAGTTCATACCTTGGCTGCTCACCAATATTTTTTTTTATTAGATCTGTGCCTTCTTTTAAGCCAGAGACAGAATTCTGTCATCAAATTCTGTTAAATCAACAATAAACAGGAAATAAATAAAGTAAATATATTGTGCGTAGACAAGATGTTTGTATAGCATGTAGGATTTCATAACTGATAAAAAAAAAAGAAAATGCAATGGAAGTAATATATGCCAACGGATTACAAATTTGTATTGCTTGTGGATTTTAGACCACAATATCGAAGATAGAGCTCACTGCTATATATTCAACTATTAAAATTAAAACTATAAAAATGAAATCATATTCATTTAGGCTAACAGCAAATAATTTTATAAATTATTTCATTATCTCATCTCATTTGCCAATATTTTTCTAAATACTGTACTCAAAATGATTTTAATAAATTATCAAATATTCAAATAATTATAAACGCTTAGGGTCCGCACAGGCTCCCACTGTAAACTTTCTTTTAAGTTCTAACTTGGTATTTCTGTAATTTTGTATATTAGGTACTAGAAATGGAGGTGGTATTGCAGGCTCCAGGCCCATGCAACCCTATACACAGGATAAGTAGTAGAGAAGATGAATGAAAGGTATTAGAAATTTTACAGCATTTTAAACCTGGAAATGTATTAAAGTTTTTGAACATAAATGAAAATGCAAAGAAAATCACTTAATTGTTAGCAATAAAACAAGTATACCAGATGGGGTAAAAATTAAAGGTTTAATAATTAAACGAAAGTTGTAAATTTATTACTTTAATATTAAAATTCTTTAATTGATTGAATACTCAATACAGCCCTAATTTATGAACATCAATCCATCCATCCATCTCGGAAACTCTGTAGTCCAACAAGGTATTTATGTATCCACTGTATTTATTCCCATTTTTATACCATGGTAGGAACTCCGGGCAACATTCACAAGCTCATTCACACACTACGGGCAATTTGGGAGCGCCAATTAGCCTAATTTGCATGTCTTTGGACTGTGTGAGGAAATTAAAGTGACCAGAGGAAACCCACCAAGCACAGAGAGACCATGCAAACTCCAGAGGCGGGAATCGAACCCATACCCTGGACGTGCAAGGCGACAGTGCTAACCACTAAGCCTCCATGTTGTCAATTTATTGACATAGACACGTGTTAATATTCTTCCCATGTTTGGTGAGGTGCGTGTGTATGCTTTTACTTTGTGACTCTAAGGTCTACATGCCCTGAATATTTCCCCCCCAATATCATTATAATGAAAAAAAAAAAAACTTTATTGTTGATGTGCATTAAAGAAATTAGGTCGAGCACATAATGTTCCATGTTTCAAGTCATCCTTCAGCAATAGTATCTTTTCAGTTTTTCAGCTTTGACTGTGGCATTTTGACCTGCACAGAAGGGAGATGGGTATGGTGGAACAAAAGGCTGCATGCTCAGGGCTTTGTAGTTTTATATATATCTCCCACAGCAGATAAGATGAGTGTTGGTTGTAAACGTCGCCGAGGTCTCTGTGCGTCCATATTTCAAATCCACAGCCCTTTTTCCTTCTTCTCTCTCTCTCTCTCTCTCGCTCTCTCTCTCTCAGTTCTGCTTTACTAGAGCTTTTATCCCAGCGGACTGTAAGCATTTTGTTTTGTTGCTGGTTCGACAAAAGATCCTCATTAAAGTTACCCGGCTCTCCTTATATCCTCCCTCTGCCTTTCTGCCTCTCTCCTTTCGTCTCTCTCTCTCTCCATTTCCCTCTCTTTATGTGTGCTCGGGGCGAGGATAAACTGTCACCTCCCAGAAACCTGCACCTTTTGAGACGCAAAATGAGCAAGAAAGCAGACTGTACTTTGGCTAAAGGCTGAGTCAGTGCTTAGGACTGTTGATATGTCGAGCTACCAAAAGCAATAATTAATGTGGATGTAAACACGAAGAGGCGGTGCGAGTGGCCTAACTGCAAGTGTAAGCGTGATCCAGGCGCCGTACGATCGCATCAGAGAGAACTGTGATGACGAGCAATGAGAGATGGCGTGCAGGTGAGGTTTTTGTGCCACGGGGATATAGGAAAGACTTCCAGTGAAGTGAAGCACACTGAGATTGTTCACAGATAATATTTTCTATCTTGCAGGATCAAGCTCTGTCGGCTTGGTGATTTTTATTGAAAAAATATTGTTCAAACCTTTTGCCGTATTTTCAGAATTGTAATTAATATGCACTGCACCTTCCAAATAAAGAATAAAGATACACAGAATTTCAGTATCTATTAAAACTTGCAAAAAATCTGGCTGCTTAAAACAAACCAGACAATAAACAATATTGCTGTCGAATTGAAAAAAAAAATCACAATGTTCAAAAATGTAATTGAATCACATCGACGAGTCTAAATATGATTCCTTGCTCTATTGTTGGTGCATTTAGTGTTGCAGAACAGCAATGAAACAAGTTTACTCTTGTTACTGCTCATGCTAACACAGCTAGAAACATTCATTATCTCATCATCATCTTTATTCCTCTCTCGTAAAAGTTAATTTCAGCTTGTCGCATTGCAAAGAAACCGCAAAGCACGAAGCCTTCCCCCTGAAGACTTTCATTGGTTCTGACTGTTAAGAGGCATTGACACTAGAGACACCTTCGGAAAAAAAATTATGAATAAATGCATCTTCACTGAAGACCCTACCATATCACTAATTACAGTGGTACCTCGTCATAAGCCTGAATTTTTGCCTTAAGAACTTACGAAGAATTTTTGCCATATAGCAAATGAACCAAGATCATCTGCATTCACGTTATTTCCTATGGGAAAATGTGTTTCGCAATATACATTTTTGCCTCAAAAACTCGCCTTCGAAACGGATTAAATCCTGAAATACACCATGGTACCACTGTACTCCTATTTGTATATAAGGAGTGTAATGATTATGTGGAGGCTGCTGTGTGTTCAAGCAGAAGCTGTTTATTCAGGTCTATCAGGTATTATTCAGGAAATCCAGGTTACAGTCTGACATCGATATTGCACAAAGGTCACAATGATAGACAGCTTCAGAAAGAGAGTAATAATCGAGAACACAAACTATGAATCAAATACAAAGAGGCACGTAAAAAGAAACAGAATATAGCAACAATGCAAGCAAAGATGCATATCCTGTAAATAACCAAGACGAAGTGAGACTATAATAACAAGAAGCAGATAATGACAATGATCAGGGGTGTAGGAGTGGAGCAGTAAACTATAGAAACAAGAAGTAAAGTCTAGCTATACAGTATACTATAGTTTGTGATCAGTGGATATTTTAGATGGAGGTAGATGCTCTAGGTTGCTGATTTAGGGGTTTTGCCGGATCCGGGTTCGAGCCCCATCGTTGGTGGGTTGCTATACCCCATACTACCCAGCCACTGGATGTAGTTCAAGCCTGGATAAAATGGGAACGTTGTGCCAGGAAGGGCATCAGGTGTCAAACCCGTGCCAGGTTGTGTGTAGATCGGATGGTCCGCTGGGGTGACCCCTCAACAGGAGCAGCTGAAAGGAGGTTTGTTTGTGATCAGTGAATACTTTAGTTATGATTGCAGTGCATCCTTCAGTTTTCAGTTATCATATTAAAACATGTCATGAGTCATTAGGCTAAGCTGTGAATACAACCAGCAAAAGAAAAATCTGTTTCTTTTATTATTTGTCAGTTTAAGTGTATTAAAGTCCCCAGGAGCCCAGAATCTGTAATTACTTTCTAATTAGTTTAATGTTGGTCTTGTGGTCACACACTATGAAGCACAAACTATGTATAATTGCCTTTTTATAATGTCTACATACACTTTATGAGACTCCCTACCCAGTCAATAAACAGTGGGGTGTCCTGATCTTGGGTTAAGCTTGTGTCAGCCTTGTATTTCACCATCTCTGGACTGAAAGGAAGCGTGAGAAATGCAAAGCTAACAAGATCAACAACTGTAAAATCCATTATGAAATCTAAGACAGAGGGCACAAAACGAAAGTACGGGTCAGATCCATGCCTGCAGAGAGACGCCATCATCTGGTCGAGATGGAATACTTCAAAATAGATGTGTGTGACACAGCAGATTTAATAATATAACTAGGCAGGAGGAAAGACTGTGTGTGTTCAGTCAGTTCCCTTTGTTGCTGGGATATTTTCTTAGTTGTGAGTGTAACAATCTGATACATCATGTACTATACAGTACAGTGTAGAGGATCAAAGCTATTATTTTTAGCCACGTACTGCGCATAATATTTAGATTCGCCCTATGATTCATTTCAAGTCTGAGCAACCTAGGAAGAGAAACTGAGCAAGTGTAGCCTACTGTGATAATCCTATAATCCTCAGTTCAGCCGGTTTCAGTGGTTTAAGTATATACACCGATCAGCAATAACATTAAAATTAAAATTTCGAGTTACATACCAGTAGACTTGTGACAGGATCATGGGCACCCAACACTCACCCATGCCTGTGGTGACTAAAGGCCAGCTCGTCCCGTCTGGTCCCACAGAAACGGCAATGAAGCGCCACTTGCTGACAAAAGTCAATGCTGGCTATAGCATAGAAGGATGGTAGAACACCTACTGCACCACAGGGGATCGATGACCTGACCTTCAAATTCCCCAAATCCCAGTACGATTGAGAGCCCATATAACGCGCTGGACAAAAAAGTTTGATCCATGGAGGCTCTACCCCGGAACCCACAGCACTCAAAGGTGCTGCCAAAGTCAAAGCACCAGATGACACCCCTTCAGAGGGTCTGCGGAGCCACACCACAGGAGGCCAGAGCAGCTCTGTTGGCACAAGGCGAACCTAAAACTTTAGTGGTTATAACGTTAATTTTTATAATATAATGGCTGATAAATGTATACTGGAAATTCCCAACATTGTAATGTTAATATAAAAATACCTAGTTCTGGTTGTTGAAATATGCTTTGAGGGCGGAAAACTGAACGACTTTGCCCAGAAAAAAAAATGCATTTGAGTTAATAAGTAACTTCTGTTTCCAAAATGTAAAAATGTGTTACTGGTGCCAGACAACGTAGCACACCACCAGATGTCTTGTGGTGCAATGGGTCAGTGGTGGCTCAGGGGGATGAGGCCCTGGGTTGCTGATTGGAGGTTCTGGGATTCAAGCTCCTCCACCACCGGTTTGCTACTTTAGGCAAGGCCCTTAACCCTTTGCCCATATATAATACCCAGCCACTGAGGTGCCAGTCCCAAACCTGGAGAATTGGAATGCAGCAGAAAAGGGTATCTGGCATAAAACCAGTGGTAATAATTCTGGCGCCCCCAAGAAAGGGGGAAAAAGTTATGTACAATCAAGCAGTAAGAATCAGATTTTAAATTTATCACAATGAAATACACAAAGTTTTTCAAACAAAATTTGAGCAAGAGCAAATGAAAATTTCTATACAAATACAACAAGCCTTCTCAATTCAATGGCAAATTAAAAAGATAGATTGTCAAATGCTTTTCAGTCTACCACTAATAACTGCTTCAGGCAAAGTGGTATTCAGAAACATTTTTAAAGTATTTGCCATCTGTATTTGTCTGAAGGGCATTTCTAAAAGGGGCTTAAAGAGACGTTTTAGCTTAGTGGATCGAAGCATTAAACAAATTAACTGCAGGTTTGACCTGCAATCAGCCTAAATTGTGCTTTTCCTGGGTCGTTAGAAGTATGATGAGCGCAGCTTGGTGTGTTCAGATGACATTGAAGTGGCTGGGGGCTGTCAGTGAACAGTCATGACACCCTCTGGCTGCATAATATGGACCCCCCATTTGCTATCACAAGCTCTGACCTTTTGTAGTGATCTCCAGCTGTCGACGGCAAGATGGAGTGCCGGAGGGGGGGAGTCGAGAGATGGAGTTGAAACACGATCATAACAAGGAAAAAAGAATCATATTACCATTCCTGGTGCATAAATCATCAGGACGGTATTATTTTGCAGTGTGTGTTCATCGACATAGGGGATTTCCCATTTGGCATCATGACCTTTGGCCTTATTTTTCTTGGAAAGAAGTTACTGGAGCATAGATGAATAAAGATGCATTTCTAGTGTAATTTATGGACAGAGGAAATGTGAACAGTTTAACAGCAAAATAAACATTACCTTTGGATCTTTGCTCATTTTTTCGTACAAGGTTGTCTATAACAAAAGGTTTAATTTGAAAAACGTTACTTGCTTATCCTACATGTTGGTGTAGTGCTTAGCACTGTTGCCATGCACCTCCAGGTTCCGGGTTCAACTCCCCACCTCGGGAATCGAGTTTGCATATTCTTTTTGTGCTTGGTGGGTTTCCTCCAAGTACTCCGGTTTCCTTCTACAGTTCAAAGACATGCAGATTAGGCTAATTGGTGTCCCCAAATTGCCTGTAGTTTGTTTGCCCTGCGATGAATTGGCACCCTGTCCAGGGTGTACACAGGTTTGTGCCCTATGTCTTCTGGGAGACGTTCCAGGCCCCCCCGCAACCTGTATACAGAATAAAGCGGTATAAACCATGAGTGACATGCTTCTCTAGAACTTCTTTTAAGCAAAATGGAATGCACGGTGACAAAGTGAAACTGAAACTGGTAGAAGAAAGGCTGATTATGCTGTAAACCGAAGTTTTTCTATTGCTTTTCTCATTATTTTTAACAATCTTTTGTATAGTAATTAATTTGTTGTATGCGGCAAAACTATTTTTCCCTTGTTCCAATTTGGTGCCATTCAACATCAACACTCCAGCAGGGACCCTAACATTGGATCAACATTGGAACATAGTATAGATATTGGGAATGACGTCCACCTCCGGGACAACATTGTTTTTAAAATTTATAGCGTTTTAAAAAATCGACCAAATTCGCACGGAAATAACCAAAACAATGTGTTTGTTCCTGGACCTCATGTGGAAATGGTTTATCAGGGATGATTTAGCGGATCAGTGATATGTGAGAGTGTGTGTGCTCCCAATCATCTTCCCATTAGCCTTTTTTTCTTATTCTCCTTTTAGTGCATTTATTTGATTTATTTCTACTATGTGTGGCTATCTGAATTTCTTTTTTATTATTCCTCCTTGTTTTCAGGGTCGTCCGCCTCAGTCAGCTTATGTTAAATTGCTTGGAATTATATTTCATTACAGAATTTGGAGTATTTTTCCCTGAAGTTGTGCTTCATAGAAAAACTTGGTTATGCTTGAAGAAAAAAATTTTCCGTTCCCTTCCAAGGTCACCAGAGCGATGTAAGCACAAACTCCTTATTTGCTTTGCTTTAACACTCTTCTTGTGCCTGTCCCTGAGGTTTAAGAAAGTGACTGCATCGCTAACTCTTTGTGGGAATGTTTGTGTGGACGACATGTGACTAGAGAAAGGCCTTGAGAGGCACTGTGAATAAACACCCAGGTAAAAAGGAAGGAATAAAACAGCCAGGAAGAAGGCAGTATTATACACACCTCTGTAGCACCTGTAGTGCGGTAAAAAGATGCAGTGACACAACACAATGAACTGGGTCACAATATCACCTTTTAGACTTCACAATTCACAAAAAAAAAGAAAAAAAAGAAAAGAGATCTTCGATTTAACTTCATATTAACTTTATTAAGTATACTTTATGGCTGGCATGGTGGCTCTGTGGTTAGCACTGTTACCTTGCACCTCCACCCCATCCAGGGTGTACCCCGCCTCAGGTCCTAAGTATAATACCCCCCTCCCCCCGTTACCTCCGGCCCTGCATATGGGATAAATCAGTATAGACGATGTAAGAGTACACATTAGACTGTTAGAAATGCACTATGGTTAAGATCCAGTACTTTTTAAAAATAAAATGCAAGTTTCTAATGGACGAGCAAATTGCAAAATATGACCATCCTGGTGCTTAGGGGTTAGCACTGTCACCTTGCACCTCCAGGTTTCGAGCTTCCTCCAATTTCTTTCCACATTCGAAATACATGCAGATTAGGCTAATTGGTGTTCCCTAATTGCCCGTAGTATATAAGTGTGTGTGTGTGTGTGTGTGTGTGTGTGTGTGTGTGTGTGTGTGTGTGTGTGTGTATTTGTATGTGTCCTGCAATGGATTGGCACCCTGTCCAACGTGTATCCCGCCTTGTGCCCAAAGACTCTTGGAATAGGCACCGCGTGACCCTTTATACAGGATAATCGGTATACAGCAGACGATGAATGAATGAATAATATTTTGCTATGACAATGTGGACATGTTAAGCTTGACAACATCAAACTATAAACACAATGTACTTACAGAAGTTGTTTAATCATCCATTGAAGAAAGCCAAAATGATTGGATTTAATGTCACTGATTACATCAGGACACCCAAGGCAATTCATAGTGATATTAACCCTTAAACTAATAAAACATCAATAAAACATAACACAGTGCTAATCCATACTATACGTCTACAGAAATTAGATGAAATTAAAATATTCGTTTTCATTCTACTCTGATTTTTCATATTTCACTGAAATGACTAATAATATGCCAATAATTGTCTGTGTAAATCTTCTCTGAGCCGGATCTCCTTTCCTTATTTTGCATATAGTCTTAATGTGGATGTTCAGCAGCTAAAATGTCCTACGTGCAAAGCCGTGAATATATCTTTATATGGTAATGTTTAAGATATGTGCTGCAGAATTAATTGCATAAGTAATTTGCAACATGGACCCGTGCAATTGTCTAACTGCAAATGGATGGAATTTTTTAGGGGGAAACTTAGTTTCATACAATAGTTTAAACCACAATTGCAATATGTGTCAAAATTTACGAAATGTGATTTTTTTTTCAATCATATCGTGCAGCCTTACCTCAAATTAAAGTTCTTCTACTGTAAAAGCGATTTAAGATTATTGTGCAACATTTCTATAATGATTGCTAAGTCATGAAACACCGTAAAAAAATAGGAAAACTTAAAATTACAATGAAACTTGAAATTCATCTGCAATAGAATTTTAATCTTTGAAGGCAACTCACTTCTTAGTTGGAAAGAAAACCACCCAACTAAATTTGTTTTATTGAGATTATTCATCTTTTGGTGACACTTCCAGGGTTCAGGTTCAATTTCTGTCTATGTGTACGTGGAGTTTGCATGTTCTCCCCATGCTTGGTGGGTTTCCTCCCACAGTCCAAAATATGCAGAATAGGCTGATTGGCATTCCCTAATTGCCTATAGTGCATGAGTGTGTGTATGCATGTGTGCATTGTGATAGATTGGCACCCTGTCCAGGGTGTACCCCGCTTTGTGCCCAAAGATTCCCGGGGTAGACTCCAGGCCCCTGCAACCCTGTATACAGGATTACGCAGTATAGACGATAAGAGGACATTATTTATCTTTCATATTAATAAAAACTTGCAGTACAATTTGCTCTTTCAATAATTTACAATAATGGGTGTTCAGACAATTAAAGGCTTAAAATAACAGACAGATCTTTCTATAAGGAGTTGTTTATTTAACATTCATGACAGGAATTGTGCTGTTAATGAAAAAAACAATTATTAAACCCTGACAGACTGCGAGAAAAGCGAGCAAGAGAGAGAAAGGATAATCTATGATCAGTGCCAAAAACAACACAAACAAGGGTCAAAACCAGGAAATACACAAGTGGAACAGACTTAATGATTCAGCTGCACAAGAAGACCTCGCAGTGAGGGACAGATATAATGAGGCATGAACAGATGAAGTAATTAAATGCATTGGCACAATTGCATAACGCTTTAGCGAAAGAACAGAGACAGGGAGGAAAAACAAAGTCCATGGCATAACAAACAGAAACGTATGAGACGAACCTAAAAGAAATCTACATTAAAGTGTTCCTTGTTGCACTTGGAACCATGCCTCATATGAAAAATGTAAATCATCAGAGTGTTACAGGAAAATTTACTTTTTAGGGAAATCCTGGGAAAAAAACAGAAGTTCTACCTTTCGAGAGTGTTATATAAACACACTGAAATTTCTGAATAGAAGTGCAAAGTTTTTAGTGTAATCTCCAAGAGAGCAAAAATACAAATACCTCTCTCTCTATGAAGAATATTGCACTTATGAAGGCATGTTCTGGGAGCACTGTGGTTATTTATTTAGCTTGTGTTATTAATGCAGTGGAAGCTTGAAACGGAGGATTTAAGGGTCAAGGGTCTGACTTAAGAGCTCAGCAGTGACAGTCTTGGGATTTCAGGTCACAAGCACAGACCCGATCTCTCAGGCACGTATTAAGAAACATAAACCCCGTTGCTCACTCAGCACCTGCAACAGCGTCCATCGGGTCCCCATGGACTTAAAAACTTAATAACCCTTGGTCTGCTGTATCCGTCTTCTCTTAGAGCAGTGTCCTGCTTTTAATAAACTTGTTGTTTTCTGTTATTGGCAGCATCCAATATTGTTGCCTACAGGCGAGCGTCTAATTAAAGTGAAGCATGATTAATTAAGGTGATAAAATCAGGGGCAGCATCTGCCTCTCCGTTGCTCCATCTCCCTGTCCCTCCTTTGTTAATCTGTCTGTGCTGGAGTGATAGAGAGTCTCCCACTTCGATCTCTTTAATTAAGAGAGATGTAGACAGGACTGTGTTAATGGAGCCACGTGGCATGATGTATCTACATCTTTAATTGAGCTTTACCCTGCTGCTTTGTTTGCTGTTTAACAGTGTTCTGTTTGATCCAGGCCATTCAACGTTTCACATTGGAACAAGTGTCTGCGCCTGAGCTTTTACCATCATCGTGAAATCCAGGGGTTAGATGTAAATAGGAATTGCTCTCAACCACCACGAACGCACCTCATGTTTACAACCTGCATTTGTATTAGATTTTATGATGCAACTTCGCTCATATATTTCATTCGATTTTATTTGTATAGTGCTTTTAACATAATTGTCACAGAGCAGCTTTATAGACATCTAAATATAGATTTAGATCCCAAGTGATAGCTCCCCGAGACGATAGAAGGAAGAAGCTTCGAAAAAGTATCAGAAGATGCTCTAATAAGTACAAGTGCGTTCAAGTCAAGCCAGGACTTTTGACTGTTCAGAATAACAGAACACACAGTAAAAACTACTTTTACTTATTTCTTTATATATTCCCCTGCCGCACTAATGCAGTGTATAATAAAGGTTCACAAGTGTCATCAAGGTAGAAAGATTTCCCAGTATGCCGGAGCCATGATCGACTGCCTGCTTCACATCTGAAACACTGGCCTCCCAGGAACTCCTTCAAAGGTCCGATCATGTGTAAATGGCTGGGAGTGAGGTCAGGACTGTACCGGGGATGTGGCAATAACTCCAAGCTGAGTTCCTGTAGTGTGTAAGTGGTGTTCGTGAATGATTGTGTGTACAGAGGCTACGACAAGTTAGCCATTGATTTTCTAGGATCAGACGTTTCACTCGCTGATCGTTCACAGGAATGACTTGTCTGTGTACATCCTTCTTTCCTATTCAACGTTTTACTGAGTCATGAAATGGAATAGTGAGATGATGAATGCATTAAGGCATCCCGGTATAGGGAATGCATCTGTATTAATGCTGATAACCGTTATCAGTTCATTTTACTCATACTCTCATTGTAAGATGCAGCGTACCAACATCCGCTATCAAGTGATACTACATGGCTTAATCCTAGTATACATTGCCACATTCATCAACAGATGACATGAGTCGACCATGATTTGCATACATTTCCTGATTAATGATGCCAGTCAAATGATCAGTCCCTATTGTCCTTGATAATGAGAGACTCTGTTGCATTGGAGACAATAAAGCAGCTGTTTCCAAAGTGGAAAAACCTGATCTTGTCCAAGGCAAACCAGATAACTAATGCACATACAGTTGGTAAAGACTGTGTGTTACTGGCCTACTGATCGGAAAGATGGTGGTTCAAGCCCCAGAACTGCCATGTTGTCACTGTTGAGCACTTGAGCAAGGCCCTTAACCCTATCTGCTCCAGGGGCGATGTATCATGGCTGACCCTGTGTTTTGATCCCATCTTCCTAATTATGATAAGTGCTATAAGGTACAAATAATTAACGACAAACATGATATACCACATAATCTTTAGAGATGTCATGATTTTGTAACATGTAGCTGCATATCAAAGTGTTTCTAAGCTATGATTCACATTTTACACCCACAGGGAGAACAGTTTGAGCTGGATCTGGTATCGATATCAGGATGTACCAGAAAGCATGTATTCATTCTGTATGAAATCAAATGGTATTAATGCATCCATAGATCAAAGGTGTTCATTATGAACAAATTTTAAATAAGAGTCCTGGGATGGACAGAATATATGTTTTTGTTATCAGTTTCAGCAACATTATAGTAACATATCTCACTCACATTTTACACTCATGTCCTGTTTAAGCATTTGAGCTCAGAGATGCCAAATCAACAAGCCAGCAACAGAGCCTCTAATTGGGCAACAGATGACTGGTGGAGTCTAATAGTAACTGGTTGCAAAGTGGAAAAATTTACTTTACATTGAACAACTGAAAGAGGTATTCTGCAGTAAACAGAGCTTATTTTCCCCGGGCCAGGCAGGCATGCGTTAATATCGTGCACTGAGTGAGCATGGATTGCTATGACCGATTTAACCCGCGGGCATGGGGAACACCTGGTGCGATGTTATGCATACTAATGAGCTTCTTGGCCATTAGAAGACTCTGGCTGAGATAAGTGCAATTGCTGCTTACCTTCAATGGATACTCATGGACAAAAAAATTGTTGCACATATTTCTTACAAAATTTATTGCTGTCAAGAAAATAAGCATGTTTGATTTTATTCCATGATCTATGCAAGTCCAGTTGCAGCCAAATGTTGTTGAATAGTCCTATGACCTATCGTGTGTAATACCAGCAGTAATAATGCCAGTATTTTCTGGACAATTTCTCAATTTGTGCCATCGAATTAGTCCCTCTTGTCTTGGTGTTGTCCATCTTGGCCTTCCAGACTTAGTTCAATCAGCAATGTGACCAGATGTTCGTAATCTGTTCCATAGCCTGGAATGGATATTCCCAGCAACTCCAAACTGTCTGGCGATGTCTGCTTTTGTTGATGAGAGTATTAAGCTCACGTTGTAAAGATTTTAAACTCATAACATATTTCGAAAACAATGTGTCAGAACCACTGCACAGTGAGAACATTGGCCTGTCTGTGTCTCTAATTAAGGATGAGGATTAAATAATATAAAAAAAACACATGCTTTATTAAGTTTGGGCTTACTTTAAATTCTCACTTCATTAGGCTAAATAAATAAATAAGTCATATGTGTGAGAAATGAAAACTTTTAATTTGTATTCTGGCTAGTACTCACTTGCGTATAATGATGTCCACGTTGTTAGGAGACAGGAAAGGGTAACGATGAAGCAGTGGCCAATTTGCTGTAAGGGCACATGGAAGGGACAGCAGGCTGGAAAGAGTTGGCTGAAAAGAGGCACATAGTGTGTACTTATGAACAGCTGCTTGGGTAATGTGGAGTGTTGAGGTGGGAAGAGTAAGACAAATAAAGCTTTATGTTGCAAAAAATAGAGTAAATCAAACTTTTATGTTTGTGGGAAAGAAATGTAACAGGTAAATTTTTTTAAATACTTCACCAAAGCATGTACCGTATAGGCCTATAGAGAGTTCTGTATCATTTCATATTATTTGAGGAAAAAAATAATAGAAGTTATTTCAATCCCCCTGAATTTATATCTGCATATTGTGATTTAATTTTTATCATTTTTGTTTACATAATATGATACGGAAAATGTTTCCAGAGTAAATATTCAACCAATAGAATAGATTAGCAAGGAAACGAAAAGAAGTAATCATTAAAACCAAGGACGCATTTTTATTGTTCGTTTTTGAAAGTAATGGTATGGATAAATTCATGTATTTACTATCGTAGAGTATGGCAAGAAAATAGAAAATGAAATGAAAATGAAAGCCAACAAAGTTGACTAGTAAGCAGTGTTTTTTTCCCCATCATTCATTAAAAAAATTTATACTTGAGTGATTAAAAAAATCCCAAGTAATAGAGATTAGATACTTAGATTGTAATTAGACAGTTATGTATTGCAATTCTCTTTTGTGGCAATTCACATATCACCACACTGACTCCAGAATTATTATTTTTTAATTAATCGTTTATTTATACAGTATATGTACAGTATGCATTTGAGGTGGTACAATGTAGCCATTCCTCAATAATCCTACAGGCGTTGTGTGTGCTGAATTGTCCACACATTGGCAGGCAGCACAGCATCTTGTTTGCAACATTTATAAAATCGTGAAACTAATAGAATCGCGGTACATATTGGATCAGGTAGTGATATTGCGCTAATATTGTATTGGGTGTTTCCTGTTGAAACCTGTCCCTAATAATTAGTTGCAATAATTGACATTAACTATTAAAATAATTACAATATCCTTAATTATTATGTTAAATGGAAACGACTATCTCCTTCATATGCAACATATTTTTTTCAAATGCTAAAATATTCATTCATAACCCCCATTGTTAACTGTTATGGTTTCTTAATGCCTACTACAATATAAAATCCACTCAATATGGCTCAATTCTGTATTTCATATTATACCAATTTTGACTAATTAGTAAGTCTGTCAATATTAATGCGTTATCGCATGTAATTAATCTGGAAATTCTGCACAATAGTATGTTTTAACGGGAAATTAATCAAGTTTGACCCTAATTGCTTCCCATAATCGCAGCATGGTTACCCTGCTGTGTGTGTAATAATGACATTTTAGCACAGATAATAAGGTGACTGAGGAAACATCACCAGGTGTGCTGAACAGCAAGTCTCATCAACAAAGTTGTGTGCTTGAGCTACCTTCAAGGGGAGCTATTTTTATAAGATTACGTCAAATGTAAGACACTGAAAAAATTCTGTGAAAGTGAAGTAGTTGGTAGAAGCTACTGTTATTGCACTTACTGGAGACCACTGGAGATCAGTAAGTAACCATAACTACCTCGGTGTAACAGCACATCTAATTGATGACAATTGGCAACTGCACCTATTCACTCTGGGTGTGTTAAAAACACAAGAAAGATATTTTTGCCAAAGCATATGTCAGACAGGAACAGACAGGGCTCACAATATGACTGCGGCTGCAAGAGAAAATTTTTATCTAACATTTGTTACATGTTAATGTTTGAGATTTTTATTTTTTTTTAAATGCATAATGTTTCCTCTAGGCAGTTTGTTATGCATTTGTTTATAACATTGCATGGTTATAATACAAGTAAGTCTGAGTCTA
Source organism: Clarias pachynema (assembly GCA_030014365.1). NCBI lineage: Eukaryota > Metazoa > Chordata > Actinopteri > Siluriformes > Clariidae > Clarias > Clarias pachynema. The sequence goes on along the minus strand of JAQMYL010000037.1, from coordinate 23,986,681 downwards.
TGACTTTGAATAACTAGATTAAAATCTTTAATCGATTGACAGCACTACTAATTAGTTAATATTACTATTTTTTTTATTCATAAATGATTCTATTATTACCAACTGATAAAATATGAAGTAACATTTCCTGGTTATGGACTCAGGCTTTCGTCCTGACTCGGAATTTTCCTTCCATTATATTATCGTCTTTGAGTCACTTAAGTGCTCAACAGGTTTTACAGTAAGCTGTGTGTCTTTCCCATCTCCAGATGAGAGGATGCTGCAGGGAAGCAGCGTGAGGCCGAGTCCCACGTGAAGCCCATCCTCCTCCTGTTCCTCCACCTGCCGCCATCCCATGATGCACTGCCCGTGCCGAGGGAGGCTAAAGCTGCTGCTGGCGTCTCTGAGCTTCATTATCCTGCTCACGTGGCTCTACCTGCTGGCGGGCAACCTGGAGAGTGAGTGGGATTATTATCAGTAGTACCAGTAGTAGTAGTAGTAGCAGAACTAGAAGACCAGAAGAGTCGTATTCTTCTTCTTCTTCTTCTTCTTCTTCTTCTTCTCCTTATTATTATTATTATGATTATTATGATTATTAATAATAATAATAATAATAATTATTATTATTATTATTATTACTATTATTATTACTATTATTATTACTATTATTATTATTATTAGTAGTAGTAGTAGTATGTATTAATAGTAGTAGGTATTAGCAGTGGATTAGAAGTAAAACATGAAAATGAAAATCCACAGGGTGAATTTACTAGTCAGTGCCAGTCCTGATGATAAAATGATTAAGTTTCTCTATTTGTGATGTAGCAATGAGGGATTTCTTATTTTTTTCTTTTCTTTGTCCGTGTGTTTGTTTTATTTTTCTAAAATACTTAAAAAATTTAAGATTTCAAAATATAATCCCAATGTCCACTATCCATATTCTCGCATCATCACTGTCATAGTCAGTGTCAGTGTCATCACCATCCCTGGTCCATAGTCATCACACTTTTTTCTTCCTGAACCATTCACAGGGTTTTCATCAAACCATCAGGGAATCATTATTAGGAAGCACAGATATGTACTGGCTATTTCATTTTCCATATAGGGGGAAGGCTAAATATTGCTTATATTAGTAAATATCAAATATTAGTCCTTCAAAATAATTCATGGGAATTTGACCAAACTTACACATATACTTTTTTAAAGAAAGCATAGAATAGATGTGTACTGGTAGTATGGTGGTTCATTGGCTTCATGGTTAGCACTGTCACCTTGCAACTCCAGGGTCGAGGTTTGATTCCCACCTCAGGTCTGTGTGCATGGTGGTTGCATGTTTCCTCCCACAATCAAAAGACATGCAGGGTATTTGCAATTGGCGAACCCAAATTGCATGTAGTGTGTGAATTACATTTGATCATTGATGGGGTGGGGAGTGACCGTTTCCCAATGTGCCAGATGGCATGTGGATGGAGCAAAATATCCCCCCGCCCCACTCAAAAAAAAAAGAAAAAAGATGTGCACTAATTGTTTAACTTTCATACAATACCAACAAATAATCAAATATACTATGAACATCAGAGGTGTAGTAATGTCGCTACATGGTAATAACAAGTAACACCACAAGGTGTCTTTTCTTGCGAAAAGCTGAATGTATGTTCATAAGAAGAACTTTTGCTACGATGCCACTCTGATCAGACTAACCCACGGAACTCCTCAATAATAAGCAGTGTAGGGTGCGGTTGCTATATTCTACAGGTTATGTATAACTAATGAAGGTAGTGTTGTGGACTGCTGGCTTGTACAGTCGACGTTTAATACTGTAGTTGTGCACTAGCTATTCCATTGTGCTGCCGAAGCATAGGCCTTCACTATACATCTTTTGGCATTGCCGTCATCCATCATCCGTCATCGTCTCACTTTTCCTATATCTGCAACTCTTTCTTAAAATTTCCTGAGAATTTGACTAAACCTACACAGAACCTTCATTAGGGAACATAGATGTCCAGGAGGTATTTAATTTTCAGAAGCAGCACGTTCAGTGCGCACATGTCTTCCTTGGAAAGACTCATGCATTTTTTTTTATAATTAAGGTTCAAAAACTAACATCTCCTCCTCCTTTCTCCGTCTGTCTTCTCTCACTTTTTTTTTTCTCAGCTTGTCTGCCTGACTCTTAGCATTTTCATTCAGACGAAAGAAAAATATATGTAAATGCACACATCATGTGTCGAAGCCAGGTTTGTGTTTCAGATCTCGGACAGCTTCGAGCTAGAATCTTTACAGCAGGTTTGAATCGGTCAAGGTCACAGGTTGTATCTGAGCAAAGAGGTCTTCTCCCAGTGTGTACAGAATGAGCACAACATAAACACTTAAACGCTTTGATTAAATACAGAGGTGAGGTCAGATCCCTGGTTGCACGATATTATAAACACACATAGACCTTGGCATTAAATGCTGTGTGAACTTTGGCACTGAAAAACTGCGACTTTGCTTTTTCTACACAGCACTGGGCCGGTTGCAGGTGTATAGTTTTTGGTACCTGATCAAAATGTGCACTAAGTAAGACTAATGGTATTACTGTGTAGCATTGGGCTACTTACACACATCATGTATACTGTACACAGAAAGCAGTGCCTTTAAAGTTTAACAGAGTTTTCATTTTGCCCGTTATCTTGCCCATGTTTAACAAGCTTTTTCAGTACTGAAACTTTTACTCCATATCCAGTGAATGAACAACGCTTAATTACAAAATATTACAAAAACAGTTTTTTCAGCAACCTCAACAACCTTAAAAGAAACTAGCATCATTTCATCTGTGGACCTGGAGCCACCCGATAAATGTTTTAATCTGCCTCGGGAAATGAATTTTGAATCAGTGTTTTAAATTGAAATTGGTTTTGAATCTTAATGTCAAGTCAAATAATTGAATTTGTATCGCACAACAGCAGCTGACCCAATGTGCTTTACACTCACGCACTTTCTCACACTTATTTTCTTTATCGCTTACCCTGAAAACAGAGTTGCATGGGGCCTGGAACCTATACTTGGAGATGGGTACACCCTTAAAGGGTGGCAGTCAATTGCAGAGCACATTAATACACACACTACAGTACAAGCAAGTTGGTATCGCCAACTAGCCTAATTTGGAATTGGAAACAATCCCCAAAGGAAACCCACCAAGCATGGGGAGAACATACAAACTCCACTTTCCGAGGCGGGAATCAAACCCGGAACCCTGGACAGTACTATGTGCTTTACAGTGGAACATTGTATAAATGTATACATTATACATATACACTGATCAGACATAACATTAAAATTGATTATCAATTATATAGCAGTACACTGGTGAAGGGATATGGGGAAGCCTCATTTATGCCTATGGAGACCAAAGGCTAGTCTATCTGGTTCGATCCCACAGAAGGGATAACAAAAAAAGCTAATGCTTGCTTATGATAGAAAGGCCACAGAACACCCAATGCACCACCGCTTGCTGTGTATTTTGCTTAGAAGGCAAAGAGTTCAAGGTTGTTGATCTGTCCTTGATGTGCTGAATAAACAGGTCTGTTCCATGGAGGCCCCTCCTTGGAACTTACAGCACTTAAAGAATCTACTGTTAACTTCCTGGTGACAGACGCCACAGCACACCTTCAGAGGTCTTGTGAAGTCAAGCCTCGAGGAACCAGAGCTGTTTTATACCTCATTTCCACTACACTGGTGCTGGTGCTAGGTGCCGGTGCCGGTGCTCGGCTGATGCTGAACTGGGAACCACCCGAGAACCGGCCCGCATTTACACTAGACAGGAGCTCAGCGTGAGCTGCATGATAATACGTCACAGGCCACGCCGACTAAACAGAAACCAACATGGCCGAAGTCAGTTTACTGGTTATTCTCCAAACTATGAGAATGTATTTCAGTATCCAAAGGCAGCTTATTCGACGTGTTATAACCGCTGAAAGAGATCGACATAGACAACGATTACGTTGTAGTCTTTCTTCCGTTTTTTTTAGCTTGTTCACAATTTGGTCAGTTGTT
>JAQMYL010000037.1:23968769-23982570 GCA_030014365.1 Clarias pachynema | reverse complement strand
TCTTCTGTGGAAAAGCGCGGCACTGGTTCCAAAATTGGGAACCGGCACGGGAACCAGAGCAGTGGAAAAGGGGTATCTGTGGCACAAAGGAAGCCTACACAATACTGAGTATACTGTTTTAAAGGTTTTAATGTTATGGCTGATCAGTGCATGTACTGTATCAGGAAATACTATTAGATTGCAAAATGCATAGAATTAAACTTTGTATACTTAACGCATTCAACATTTTGACCTTTATTAATTGCTTTTTTATGATTGTAGTCTGATTTGTTATTATTTAAAATCTCTTCAGTTCTAGGTTGTAACATTATAGAAATTTTAGAGACGTGAAAACTTTAGAATCATAATTTGGGAAAATAAGTAAAGAAAATAATTAAATAAAAAAAACAGATAGATAGATAGATCCTGTTTGCATGTTCTCTCCGTGCTTGGTGGGTTCCCTCTGGGTACTCTGGTTTCCTTCCACGGTCCAAAGACATGCAGATTAGATTAATTTGCCTTCCCAAATTGCCTGTAGTGTGCATGTGTGTGTCCCCTGCTACAGTATGGTTCTGCATCCCATCCTGGGTGTACGTCACCTCATACCCTAAGTCTGCTGGGACAGGCTCCAGCTATTAATAATTATAATAACAATAATAGTAGTTGTTGTTGTTGTTGTTGTTGTTGTTGTTATTATTATTATTATTATTATTATTATTATTATTATTATTATTTATTTATTTATTTATTTTATTTTAGTTGCATCTCTTTTGAATGTGTACGGAGAAGGTAGCCATATTGACACTGATGATAACAAATTAAAGGGGTGAAACTAATATTATCAGTCTATTAAACTGAATTATTTGGTTCTGACTCATTTGAGCATATTGTGGCTTGTTAACCAAGTTAAGTGCAATGGGTACAAGCTACATTAACGCTTACATTCACAGATCCAAAAAGTTTACATATACTGTATAGTTGGTGACATTTCGTTTAAAGGGCACCTATATAATGCCTTTATAAAAGACACATGCATAGGATAACTATTTTAGAGAGCAATGTTGGAGAATTTACACCACCTAAGATTGAGTAGTTCTCTCGTTTTTCCACCCTAACAGTGATGCACTGTTTGTTCTGAGACTTTTCTATCACAACCAGCATCAATTTGATCTACACTAGCGTTTCTAGTGGATCGGACTACACGGGCCAGCCTTCACTCCCCATGTGCATCAGTAAGCTTTTGCAGATGGCTAGACGACTGGGTCAGAGCTCCGAAAACTGCAGCTCTTGTGGGATGTTCCCAGCCTGCAGTGGTCAGGACATACCAAAAGTGATCCAAGGAAGTAAATCCGCTGAACTAGTGACAGAGTCATGGGTGACCAAGGCTTACTGATGCAGATGAAGGCAGGTATGTATAGTCTGATGTAGTCCGATCTAATAGAAGAGCTACGATAGCTCAAATTGAAAAAAAGGTTAATGCTGGTTCCAATAGAAAGGTGTTAGAACACACTAATCAATATTACTAATCAATATTAGACGCGTGGCCATAATGTTATGGCTGATCAGTGTGTGAAAGGCACAAATCACAACATATAAGATATTAATAGTTTTTAATTAATTAATTGATTTTATGCAACTTTGTTTTTACATCTCATCAACAGCAAAAATTAATTGTCATTATGAGTTGATTGCACTTTCTATGTGTCTGTAATTGTTTACTTGTTAATTGCTTATACTAACAGCATATTCATGACACTTGGTCATGAATGAGGATGTTGTAAAAGATAGAAAAAGTGCTTCAGAAAAGTGTCCTAAATGTACATTAAATTAATGCTGAAGTTTGATCATGAATAAGGACCTGTACAGGAATGAGGCTCTAAAATATATGTTTAATGAAAATGGATGAAGGATTTCATTCATGGTTTAAAAGAAGTGGACAGCATAAGTACACCTCCTCACAAAAGTTAAGACAGCAGCTGATTAGATTTTGCCTTTTTTTTTTTGCCTGTCTAGTAATATATGAAATCATCATTCTTATTCATGAAGCCCATATAGCAGGCAAATTATTTGAATATGCTCAACTACAGAATTTACATGAATTCTTCATTTTTAAAACTTTCTAAAAGCGCCCTAAAGTGGCATGCCATATAAATGTGTACTACAAAAGTACTAGGTGTTGTCCAATAGTTTGTGAGAAAAAAAAATTATGTAAAATAACTTGTGCACATTAGTCCAGTTTCTCTTTTTAGATTTCCACAAGGGGAAAAAAAAAAGAAACTAAGAAATTCTATAAAGGAAAATCCTTCCCTTTGTGAACTGAGTATTAATGGAGGCAGTCAGGAGAGAAAAAAGTTCATCAAACAAACCAACATAGAGAAATAAATAAGTTGTCAACATCATAATTGTTTTGAAAATGAAGACTATTATGCCTGAGTGATGGGAAGAAGGCCTGACTTGTCTTTATGGATGGAAAAGAAAAGAAGCGTTCGTTTAGTGTTCTACTGTTAATCTGGATATAAGTGCTAAATTCATTAAAGTCATTAGTATAAGGTGCAGTTCAGATTCGTCTGCTTAATGGGCCAGCAATCCAGAAGAGTCTTTGCGCTGGTGATGCATTACCCTACTGATGAAAAGCCAGAGCTTGTTTATATAACTTTTATTAGAATCAAAATGGTGATGAATATTCCCCTCTGAACCCCAGGCTCTCTGCACTTCATCGATGAGACAGAGAGAGAGAGTGAGAGAAAATGATACCAAGTGCCAGCATTGAACCAATATATTTTAAAATCATTCATAAAATATTTTACATTCAAAACCAGAAAATCCGATTTTAAAATGCCTAACAGGACGAATGTGATTTAATATGAGAAATATGATTAAATATTAACAAATATGCAAGTCCAAAACTATCCTTACATATCAATTTGCATGTGCTGGTATTAATTATACATCCATAATTGATTGGATAATAGGCATTTAATGAGTGCCAATATAGAGTACAACAGCACTGGAATGTTTAGCAATATGTAGCTCTTTGCATTACAGATGTTCTAACAATCTTTAACTACACCATGACTCAGCAGCCTATCAGATGGTGAAAGCGCTGCTGGATATGGTCCATAGAACTAGAAAGACAAACAACTCTCTGCGAAAGAAAACACATGGGATAATATTATGTCATCTTAGCACTTTGTCTCCTCATTAATTAGCTTCTAAGTCATTCGAGTTTGTGTTGTTTTGTTCACAGTTACACAAGCTACAGTACTAAGCTAACTAACTTCGAACACATGGCTGAATCCCAAATGCATCTCTAACCCCTGATCAATGGCATGAATTTTTCATGTTCTCTTTGTGTTTGTGTGTGGAACAAGGGATTGTTCTCCCTTCATAGAGCACTAGCCTTCCATTTTACGTCATGTGGGATTCAAACCCCTGTACCTGTGGATAATCTTATTTGGAATAAGAGGAAATATAAAGTAAATATCATAAGTTTCTCTGAGTGTCCACTGCACCCATGGTTTAGGCTCCTCAACTTTTGTACAACAGAGTTACAACCAGTAAGAATTTAAAATGATTTTCACTCCTGTTAATTACACCAACAGTTGGTTGCTAACTGTTGGTCGCCAACTCTGTCATGCGCGGTTGGATATGTGCTGGCAGAACAAAGTAACTGATTAAACAACAAACAAATCATAATCTGTTAATAAAAATTGTGTTTGTGGAACTGTTGTATAAAAGCAAGTGTCAAAGACACCCCAGCCATGCTGATATTTGGTATAACAGCACTCCCTCTCATGTGATATTACGTAAATATATAATTAACATGTAAGAATTAAAACACAGTTTTATGCTGTTTTATGAGTAAAATCAGTGTAAGATATATCATTTCTTTTTACTTTAATACAATTCTAAAAGTTATTTTATATTATAGCAGCTATCACAAGTCATTCCCTCTCTGGCATTTCTCTCTTAAATATTAGACCAAATTGCAGCTTATCAATAAATCAAGAAAGAAAGTCATCTGTCTTGAAGTTAACCTGTGTCAAGTAAACATATAGTTTAGAAATTCAGTACTCTTAATTTATTTTTAGATTTTTTATACTGGGAGGTTTGGAGGTGGCATATGTTGCTGTCTCATAGCTCCAAGGTCCTTGATTTAATCCTGAACTCAGGCTACACTCTGGAAGGAATTTTTCATGTTCTCTTTGTGTTTGTGTGGGTTTCCTTTTGGGTTATCTGGTTTCCTCCTGCCATCCAAAAACATGCTGGTATTTGGATTAGCTACTCTAATTTGCCTCTTGGATGAATGGGTGTTTGAATGTGTGTATGGTGCGAATCAATAGATTCACATCCTATCAGGCATGAATTCTCCCACAGTGTGCCTAGTGTTACCAGGATACACTCCATTTCCGCAGTGGAGAGAAATTTGTCAAAAGTGAAATGTTATGAAATAACTCCGGTGTGGGAGAAAGACCATGAAGCCTGAAGCACCTAGTTAACGTCCTACAGTATAAATTCCCACCTCTTTCATTCTCCACTAGTGTTACAGTTTCTTCACCTACTACCTCCCTGTCAAATTCATACTGTTCAGCAAGTCCTAACCAAGAGCAGTTTGTGGAAGATCTTTTGATAAGCAAACACCATTCATAGCCTTAAAAACTTTATTTGTTGCTCTTTCCATTGTGTGGAACAAGGTTGTGATTTTTTCCTACCTATTAAAGGTCAGTTTTGATTTTGATTAGAATCATGTCTGAATCTTTTCCTCCTATTATTCAACAACTCCTACTCAAGTACAGTCCTTGGAATTCCACCCCAGTTTTCTCACTTTGACAGGTTCGCCCATATTCTTCTTGTAATTTAGTTGAAGGCATGCACTACAGTAGAGGAGTTTACAACCATGTGCTGTTTGTTGGAACTATTAAATATATGATAAAGCTACGTAGCTATCAAATAGGACTAAATAGTTTTTTTTTTTCTAAGAAATGGTCCATCATCAGTATCCTAATTTAACATTACTAAACACTGTTAAGAAAGTCTTTAAACTTGAAATCTGGTCATGTGATAGCAGATGGCCGCTCCTTGCTCCTCGCTCCATGTCTTCTGGAGTCCACGGAGGCGCGCTTCCTCGAGCGGGAGGTTCTCGCGTCCCGGGTTCGACAGGTGGAGGAAGAGAACCGGCAGATCCGCCTCCAGCTCAGTCAATCCCAGGGACAGACTGAAGGTAACTATGGCAACCAGCAGTGGGTGGCATCAGCTGATACGGGAGCAGAGGATGTGGAGAACACAGCAGAGGAACGGGCCAATCACAGCGAGTGTGTCCGCTCACCTACTGCAGAGAAGTGTGAGGTAAGAGGATTGGCCCCACTGGTTAAGCTGTTTTGGAGTTTAAATCAAAGGAACACTGTAGCATCATGGGGGATGTGGGTTGTTTATATAGAGATGCATAATGGCAGATGTAAACTGCCAGTAAAGCTTCAGGGGAGATATAGTTTAGATTCTAAAATGTGCATGAAGTAGCGTAATTATCATCGGAGCACTAAGGCATCATGCTGTATGTCTTAGTGTTTCAATGATGGCTTAATTATAGGCTTAACTATAGAACTGCATGCATTATTAGGCTTTATTTAACTATTCAAATTAGAAAAATATGATGTTAAGAAAAACTTTTATGTACATGATGTCCTTTCTCTCTCTTGCATTTTGCCTGTACTTCATATTTAATTTCATAATCATTTCTGCTTGTGTGAATACAGTTGATTCACGTGGCTTGTGTGTGTGCGGGTCACAACGCCAGCCGAGACGTGGTCACCCTGGTCAAGTCCATCTTATTCCACAGGTAAACACGGAACACCCAGTTCAATTCATTTTAAAGGAAACAACATTTCATCTTCCCTCTGTGATTTAGTTCATGATGATATAATACAGAGATTATAATATATACACTATGTACAGTATGACCAAATGCTTGCAGACATCTGATCATCACCCCTGTATGTGGCTCTTCCCTAACCTCTTGAGAACCTGAATATTCTCATATGAAGACATGACATTTTCTTTACTACACTGGCTATAATCCCTTGTAGCATCCTCATATAGTACCGTTAAGTGTAATTCTTTTGACAGAAAAAGGCATTGATTAAGTTCATAGTTAGCAGGTGCTAATAAAGACAAACAGTGAGGAGAAAATGCGGTGTGTACAACAGTAGAATCCAGGTCTTAGGAGACTGAACTGTTGCCAAAAAGTTGTAAAGCAAACAATTGTATAGGATGTATTTACAGTACTGTATATGCTGGTGCTTCGCAATTTTAGTGGACCTAAACGGCCCAGACATGTTCCTACATAAGCTGTATGAAGACATACAGTATTTTGCCAAGGTTGGATTGGATGAACTTACAGTATTTTACACCACCATAAATATAAACTGAAATGAAACTGAGACTTATATAATATATTTATTAATATAGAATAAGATTTTCAGAAATCATATGGGTGTGACTTTATGGCATCCACAAAGTTTTCTTAACAAAATTCTTAACAAATTTTGCAAATTTCGCAACCAATGTGTGCCAATGGGTGACTAGTTTAAAGCACACCATTTGCAAGATTATCGAGGGACTGCGACTTTTTACCACTTCAAATACAAACATCTAAAAGTTAAAAATAAATATTACAAAATAGATTTTTGTTCAAATATAAGTCAGTTTGGCAATACATGAATTGTCACACAAAAGAATCATGATACATCACTGAATCGATTTTTCTCTAGTATACAGTCATATTCTCTAATTGTGTAAACAATACATGATTTAACACTGATTCAAATTATGGTACCAACTGAATATGCTTTTCATTTTTATCACCATTTTCTTTTTTTGCCTCCAGGAGAAATCCTTTGCATTTTCACTTCATAACAGACACGGTGGCCAATCAGATCCTCAGCACATTGTTCCAGTCGTGGATGGTGCCGTCGGTGCAAGTCAGCTTTTATGACGCTGATGAACTGAAGGTAAAACTTGCAAAAAGCCCCTCTCATCTATTGTTCAGAACTTCACCATCTCAGAACCAAATAGCAGAACTCGCCAGGACAGTAAATCATCAGCTATTGTGTACTCTTTGCCACCTACCAGTGGATTGACTCATGGTATCTATTCAGATTTTATGGCAATGCAGTAATAAAATATACTTTAAATTGCAAAATATATAATTTATTCTTTATGTCTACTGTATATTCATAATTCCTATGAGTAGGCTGTATATTGTTGCAAAGGTCACTGAAGCTGTGACTTTAATCCATTTTATTAAATATGCATAGGATTGTATGTTTTCTTGGATTTTTCAAAGGAACACATTTTTACATTTTGGGAATATAGTTATTTATCAACTGAAATGTGTTTTCAGAGCAGAGTGGTTCAGTTTCTTCCCTCAGAAGAAACTTATCAAAACTAGGTGTTGTTATATTAACATTATAGTGTCTGGAATTTCAAGTAAACACTGAACATTATAAACATTAATGTTATAACCACCGAGGTTTTAAATTCCCCTTGTGCCAATAGGGCAGCTCTGGACCCTTGGGGTGTGTCTCTGCAGGGCCTCTGTGTGTTCTGTGGTGTCTGGTACCAGGACTTTGGCAGGGAATCCTTTGAGTGCTCTGGGTTGCAGGGTGGAGCCTCTTTGGATTGGAATTTTTGTCTGGCACATTCCATGCATGCTCTATCAGATTGGGATCTAGGGAGTTTGGTGGCCATGTCGGCAGCCTTGGACTCTTTAACTGTTTGGTGTACAGAAGGCTGCAGTGCACTTGGTGTTCTGGTACCTTTCTGTCATGTCCAGCATTTACTTTTTGTACATCATTGGCTTTTCTGTAGGATTGGATTAGATGCCCTGGCCTTTGGTCCCTGTGGGCAGGGGTGAGCCTCGAGTGCCCATGATCCACTTGTAAGCTTACTGGTATATAGTTGATCAGTTAATTGTTTAACTAGTTATATTAATTAGTTAATTGTAAATAGTTAATTGCTCAGTTCACCTGGTTGAAATCCTGAATGAAATCAACCATTGATGAAATCTTACAGGAAACTGTCTAGAAACCTTGGCTTGAACAGTGTAACAAGACTACATAAACTAGGCCCCCAAAAATGATCAGGAACCTGTAACGTTCTTGCTAAACCCAGGTGTCCTTTGTTGAAAGGCTTACCCCATTCACAAGATCTTCTCAGGTAGTTTAGGATTCTGTGGTCTTGCTGGATTTGAAACAACCAGGCACCCCGATCCTAGTTAGTGCCTTGGAATCCACTGGTACTGGACCCTGTTCTGTTTTTTATCTACTGTAGCCATACTTGAATTTGTACCCATAAAATTTGGTAAAGGTGAATTTAAAGTATAGAGCTCACCTGGCTTGACAAGGGGAACCACATCTCCTGGAATTCCAGTCTTACCTTGACATTGAGACTGTGCTCTAGAAGTTTCAAGCCTGCACTCATGTGACCACTGTGGTCTTTTTCTACAAGCTGTGGAAATACACAATAGAGAAGAGCTAAGGGTAGACTTCGAACTGTATCTTTCCTGAGCTCAGAGGTCTACGTTCCATAACAGAGGAGAGCATGGTTGAATGGGGATCTTGAGGTCTCAGACCAAATGTTCGGCAATAAAGCTGCCCCCACAGCCCCAGAGGCAATCATGCCTGCAGTGAATATAGTTAGATCGTCCTAGCTTACCTGGAACTCTTTTTTTAAATGAGATAGTTATATTATCAGGTGACACAATGGCACTGTGGGTAGCATAAGCATGTCATAGTGTGGATTTCCTCTAGGCTCCTCCGTGTAGCTAGATCCAGGCAGATTGTCTACATTAAATTGCTCACTGGTGTGTGTATGTGTTTGCCCTGTGATGGACTTTGCATGATTCTCCCACTTTAAATCAGGATAGGCTCTGATTGCAACCAGGATGATGCAGTTAATGATCAGTTATTTATACTATATGTGGACTGTTGAGGAGTAGCTTAAAAACCCAGTATATGCTAAATATATTCTGTTAGCTGGCATTGAGCTGGGAGTATTTTGAAATTTGGCTAGCTGGAACACTGCAAGGGTGCTGCTCAAGGTGGGGCTGTTGCTGAAGCATGCTGGGAGTTTGTTACAATGCAAGCATTGTGCAAGTATTGTTTATACACCATAATTTTAAGTCAGGCGGCACAAAGCTAGTGACGCTTGCTGCTTTTGTAAGTGGAAGCCATCAGGTTGTGCACGCTGCAGCATTCTGACACTGGCGCTCCCCCTGGGAGGCCTTCTGTTCTCAGCATAGACACTCTGCAGAGACCGTAGAGCGAAGGATTTTTCATTTTGTGTTCACGTGTTTAAAATGATTATGTGGCTCTTTAAAAAAAAAAAAAAAAAAACATTTGCTACTGAATTGACTTTTAAATTATTCACTAGGCATTTCCAAGTTGTTTTGTTGGGTCGCACTACATGGTGGCATATGTGTGCTGACATTCAAAACGCATTTTGTTTTCACATTATACAGACAGTTTGAACATCGCAGATGCATATTCATCAAATCCCCCCACATATTCATCATATACTGTACACATTCTCAATGGTTGTGTGTCTCTTTGTGCTATCACATTGAGTCTCTCTCTCTTTCTTTCTTTCTTTCTTTCTTCGTGTGTGTGTGTGTGTGTGTGTGTGTGTGTGTGTGTGTGTGTGTGTGTGCTTTTACATCTGATTGTGCTGTTGTTTGGCTCCGAGCCTGTGTAATCATTACATGCATCTAAAAACACAGGAACTCTGCACTCTTGAGTGGATGCCATCTCTGCAATTCAGCCTTTTATCTCCTGTCCACCAGATCATTTTGTCGAGCTTCCCATCAATAAATATGTATGTGGTGAGATGAAAGAGGCATTACCGACAACTCCCTTGTGTGGACAGTGATGCTATTACGAGAGTACAAACCTAAAGGAAAGAGACCGAACAGTTCTAAGGTTATACTGGTGACATCCTAAATGCTAACAGCTTTCTCTCTCTCTCTCTCTCTCTCTCTCTCTCTCTCTCTCTCTCTCTCTCTCTCTCTCATAATTTAGCCGGAGGTTTCATGGATACCCAACAAACACTATTCAGGAATTTATGGCTTGATGAAACTCACTCTCACCAAAGCGCTGCCCTCTGACCTCTCAAAAGTCATTGTGCTTGATACTGACATCACATTTGCCACGGATATTGCTGAGCTATGGGCCATCTTCAAAAAGTTCACAGGTAATTACTGTAATTAATCTATATAGCTTTTACTAGAGGTTCCCAAACCTTTTGGCACCACAGCCCACTTTTAGTGTAAAAGACATTTAAGCATATATTTTATTAACATAAATGTCCAAATGATCCGGAATGTGCAGTGGATCTATTTGTTGGAGCGATTAAAGCTTTTATTCCTGAAATATTCTCTCAGCTTTGAACACTGTTCTAAAATAAGATATTGAGTTTTTATTTGTATTAAGTTGTGGAGCCTAACATTGTTTACATCCAAAGTTGTAGCTTAGGAAAAGAACAACTTCATACTGCTCGCCGTAGTTGGTTATTATCTCAGTCATCATCATGTCATTAAAATGGAATACAATCTTAGACCCACTGCCGTTATGTCACATACCTCTGGGGAACATAAACAGCAACTTAGAGCAGAGCATTGTTATTGTTAATTTGTTAAATAAATGACATTTTCCAGCATTTTTCTTAAATCAAAATCACATTCTTTTTAACATTAACATGCAGAGTGTTGGTAAAGCTGCCAACTCTTTGCATTCTCAGATGATTTTTAAATACTTAAATTGTGTCTTTGCTGGAACAATTAATACAGGATGTAACTAGGCAGTATTTAATGTCTATAGAACTTGTAGTATCACTAGAGCACCACCCCTTGGAGCACCACCCCATTTTGCCCTTATTGTGCGTGCGTGGTTAGACCAGCATTTTCCAGGACATTGGCTGGGATGACGTGGACCTCATGAATGGCATCCAGATTTCAATTTATGTCATTTTTTTCCTGTGGGGCTTCACAAAGGGGGAGGTTTGCACACTGGAGGACTTGGAGGTACAGATTCAGCAGGTTCTCAGCAATGTCCCAAATGACTTCCTTCAAAACAAAGTCCTTGTGCATTCCATCCCTGGCCATTAAATTAAAAAAATTCTGTAATTTCCTATGTAATAAAGTATATGTACAATTTGTTTAAACAAATTTCGATTAGAAATAGGCTTTATTACCAATTTTTTATGCCTAGTTACTTTTCACCCACCCTGTAGTAGTGAATAGAAGGTACTTGAAAACACTGATCTAAAGAGCTATTATTAAAGCAAAATACCAGACTTTGGATTTTTTGGTTTGATAGAAAGATTATTGTGCAAGTCATCTAGGGCTCCATTGTTGCGTACATATTGCTCATTTAGATCGACATCTACAGTATTTTGAAATGAATGTGTCTGTGCTCCTGTGACAGTCTGTATTTTCAAGCCTACTTTGTGTCCAAAATTGTGTTATTCGCCTATTGAGACCCTATTTTCTCTCTCTATTAAGACCCTATTAGACTTCAAACAAAGCCCGTTTCATTTCACTGGCTTTGTGGATTTTTACTATTTCCATGGTATAAATACACTACTTCATCCAATAACTGAATTAATGATGTACAAACAATAGCAAGTGTAACAAAATCAATGAAATACCAAAGTTGCAACATTTGTAGTCATGAAATGAGTAGTGAGGGAACACCTTTATAGAAAATGCGTATATGTACACTGATCAGCCATAACATCATGACCACTGCCAGGTGAACTGAACAGTATTGATCACCAGCAAATACCTGATAGGATCATGGGCACCCAAAACTTGTTTATGCCCATGGGGACTAAAGGCTAGCCCGTCCAGTTTAATAACACAGAAATGCCAATGCAGAACAAACTACAAAAAAGGCAGTGCTGGCCAAGTGAGAAATGTACCAGTAAACCAAGTGCATGGGGCCCAGGGGGCAAAGAGCCCATGAGATGCCCCATCCAGCAATGCATTACACTGTATATTCATTTAATTTGCATTCATTACACAAAAAAAACTGTCCCAGGCACCTATGCATTTTATTTAATATATATATATACTTTTTCATCTACTTATGATCTGCAGGAATCTTCCTGTTGAACATGTATCGTATAGGGCTGAATATACTGTATAAAGGTAGCATGATTGTGTAAATGCGCATTTTTCAATGCCTGTGAAGGATGACTCATGGAAAAGGATGCTACAGACATGAGCTGTTAAATGGATTATACATGAATCCAAGGATAATAAGATTTTTAAAGTACTTTAATGATTATATTTCAAGGTAAAATGAGACAGGAATGAGATTGAAATTCACTTTATAAATGCTATAAATAGGTTTTAAGAGTTTTTTTAGGTTATTTAACTGTGTTGTGCACGTAGGTTGTGGTGAAGGACAATTTCCATATTTCCGTCTTTACTTTACTGTACATAAATATATGTATACTGTATGTAATATCAGTGCGACATAAATGGTACTACAGTCATGAAATCAGCCACATGCTATTTGTAGGATAGATGGATGACCTGAAGTATTTCTCATTGCAGCAAAGCAGGTGATTGGACTCGTGGAGAATCAGAGTGACTGGTACTTAGGAAACCTCTGGAAGAACCACAAACCTTGGCCTGCTCTGGGACGTGGTTTCAACACAGGTAAAGAGAGTGTGTGTGCAGGCACAAGCTATAAGGATAAAGACTGTTAAGAGAACAATTTCTAATAATGATGCTTTTAATTGGCTCTCCTTGAATGCTGCAGGAGTGATCCTGCTCTATCTGGAGCGATTACGGAAGCTCGGGTGGGAACAGATGTGGAGGTTAACGGCAGAGAGAGAGCTAATGAGCATGCTTTCCACTTCCCTCGCCGATCAGGTCAGGGTGGTATGACCAAGCTGTTACTCTGTTAACGACAAACATGTTGTCGAGCCTTTCTAAAAGAGATTTTGTGCATGTTTATATGTGCAGGATATTTTCAATGCAATCATAAAACAGAATCCAGTTCTTGTGCACCAGTTACCATGCTTTTGGAATGTGCAGTTGTCTGACCACACTCGCTCCGAGCAGTGCTACACAGAGGTGTCAGATCTTAAGGTAAGAAAGGATGTGACATTTACTGTTTATAAGTTATGACGATATACTAGGAGTGTTCAAGTCAAACAGAGGCTTATGAAATTTCTCATAAATTAATGCATAAAACCGATTGACATTTACAGAAGACTTCAAGCACAATACGGTGATGAGTCTCTTAGTTGCAGTGAAACATTTGAACATTGCAAACATTTTAAAGAAGGTCGTACATCCGTGATTGATGATCCTGGTCGAGGTGGCTCAGAGCCCACTGTAACACTCAGAGAGTAGAACCTCTGATCCTTGGAAACCAATGGATAATTTGTCTTCAACTCTTTAAATGCGAAGGGAACTGTAGACACAATCTTTCTCCAACACCAACTGCACATTATAGGAAATAGGCTGTGAGTTATTGCCACATCTGCTGTACAGTCCTGACCTCACTCCAAGCCGTTTCTACATGTTTGGGCCGTTAATGGAGTTCCTGGGAGGCTAGCATAAAGCAGCCAGTCCGATCATGGCTCCCGACGTACTGAGAAAACTTTGATAGTAAAACACTAATGCATTAGTGTGGCATGGGATTATATAGAGAAATAAAGGTAGTATTTATTCACATAATTCAATTCAATTTTATTTGTATAGCGCTTTTAACAATTGACATTGTCGCAAAGCAGCTTTACACAATCAAAATAA
>JAQMYL010000037.1:23928950-23945761 GCA_030014365.1 Clarias pachynema | reverse complement strand
GCATCACCCGGGAACCGAACCAGCGATCTCCGGATGATAGGGCGAGCACTTTACCACTGCGCCACTCGGAGGCCCCTGGTACACCACCACATTTAATTTAAAATGAAACATTGTAAATTCTGAACAAACATTGAATTTCCTTCCATGAAATGTTTTGCTAGCCCTTTACTGCAGCTGCCTTCAACTGCTGCTAGTTTGTGTTTTTTTCTGCCTTCAGTGTTGACTTTAGAAAGTGAAAAGCATACTCTACTGGGATGAGAGCCATTTCCTTTCCTTGGTTAGCTTTCACTGTATGTTTTGGTTCATTGTCTATCTGCAATATGAAGCACCACCCTATAAGTTTTTGAACATTTCCCTGAATCTGAGCAGAGAGTATAACCCTATATACAGTAGTACTACTTTTATCAACAGTTCGTCATTTCTTTTTTCTTTTTTTTGGTTACAATTACCCATTTAGAAACTAAGAAAAAATAATTATTCCCTTTGGATATCATAGAGCAGTGTCTTGACTGCAGAAGTAGACAATGAGATACCTACTTCCTTGGCCTTGGTATTCATACCCATTGAACTTTTCCACATTTTGTCACATTACAAATGTCATGCATTTTATTGGGACTTTATGTGATAGACCAACACAAAGTGGCACATACGTAACACACGTAATTGTGAAGTGGAAGGAAAATGATAAATCTTTAAAAAATAAAGTACAAATAAAAATATAAAAAAATGTGGCATGTATTTAGCCCCGTTTACTCTGTTACCTCTAACTAACATCCAGTGGAACCAATTGTCCTCTGGAGTCATCTAATTAGTAAATAGACTCCACCTGTGTGTAAATTAATCTCAGCATAAATACAGCTGTTCTGTGAAGCCCTCAGAGGTTTGTTAGATGATGAGATCAGAGCTTAACATGTAGTCCACAGCTCAGGTGGAAGAATCTGTCCATGGGACAACTATTTGGGGTATCAAGTTGTGCACTTAGCTTGAACCAGGGTAATAATTTGACCCATCTGTAATAGAGTAAAGTTTTCATGACCATGGGATACCCATTGCACCATTTAGGTTTTAATTGATTGTTGCCTGAAAAAATATTAATCCCTGCAGAAAATCCAATTAAAGGATTTTAAATATTTGTCTATTTAAAGCCACATGGTAGACATTTACAAACACAATTATAAACAGGTTTTATTAAGAGTAAACAGTACCATACATAGTAATACATAAGCCTACATAAATATTTAAACCTGAAAATTCGTAAAAGCTTTTTCCACCAGTCTACCACAAACATAATTCTTTTATTAGGAAGATGTCAATTTTATGTTATTTTTACAGTGTGCAACTTTTGAGAATCATGGTAACACAAACTTTAGACTTTAAAACCAAATGACACTTCTACATGCAGCCCATCCTATCCCTGCTCTGTTATGCTCTGCTACTCCACCCAGCACTTTAACTAGCTCAACATGAACATGGACAAACAATGTAACATCACCGTTTTCTCTCTCAGTCTGGAAGTAGTAGATATATCTGATGGGTTAACAGAAAATGCTATCATCACAGGTAAGGCCTCCATACATTTTACAAAAGGCATGAGACAATAACACATGGCAGGTTGTAGTGAACATTATGATGCAGTTGTTACATTTCCGGAGCAGCAGTCTTTGTAGATAACAGGGTATGGTAAATAGAGTCACAGTCCCAGGGGAAATTCACCAAGTTAGTGGACAAGAAAGCAGTCAACTGGTGGGCATAAATAATGTAATGTAACTCATTGAGTTGACATTTCTGCTTCGTGTTTACTGTAAAAACAGCACACAAATATAGAAAATTCCACTGTACAACAGGTGGACATGACACATTTCAAGCCGGCACAGTGTGTAAACATCTGCAGAGAAATAAAGAGATTCCTGTGTGCTTGTAAAAAGTTTGGGGAAGCATTTTTTCCCCCAGTGGTGTCACCAAAAACTTTTTCTATCATATATATGCTCTTTATAACCACATCTGAAACTGAATAAAACACACTTTTAAAAGTGGATACGTCATTGTGGTAACTGAAGCAAAAGACACATGACAAAATAATATGATCACAGCTGTAACAGGTGCCAAACTAATGATTGAGAACTACAGCACCCTCAGGCAGTTGTCCAGACAGTTTTTACCAGGTATTTTGGAAATCTTAGCTGGAAAAAGTGCAGCTCACTGCAGAAAGGAATATTGGGGATGTGTGCCAATGCACTAGTGAAGCTTTTATTTAGACTTCAGCTTTTATTCGGAATTTGCCTTCATGAGGCAAAAAAGACTTTGCATGTTCCATTGCCCTCTGTTTCACTGAAACCTGGCTCGCTGATTCCGTCCCCAGCAGTGGATTACATATTTTTCGGCTTCCGTTTAAACCAAGAAGATCGCATAACAGAGATATCAGGAAAAGTAGCGGGTGGTGGAAATACTTCTATATCAATGAAGTGCAGAGTCGCAGATGTCACAATGGTAAAACTGCAACATGAACATTTTTATAAACTGCAATCTCAAGAATTTTCCTTCTTCATCCTGGCCACTGGTGAGGCACTGGGGGCTTATTGGTAGGCTTCTTAGGTACAATGCTGAAGGCCCAGATTTGATTCCCAGCCAGTACCCAAACCTAGTCACTGGATACAGTGCATCCTTAGTACCACTCCTTTGTGGAAGAGTGGAAGAGTTGCACAACGGGGGCATCCAGAACAAAATCTGTAAAACCAAGCTGAATTAATGGGAGCAGCTGAAGGAAGATCCTGACCATACAGTAGTTTACAGCCTGCCCCAAGCTAGTGTTAATGATGCACTGCAAAATCTGGCTGACCAAATGTACAGTTTTGAAAAAACAACAACAACAACAAAACATTTGGATTCACTTTTCATAATCAACAGAGCAAAATTAAAACATGAGCTACCAGAATATAGACACTATGCTAATTTCCCCAACTGGGATAATAACAATTAACCACTGCAACACAGTTCTTAAAGATGCATATTGTTCTGTATCCTGGGCAGCTTGGGAGCACTCTGATTACTGCATGGTTCATCTTATACTGTACCAATCAACAGGCAGAAACGTACATCTGGAAAGCATTGGGTCAAAACAGTAAACAGTAAAGAAACAAAGCTGAAAATTGCAAGACTACTTCGACCCCACTGATTGGAGCATTTTTTGAAGTTGCAACTGGCAACCTGGATGAACTGACTGACACTGTGACATCTTACATCAGGTTTTGTGAAGACAGGTATGCCATCAAATACACAGCAGAATTAAAACAGCTGCATAGGCCAGGCCCTGTATAAACAGGACAGAATCTCACTGACAAAATGTGCTGTCAGTCAATGCATTTACAAAACATTGTGTTAGTTTAACTAATTGTGTTTGACTAAATCTGGATGAATCAAATTGGTAAACTTTAGTCCGACTGAAATCATACCAAATCTAACTTTTCAAAGTCGGACTAGCACATCCGGATAATATGGTTGGGAGTCACAAGCAACATTGTGGAATTTGTTTGTCCAGAAAATAAAGTGGACAGCATGTACAAAATGTACAGAGCTGAAAAGTTGTCCATGTTTTTTTTTTTTTATAGCTACCACTAGATAATTGGTTTGTTAATGCACCTACTGTATTGTAGCAAAGTTAGACATAATCCGGCGTACTGTACCTACTGTGCTTGTATAATAGAAAGAAGACAGTACACCAATAAATTTGACCTAGTCAAGCTATTAACGCAGAGCTAGACTTAACTGTACTGAGTGTGAAGATGCCTGAAAGATAGTACGAACTATAGGAGACGAGCCCTCCCCGCTGATGCAAACAGGGTTTAAGAGATCCCTGGAGCAGAGTGAAGACTTGCTCCACATCATCACCCCTACCAAAGAAACCTTCCATCATAAGACTGAATGACTACATTCAGTGGCAAACCATACTTCTTCAGTACTGGCAACTGAAGAAGTATGGCTTGCCACAGGAGTTATTGAGTCAGTTATACCGTATGTTGCAGCCATCAAGTCCATCCTGACCATATCCATCACAGTCTTGTTTGGATCAGCCACAAAGCAGTACATAAACAGACAAACTCTAAGAAAAGAGGAGGAGAAATCATAGAAAGTCCCACAAACCCTTTTTCATACCCCCTTTTTCAGCAAGTGATACAGAAATCTGTTGTGGCAGTTGGGGTGGTCAAGCATCATCTGTCGAGAAGATAATATAGATACTGTTTTCCACCTGTGGCTCATTATCAAGTTTATTTATTGGTGTTTTGGGGTTGGAAGAGAGAAGCCCAGAGAGACAGAGAGAGAGCACGAGTGTGCACAAGAGAGGGTGCATGTTTGTGTGTGTAGTCACTACCAGGCTAAAATGTAAATGTAAATGTAAATGAAATAAAGTATTAAAAGTGTGAGAAAACAAAATTGACTACTCAGTTCACTACTCTTTTCACATGCAATCAACTTCCTAAATATCTGACCAGGATCACCTGCTATCTGCTTTACAAACACCAACATGTACAACTTTTACATCTATAAACCCTGTATTATAAACTTAATTTTCATATGTTAAATATGTCATGGACATTATTGTAGTTGGTTTTCCCACAACATTTTGTGTAATTCCATTGCATTTTTTACATTCCTTTTTGTCCATATTGGTTCATTGTTACCAACAGCCAGAACCAAATTCCTTATGTGTGTGTCACATACTTGGCCAATACTGGCTGATTCTGATTCTAATTCTGAATTGATTCAGCTCCAAGAGTCAACAGCTGCAGCAAACCAGGTGGCTGGTGAATGAATTTGCTTGGCATGGATGTAACTGGTTGATTATCATAACTGAAAGTAGGAACAAAGTGACATACTTAGCCACCTACTGTCAAAATAACACAAATCATTATCAAGTTACAATAAGCAATAAATTCACCTGGGATTTGGCAATGCCACTGGGCAGTAACTTTTCAAATCGAGAAAGTAGTGCCAGCATAATGCTCAGGTGATGCCCTGCATGATACTTAGCTCAGCTAAGTATGTTTCTGGTAGGATGCCCTCAAATTTTGGTGGAGGTTCCTGCCCAATGCTCATAATGGTGGGATGTGCTCATAGCATGATGTCCTCAAATCCGGGCAGCAGAGCGACCGTGATGAATTCGCAGCCAGGTGGTGGAAGACGTGCACTGCTCTCAAACCCAGACGATGGAAACATCAGTGCCAAATGGTTTTGCTGAGCTATGTGGAGATGTGCATTGCCAGGCTGAGACAAGGTAGGGCATGGCACAAGTGAACCAGAGTGTGGCTCAGGTGGTGTGTGGCTATCAGGAAGCATCTTATTGCTAACGGGGCCATCAGAAAGCAAACAGAGCTGGCAGAAACCATCTCACTGCAAACATGGCTAGAGGGAAGCATGCTTCTATATCCAGGAGCTCCTGCATCCACTCCCTATGCCATGATGAAAGCGCACCTAAGCCAATGTCCGGGATGTACTGTATGCCGCACTCTGAACAACTGGTTCACCTCACAGTTGGTGCAAGAGCCTCTTTGTCCTGATCACCTTGAGGTTGTGTGCTAAAGAGCTTATGCCTTATGATGAGCCAGGAGCCTGCCCAGCTAGGCTGTGTTGCTCACTCACTTCTGCCAGTCTCTCTCTGGATTGCTGTGTAGGATCTCACATGCCACTCTTCTGTGATCACAAGGCAGCTGCCTGAAAAGTCTGTTTGCCTTGTTTGTTCTCCACTGCTGATCTGCCTTCTTGCCAGTCAGATCAGTCAGTATAGCCCCACCCCCTCATCCCTCAAGCCCAAAAAATACTTAGGGGGCCCATCCGCTATCTTTCTTGCATTCTGATAAGAAAAGGGAGTCTTAGGCACAGCATACTGTAAATGTAAATGTACATTTATTTATAAGTAAAGATATAAACCAAAACAAAGAAAATCAACGGTGACAAAAAAAAAACTCGAATACTATCAAAACAGAACAGATGATAGACAATCAAACATTGCTAAACAAGAAGCTTAAATTATACACTTTATAACTTTATTTAAGGACCAAAGAGAATATATATAGACAGATAGATATAGATATAGATATGGAATAAACAGTATAAATACTGTAAATTTCTCATCATACTCTGTAAATAGTGGAGTGTTTTACTTTTTACTACTACGTTGTCATTCAACTGTCATGTGGTATTAATTAATACCACATGACAGTTGTCAATGTTCTAATGTATCATGACAATAAATTATGTTGACAAAAAATATGCCATTGTATATCATTGGGTTCTTTTCACACTGCATGAAGTAGGCTTTACAGGGTAATTTAAATTTCACTAAAGCAACAATAACAAGCAGTTATCCTGTCAAACATACTGTATGTTGCTTTACCTCATCTTTTGCACTTTTCCTTTGGATGAAAAGTAGAGGAAACAATACATTAGAGCAATTAAGATGCAAAACTAATACATAGGAAGTACACTGGTATGGATTAAAATTTCAACATGTCTGTCCATAACTACTGGAAATTAATGGAAATAATTTGATAGATATACTGTACAATGCAAATTAGCTTTATATTTAACTATTCATTCATTTATTTATACATACAGTATGTGACATCAAAATTGATGAAAGTTGTCCAAACTCATATCTGGTATAAATGATTTTATAATTATTTCCATTGGAATTACCAGTTGTCATTAACAGCTTAAGCAGATGTCATGTGGAACCGAAAAACATGGTTGAGCTGGGCTGCATGTTTGAGTCACAGCAGTGCCATGTGTTTAGAGCCTTAGAGAACACCAGCAGCTGCTTTCTAGTTGGAGGGGAAAGATGGCAGAGGTCCTGTTTGTTGCTTCACAGTATGAGATGCCAGGCAGGCAGTCATGAGAATGGCTCTCCTGTGTGCAGTGGAGTGTTTAGCAGTGCTGCATGGGCAGTAGTTCAAAAAGACCAGCCTTTATATGCAAGCACATCCTTGAGCATCTCAAACTGGGTGTGTAGTCATGCAGAAGAGAACTTTCATTGCCCTAAAGGCTGACAGGATGACCCAGAGACTGCGTTTCTTTTTAAGGAATGTCAACTCTCCTCCTACAGATGAGGGGGAAAAATGGATTGTCAGGGATTAATAAAAGAATCAACCCAAATATATATTATGTAAATTACCATAATAAAATATCATTATACTGTGTATATATATATTGTACATATGCAGACCTTTTGCACTTTGTGATGGTAAAAGGGACATTATTTACAAGATGCTAGTGCCAAAACCCACATTCAAAACCAGTCATGGAAGCACTATTAGCAAGAAAACACATCTGCTGACAACTTAAGCAACACACTTTGTCACCTCAGTAATTGCTTCTAAGTCGTTCCAAAATCCCTCTGAACATCAGTTTAGAGACACAAATCCCTCTCTATCCCCTGAACAAGGGCACTTGATAGTGCATTAGCTTTACATTTTACTCCATTTGGTGTTCAAGGTTGGAACAGTTAGTTAGCTATTAATTAGAAAGCTTGAAATGTCAGTATTAGTGTCCTGCACATAATTTTATGAATTGTAAAGCACAGCATATTCCATAGCATCATTGCATTAGCAACAGAAGCACCGAATGAGGTAATGCTAGCAAACGCTAGAAAACGCCGTCAAATCCAGGAGGAATCACATGTTTTGCACCATTAATTTTCATACAGTATTATGGTAACACAGCAAACATTTAGAACTTGATGTCTTAAATTCAGATTAAAATTTTATTTGTCACATATACAGTACAGCATGATACACAGGTAAATGCTTACACAACTGCCCGTGACCTAAAATAAATGTAAAAAAAAAAAAAAAAAAAATAGAGAATGCAAATAAAGAAATCAAATATGAAATAAGAGAAAATGATACAAATATAGAAAACTTTCGGAGCAGTCGTGATGGCAGTCAACCTCACCGGCACCATCTTGGCATCAATTACCTCATCTTCATCCATTTTCGCATAGTTGTTTCTCTTTTGACATACTGCATATGACAATAATCATGAAACAGAAGCTATCAATTTGCAATTATCAATTACTTTTTGATCTGTGTGAAAAAGCATCAGGTAATTGGATCATCATCAGCTAATCTTTCTGCTATTTTTGAGCACTAAAATGTACCTCAAACATAACTATCAAGCAAAAATACCTAGTAGCCTAATGTCAGTTAATAGTACTTCTCCCATTTCTTCAGTAATCATGTGACTGCAAAAGTTCAATATTATGTTGCACTTTCAAATGTTAAAAAATTAACTTTAGTTTTATTACAGCCATTAGTTATAGTGTTTAGAATTTGTTCTGGCTTCTTTTGTTTCTTTCAAATATAAGCTTAATGCAGGAACAGGTGTCGCTTTAAAGAACATCATTCATGAAACTCTTACAAAATCAAAACAGAAACAGGAACTATGACTGTCGATATAAATGGTCTAAATCTGAAACTAAAATACACCCATTAGTGACAAAGTACATCATTATCAGCATGTGACCATAAACCTGACTTTCAGCGGCTGATGGATTCTGTAGTCCGTTGCTTCTCTACCATGACAGTTTAACAGATTTCCTTGTCAACATATGGGCATGGACTCAATCTGTTCATTTCCTCTCCATTGCATCCCATACTGTACATGCTCTGTAGGACCTTTAGGTCAGAGGCTCTGGGATGTATTCTTTCAAAAGAGTGTTGGTATGCTTTGGAGTATTATCCTGCTGAAAAATCCACTTCTGTCAATAGAAAAAATTCCTACCTGATTTCTGCCAGTTTTCATTCAAAACACCTCTGTGCATTTCTGACTTTATAATACCATGAATAATGAATGAATACAAGTTTACCAACACCACTGTTGGAAAAAGAGCCCCAGACTCTACCTTTAGCACAGTTTGGTTGAAATTCTTCTGCTGGCTTTCTACACACACACACACACACACTCACACACACACACACACACACACACACACACACACACACATGATTGTTGGATTCATAAAAATAAAAAAAATAGGGCAGTTCTCCTGAAATTGCTGTTTTTTGTGCATGTCATCTTGCCAAATTTCACCCTTGATTTCTTATTCTTGAGCCTGATGAATATTTTCTTTTGCATTACTCTCCCTCTATAAATGTATTGTGCAATAAGTTGTATATCAAAATTCTCCTTCATGTCTGAAACAATCCTTGCTGCTGTTTCTCAAAAGTCTGTCATGATTCAGGCACGATTGCACCTGTACATTGTCATGTTTGTACTTTTTTAACGACCTGTCAGACTGCGGAGATAGAAAGATTTTAGTTTATTGGTGATCTGATGAATGACAAACAGATGATGCTAACCAACTCAACAACCTTCAAGTAACTTCTATTTTAAACTAGTGCCCCTAGCAGAGCAATCAAATCATGTTCATGATATTAATTATGGATTATCTGTGACAACCAGGCTCAAATGTCCAAATCCATTTTTATGCTTGCTTAATTCTAATCCGTATGTTCTATACATTTCATTTTGAAACATTTTTAAGCTGTTTTGCTCACTCACTCATGTTCTATATTGATTTATCCTGTATTCAGGGTTGCGGGGACCTGGAGCCTATCCCAGGAGGCTTAGGGCACGAGACAGGGTATAACCTGGACAGGGGGCCAATCCATCGCAGGGCACACACATACATAAACTCATACACCCATTCACACACTACTGGCAATTTGGGAATGCCAATAAGCCTAAGCCACATATCTTTGCACTTTGCAGAGTACTCGCAGAACATGCAAACTCCATGCAGACAGGAATCAGGCCTGGTCGGGAATCGAACCCGGATCCTGGAGGTGCAAGGCGACAGTGCTAACCACTACACCCCATGCCACCAGGTGTTTTGCTATCTTTCATATGCAACCTGGTTAATATTCATACTTTTGTAAGTGTAGATGGTCATATAATGTATCTTACAGTACCTAATATAATATTATAAATATAATTTTAATAAATTAATGTAAATTGTTGCATATTTTGCTTTCTGTTGTCAACGTCTATACTTGGTTTGGTGTGTAAAAAATTCTGATTGAATTTGATTCTTG
Organism: Clarias pachynema; assembly: GCA_030014365.1. Classification (NCBI taxonomy): domain Eukaryota; kingdom Metazoa; phylum Chordata; class Actinopteri; order Siluriformes; family Clariidae; genus Clarias; species Clarias pachynema. The sequence goes on along the minus strand of JAQMYL010000037.1, from coordinate 23,935,676 downwards.
ATGCTTTGTTGTATATAATGTACATCCTTTATTTATTTATTTACTAAAATACATTTGTATAGCCCTTAACAAATCCCTTTATCCACCCACACATATGGTTGCTAATATTAGCTGTAGATAAGGTCACTAGGCACTATATGTCCACTCCTAGTCTTGAGCACTCTACTTAGTTGTCATGCCAACAGATGGCACTGCCCGGAGTGCTAAGCTTATGCCATGATCCTTTGAGGGCCAATGGGGCAATCTGCCACACTGTCCCATAAACTTAATGAAATGATGTTTGTCTGCACAGTAATATGCACACACCGCTATTAAAGATCCTTTGCAAAATGAGCATGTTATGTGTTTTGGAAAGTCATTGTTACACTATGAACCCCTGTTAAAATATGTTTATGCTGTTTACTGTCAGCTGAACTGTTCAACTGTCTTATAGGGAGAAGGATATCAGTTTCAATCTTGCCAAAATAGCTCTTAAGTATTTTAAGGCTGCTAGTAACTTAATTGCATTTCTGATAAGCAACTCCTTTATTTTAAATGTTTCAATGTTATGGTCTAAACATAGAATTAAAATAAATATAGAACCAAACCCAGAACAGCTAGGTTTAATTATATCTTTTATTTTTTTGTGTGCCAATTTTTTAAATATGATTTATTCATGTATCCCTAGTAAATTGCTTGAATCACACATCAGGGGTAAGAGAAATGTGTTTTTTTCTGTTTCTGAAATAAACCACTGTAAGCCATTATGTACAATGCTTACTAGAGTGTTTGGATTAGTTAATTAAATGAACTAATTAAGTGGTTTTTATGTTAATGGTTTAAATGTGTGTAAAAAAAAAACAAGTTGTTTTTCATAATCTTATATAAAAAGTTAAATTCTCATATATTACAGATTCATTATACACCATCTAAAATATTTTAAGCCGATAATTACATTTAAATTCCGATAATTACATTTACAGCATTTGATCCAGCAAAATCCAGTATCTTAAAGTTTTGGAATATTTCAGTTTGAGTAAATTATTCATGTAAATTCATGGATAGTTGACTGTAAGGGAAAAGTGTACACAAGCAACAGGGATGACTGCACTTAAGAAGATTGTCAAAGCAAAGAACTTCACAAGGAGTGGATTGAGGCAGCGGTCCGTGCATCAAAAGCCACCACACACATGCATGTATGGTAGCTCTTGATGCATGGACCGGTGCAGAATCCAAGTTGCTTGAAGTCCAGAGTGGAGTTTCTACAGTCTGCGATTATTTTGCGTGCCATGATATTTGCTGGTGGTGTCCAAAGTCAAGGCAACCAAATACCAGAAGATTTTAGAGCACTTCATGCTTCCGTCTGCTGAAAAGCTTAATGGAAATGCCAATTTCCTTTTCCAGAAGAACTTAGAGCCTACCCACAGGACCAAAACTACCATCTATTGGTTTGCTGACCGTTATATTACTGTGCTAAATTGGCCAGCCAACTCACCTGACCTGAACCCCATAGAGAATCATGTCTTCCCTTGAGGTACAGTAGAGCTTAATCATGTACAGTAGGTGTTTGAAAACAGAGGTTGGAGAAAGAGAGAGACTTTTTGACTATGACAAAAGCTAAAACAAGCTCAGTACTTTTGATACTTTAGTAAATTTAAAGTGAAGTACTTGTACTTTTACTCATGTAGAAATGTATATGGAGGACTTCCACGTTTACTTGAGTAGTATTTAACCTAGTGTATCAGTGATGGGCAAAGTATACTGTACAAATACCATTCGTGAGTAAAAGTAGAGATACCCTAGGCAAAATATAACTCAAGTAAAAGATGTACAAAGAAGAGGCATTTATTTGTGACGTACAGTACAGCAAAAAGAAAATGATTTTCATTACATATCGCGGCTTGTTAGGAGATTGGGGTCAGAGCACAGGGTCAGGCATGATAGGGTACACCTAGAGCAGAGAGGGTTAAGGGATTGCTGAAGAGTCCAGCATTGGCAGCTTGATGGTACTGTGGGTTGGACACCTCACCTCCTGATCAGTAAAATTATTATTAAGTTAATATTTATTATATATAAAGTTTTTTATTAGTTATTATAAATTATTAAGCCACTACCCAAGAAAGCATTTAAAATCCAATGTACATAATGATGTTTCACATACCATGGATGTCCCTGGAAAACTGTTACATGTACTATCCTATTAAACTGTACCACTTCTAGGATGCCGACACAATGTGACAATGAGTGGAGTATTCTTTCTAAGAACCACTACATGAAATTAGAAAACACTTGGAACATTCAGCCTCCAATGCCTGGATTTAAGGGTTTCTATGTGGGAGAAATTGGCAAATGGCCATCTCCATATCATTTGAAGGAGATTAGAAAATAATTCATTGCTATAATCATTTGGAATGCTTCAACCTGAGAATAGAAAGAACAAAAGGGTATTTTCTAATTCTGTATTTTAAGCAGAGAGAGAGCATAAAATGGAAATATTGGGATGATTGAAATAAAAACACTTCACATTGTGGCAGATGTTATTTCACATTTACCACTCACAGGACATGTTTCCATTCTGTAAAACTTAGGTCAAATTAGAGGAACACATTTTATACACTATACTGTATACAGTAGCTAGGGTTAAAAGATACAGTCCAGAAAACGTACAGTAATTAGAAAGAATGAAACACAGAACCAAGCAGGTGATGATCAGCTGGAAACACAGAAGTTGGAAAAAAATAATAAATCAGAAGAAAACATAACAGCTTTTGCTTCTGTACATTTCCACCAGAAAAAAATCCCAAGCATATATTTTGCTAAAATTGCATCTACTGTATCTGTTGAAATGAACGAGTGATCATACAAACTCATGACATGTTTTAACCCCGAATAAGTGAAGTTGTAGCAATGTGTTCATACGAGCTGTTTCAGAGTACAGATATGCCCACATTGGAGTCAGATAAAAGTCAATTGTAATTATGACAGATTTGCTGTCGTGACATAAAAACTTTGAAAGAAATGTGGCTTGTAATGTGAATTCAATTCAATAATTTTTTATTTATATGGAGCTTTTAACAATGGTCATTGTCTCAAAGCAGCTTCAACAAAATAAAAAGAAAATTTCTGGAAGTGAGTGAGAAAAAAATGTGTTTAGATAATAAGGAGATTGTCCCTGATGGACAAGCCAAGGGTGTTGGTGATGGTGGCAAGGAAAAACTATGAATGTAGCCAAAATGTGTATAAAATGCATCTACTGCAGAAGCAGGAGGTTTTCCTAATATATACTTGTTTCTAAATGTATGAAACAATCAGGATGTGAACAAGCAAGGATGACCTAAGTAGCTACAGCTTTTAAGTTGTTTACCTGAGGTAAAGGTTCCTTTTGGCAATGGGTCAATGAAGGATGGAAAGACAGTCTGGGTGACTGAATGGTGTGAGACATTAATACAGTATAAGCAAATTCTGACTGTCTTAATGCTTTAGCATACAGTATGATAAGCCTCCCACATGCTTTCCTGGTTGAGCAGGCTTATGAAGGGCACTGTGCGAAGACATGAATGCCCCTTTAAACAGTTTTCACCCAATTAGCTACATTTTTCAACTCGAGCCAAGCATGGAGTGGTTATCGTGATAGATCAAGTCAGTTTAGTCACCTTTCCTGAAAGTTAAGATGAGTCTCCATGAGTCAGTTTGATTTTCTCTGTAATTCTCAACAGAAGTCACAGCATTTTTGACTGTGCATTCTCCACTCTGCAAATACAAAATATTAAGCTAAATCGTGATAATTGTGTAAAAAAAAAATGAAACGCACAAGATGTAGGATGTCTTGCATTAAGTGTTATTTCATTGAACTGCATCCAATTAATGTAGTCCTTTTTGTCAGATGTCGTCCTCAGCTTATCTGTTAATATAATTATAATGATAATTATGAACATGCATGAGGATCATGGATTATGAGTCCTCTTTTTTTTTTTTTTATCTAAAAGTAAAAACAAGATACAAATAAAGTTCTGCAGGCAGCAGGTTACTAAATGGATTATAGTCAATTAATATTTTTAATACAGGTATGAATTTTTTTTTCTTTAAGCAATCTTACCACAATACATTCTCTCAGTTTCAATACAATCTCTTGTTTCTAGCTAGTTTGGATACGGAAGCTTCGGAAAACACAAGCTTTTGACCTTTTGTGTGGATGCGGTCATATTATTTCACTAGTTTTGAAGCGTAGCTTTGTTTCAGATTCGTTACTTACGACACGAAGTCCATTGAATTCTTTGTCTCTCGTATTTTATTTTTCAGCATCAAAGATTCAACACCTCATACAGTCATCTTGAGTAAATCCACTGTGGTTACAACACCTGTTGCTGTATCAAAACGGTTCAAGATTTGCTCATGCAAATAACAACATATTTGTCATATTTATCTGATTACGGTTAGCTTACGTTTACAACAACCTATTTGCTGTATCTGTAGATCACAATCTTAGATTATGGTCTTAGATTACGGTCAAAAGCGTGCAAGTCCTTTTCACTTTCGTTTTCATCGGTTACTTATCTTCGCTTAAATAGCGGAGAAAGCTTTTGACTTTTTGTGTGCGGGCATGTTGAGGTCGTCCATAAACACCAGCAGCCTCTTGCCCATGGGAGGGCCATAGGTGTCCTTGGTCCTTTTCTCAACGCTGGCCTCCAGGATCCTCTGGACGTCCATGGAGGTGGTTCTTGATGAGAAATTGATAGTCAGAACCATTGTCGTGCCGGTGTCCAGATTGGCGAGGAAGTTCTGCGTGGTGGCAGTTTTCGATGTTCCAGACTCTCCAACCAGCACCACGAGCTTCTTCACCATCACCATCTGCTCCAACAGGTAGTTGGTACGCGTGGTGTCGACGGTGGGCGGTTTAAGAAGCTAAAACCCTTCTTAATGTTAATGTTAGTTGTATTACAATTAGTGCTATTTTATATCTATTACAGTATACTGTTATTTTATATTTTTTTACACCTCAGTTTACAGCTCTATAATTAAAATATAAAAATATAAAATATATAATTCTACATTTTATTTTCTATTCTATTCTATTCTATTCTATCTTTCCATTTTAATTTCCTTTCACTTTTGTATTTTAATGATCCTAAACTTTCTTGCTGTCTCTTGTGTCATCCTTAAAAGTTAAAATAATGTGTAACAACCTGTCAGGCCTTACAAAAAATAGCATTTAGACTAAACACATAACAATATAATGAAACAGCAGTTTAAAAGTACAGTATAATGCATTCAGAAGTTTCACACCATAGAAAAATATTGAATAATAAAAAAATATTTATTAACTGTGTTTTGCAGCTGTTAAATTGTATAAGCCATTGTAACCTAATAAAGGCCCTCTTGGACTTTTCTGTTCTGTGACACGCCAGTGAAGTTAATTGTAATCAAACGTACCAAGATTTCATAAAGAAAATGTCAAGAAATGGCATTACAAAATGAATTTCTTTTTTCAGAAATGATTTTCACAGTGTGTGTCCTCTGTTAAATTCATGTCTCTGCCATCTTTTATGACACTCTTTAAGCCTTTAATTTTGCAGCAATGGCTTATCATTTAAATATAATAGTTTTTTTCACTTATAGTGTACAACATATGAATCTTCCACAGATAGCATGAAATGACAGAAGAGCTGCTGTTGAAGGATGCTTCTTATCTTCTGACGGTAATTGTAGTGCATTGAGTAGCAGTTGAAAAAGTTTATATTAAAAATGGACTAGAATTAAATTATATATTTCTTTCAGACATATATTGAATGGTGCAGGAAAGAAAGCTTAATGGATGCAAATTGTAGCTGACTCATTGCATTATTATATGACTGGCCCTCCATCTGCTTTCCTGGTTGAAAACTTTCAAGATAAGCAGGGCAGATAAGGCACTGTGTGATGACGAATGTCCCATCCATATAAGCAGTCCTCTTTCTTTGAGCCAAGGTCTTTTTTTTTTGGTCGTATTGGGGTTGGTTAGTAAGTATAAATACTTATTGTACTCAGTTACTGTACTTAAGTATGTATTTATGTATCTGTACTTTACTTGACAATTTAAATGTGATACTATTTACTTTTACTCTGTACATTTTAAAAAGATACATGTTTTTAGATGATGGTCACACAAAAGTGCATTGCTTTTCTAATCTAATCTTTACACTAGAGTTTACATTGTAATTTGGATGCGCAGACTTGTTAGTGCACCAAAGTGATTGATGGTTACCTGGACAACACATCCTGCCCACTTGGTCCGATGCGCTGTGGATTTTTCTGGCTTCTATTTCAAGCATCTTGTTAATGTAAGATTAGAAGTGATCTTGCTTATTACAGTAGCTAACATACTGAGCAAAAACGTTGTGAACACTTAAATATTTGGTTTATGTTTTATGCCAATAACAATGTATTTGTCTTTTTATAAAAATTTTATACATTCTATAACCTTATTGTGTTCTTTATGCTTGCAGTAGTTAGTTTAATTAATAATTTAAGATGCTAACAATGCTGCTTGCCATTCATTTAATTTGTGTCACATATTGTCATTATCAACAAGTTATGGCATAATGCCTTCATAAAAGTGTAAAGCGTCTGAATACAGCCAACGAAGGGTACATTTATTTATTCATTATTAAAATGAGAGAGAGAGAGAGAGAGAGATTGGCACCCTGTCCAGGGTGTACCCTGCCTCGTGCCCTGAGCTTCCTGGGATAGGCTCCAGGCCCCCCGCGACCC
>JAQMYL010000037.1:23878652-23890247 GCA_030014365.1 Clarias pachynema | reverse complement strand
GGCTGAATGGCTAGTGACTCCGGAAATCCACTAGCCACATTGGCCAGTGAGCAAAAAAGTTAATGTCATGCCCTGATCTGGAGACAAATTCAAGAGGGTGCTCTTTTTGTTTCACTTTTTTCTAGGTATAGGAGAAGGTAAATCTAAATTATATACACCATTGTCCTTGTAAGGGCAATCTTTTGGTAACATAATTCTCTGATTTATTGTGTCCATTTCCTTCATCTTAATAATCAAGAGGGGCAGGAAAAAATCAAGAAAAAATCATTGTGTGTGTGTGTGTGTGTGTGTGTGTGTGTGTGTGTCAGATAGTCAGATAGTCAGTGCTCCCTTTGCGTATCCATCCGATCAGGATCATGCAGGTTGACACATCATTAGCTGGTCTTCTTCCCCCTTGGCTATCCAAGTCAAAGGTCAATAAAAGGTCAACAGCTTCTCATTTCACCTTTCATTTTCTTCCTTCCCCTCATAAATCTAGCCTTCTACATTCATTGTATTCATTTCTGTCCTGATTTGACTTCCTTGTCCTTCTATATTCAGTGCTCTCTTTCTTTTCCCCACAGCTGCTGTATATTAATTTTGTCCAGCTCCGTCAAATAAAATATTGAATATATAGTAGATCATATACTGATTTAACAACTTGAAAGTGACTTCCTGTGGTCATATTAATGATGTGCTACTGCATGTTGCCATACAGTGCTTTCGCACTAGGCATGTACAGTACCATGCTAGGGTTCATTGCTTCCCCCTCCCCACTCACCAGCTGACCAGTTTTCACATAAGTAATATTGTTCCATACCCAAGTACACTTGTGCACCTGCACTCTCTGATATAGCCGATAGCAGTATGCACTTGTTGGTTTGTGATCCACCAATAAAAGAGGTGAGTACAAGAAAGTTAAAATTCATGTTTACATGTTATTGATATTTTGGATGCTGTTGCATGTGCTGCATGCAGGCACAGATTTTGGACCAAGACCATTTCTAAGATGCTTTCACACAAGGAATCCAGGCATGTACTTGATGAACACTGTCTGTCTCCTCCAAAATCTGTTTATGTGAGCGTAATGATCGATGACTGGGCAAAGTAGTTACATTAAGCAAATAAAAAATAGTCTTGATAATCGCTGCAGTAATTAATATATATCAGCTGGTAACAATTCTTTAAGCTTCTCATTTCTTAAACAATCATATTGTAAGACATTTCGTAAACAATCATATTGTAAGACATTTCGTAAACAATCATATTGTACGACATATCTGCCAGACATACAGTAGAAAGGATGATTTCAGAAGAGTCAAATTATTGGCCTGCACCATCAAAGAAAACAACTAAGGAGATTGCGGAATTTACTGGAATTGCGTTGCAGCAAATTATTAAAATTTGGAAGGATAGTACTATGCCATCACCTTTGTGACAAAATGTGGTCAGAAACCAATTATGAATGTGATTGAATATTTCACCTTGGTGAAGTTGTATCGTAAAAATTGACAATAAAAATAATATTAAACTAATGAAATGAGCGATTTACAATAGGTTTCATCATCAGCATTCTAATGTTGCAACTTGGCAACTTACCTACATAATTTATAATAATTCCATGGAGAAAGCTCTTAGCAGGTTTATCTTAAGGAATAACCATTAAATTCCTCAGTTACGTGGAATGAATAATTACATGTGTTGAACCTGTGCCAAAAATCAAAGTAGAAAAAAATAAAATGTGTGCACTTATAAAAAAAAATTATCCAGAACCAAGTTTCACATAAAATGTATATCCGATTTTTAAGGACAAGGAGATGACACTGGCTTGTCGGTTGGAGGTAAGTCGGGTGATCAGTAATCAAGAAGTAGCCATAGCGCCAGAGCGTCACAGCAACTGAATGATGCCAAAATGTCATCTGTGACCTGGAACCAAAAGAGCAGAATTGGCCATACTCGCTGGGTGGGTGATGAAATACTCTGTCTCCCCTATTAATCATAATGACACTGGTCAATCATGAACATCTGTAAGGTCATGTGTGTGGAAGAGGGTAGATAGTGCTTTTTTTCCCTAAGTGTGTACCGATGTCTTGTGATACCCCGAAACAGCAGAATGTGTGAGATGGCACATGTTAGTCTTCATCCTGCTTGGTTGGTAGCTGTGACGTGAAGTGACGAGCTGGCTGATGGGTGTGAAATGGCAGGTGACCAAAATAGAGAGAAGGGGGGATCAGAACATTCCTGTATACTTTGCATAACACAAATGCTACTGTATGTAGCCAGCCTGTAGTAATTTTCTTCCTGAACAGCTTCCATAGTGTGACATGCTCCTTAAACACATGGACAAATGGTACAAGATAGCAAATTGTTTAAACTCAACAAGATTAAAGCCATATCAGAGCTGTGTGTGTGTGTGTGTGTGTGTGTGTGCGCCCATAGAATGCCCACATTGCCCATAGAATATAAAATAGCCATTTTTATTTTCTTAAAATAAACACTATAAGAAATAAAACACAAAATGATATGTACTGTACATGTTTATCCAGACTGTGAGGGTAAAGAATTATGTCAATAATCTAGTATTTATTTTGATATCATATCAGTTTGATTAATCGTGTTCACAAAACAACATACTGCCACTAGCCTAATATATCAACCATAGCACCGTATGCATTCCACTTAGAAATTTATATATGGTTTTTTATGCATGCTTAAATCCAGACCGAATTACTACAGTGCTTGTGTAGCCCATCCAAGAGCTGTATTACTAATATACATCATGTTCAAAATTCTGCCGGCAGAATCCTGACATGCATATTAGAGTTCACATTACACTGACACTTCAGTGACTTCCCATATCTTTAAGAGTCTTTTATTAATTTTTGAACATCTTCACACTTCTGCACTGTCCAGTGCAGCAAAATTATAGTGATTATAGTCTAAATATTGCTCTCACTCAGGTTTTTATTGTCAATTGCGTTTTCTTCTTTTAATTCTATTTCTATTTGCTGTTATGATTTATTTTGTGTTCTTTATTCATAACTCTGTAAAGCACTTTGATAACTTAAGTTTATTATTATTTTATTATTATTATTATTATTATTATTATTATTATTATTAATAATAATAATAATAATAATTTACATTAGTTCATTCATTCATTCATTCATTCATTCATTGTCTGTATGGCTTATCCTGTGTAAAGGGTCACAGGGGGCCCTGGAGCCTATCCCATGGGAATTCAGGCATGAGGCAGGGTACACCCTGAAGAGGGTGCCAATCTATTGCAGAGCACACACACAACGGGCAATTGGGGAACACCAGGTAACCTAATCTGCATGTCTTTGGACTGTGGGAGGAAACTGGTGGGAGCCCTGGGAGAACATGCAAACTCCAGGCTCACAGACCTGAGGCGGAAATCAAACCCTCAACCCTGGAGGTGCATCAACTACACCACCCTGCTGCCATTATTATTTTTAGTAGTAGTAGTGGTAGTAGTAGTAATAATGAGAAGGCTGTACTTTTTGAACATGATTAAAGCCTCAGTGTGTTGTACTATATATCTCAGACAGTGCTTAATGAGTAACTGCTCACAGCTTGACATCATTCATTACTATCTCCTTCTCGCTTATAACATATGCCAAGGATGGCACTCTGGGTATATAGAATTTGCCGTTCTCTACCATGACGAAAATCTTTTTTCCTTAGGGCCCTCTGAAGGAGTCTCTAAAGGATGTTCTCGACATACAAATTGTGTTTTTAAGTGGTTAAGAATTTCCAAGCATATAAAACACAGCATATCATTAACAAAAGCCTGAAAGACTGAAGGACATGTATTCATACTATCTATTAATGTGATAAATGCTGCCTTCCAATTGTCTGTGGACTGTGCTGATGGAACAAGTGACAGTGGATATCAATACTTGCTGATTACTGTTCTGGTTGAGCATTTTTATAGTCAATGCAGGAATGCACAACTATAAAACATTAACGTTAATTTACATTAAAAACAAAAACGATACAAATTGTGTGTCATTTGGTATATGAGAGTGTAATGCACAGGCCTTGACTTTGCTGATACTTAAAGTACACTATGATTCAGGAATGTCCATTTCAGCTTTTCAACTGTCTATGAAATGATAAATTGAAGTGGAATTGATCTTGTGGTAATTCCTGTTGGGTTGATGTGGAAAGAAGAGCCCAGACTTTGATTCTTGTAGTACAACGCGGAAATAGATGACTTTCAGGGAACAACAAATGATGTACCCACTGCAGACAAGCATAAAATGTGTAGCACAAACATTCTTATGACTTTGTAGCTTCACCTCTGTTGGGCCAGATAGCTGTGGCCCATTCAAATGTTTTATCCTTAATAGGAAAGATCAATTGTGTCATTTTGTCCTTGTCCAGCTGGATGCTGAGAAGTACAATGAGTACTGAAAAAAGGAACTATGATACGTTGTTGTATCCCTGTTGTACTTGTCAGATTAAGCTACGAGGAGCCAAGAGGAGCTGTCATGGTAAGAATTCGACCTGGAAGTGTCAGGTTTTGAAAATAGTTATTAAAGTTTTCTACTGTTACACAAAAAGAAGTAAGCTTTTGCTGTTGGTCACTAATGGCGTGGCCCTGAGCAGTTAAAGATTGACAGTGATCAATGAAACCCGCTGAGGCCATGTTAGAGACAATCTTTTGTCAGGATAGGCAAAAACCCTTACAGGGTTCACTTTTATAAAAAAAAAAAAAAATACAATAATAATAAATAAATCCTGGGGAGGGATTGCCATTCTAAAAATTGTAATGAGGTGATCCATGAACAGGTAATTACTAGAGTAAGCAAAATGGATAATCATTAAATTAACCAAGGTCAAAAGAGTAAACAGCCCTAAACCCTAAGTTTGCATGTTCTCCCTGTGTTTGTTTCCTCCAGGTGACCTCTATTTTCCTCCCGCAGTCCAAAAACATGCAGATTAGGCTTATAGGAATTCCCCAATTGCCCGTAGTGTATGAATGAGTGTGTGAGTGTGTATAGTTATGTGCGCCCAGAGATGGATTGGCACCCCGTCCAAGGTACCCGGCCTTGTGCCCTAAGTCTCCTGGGGGGTTCCAGACCCCCCATGACCCTGTATATGGGATAAAGAAGTATAGACAATGAGGATAATATATTTAAATTGAATAACAAGTTAATAACATCTGAGTAACTTGTATTAGATGAATCTCCAGTAAACTAAGTAACGGGTCCACACATTGTGTCAAGTGAGTATTCAGGGCAAAGCAGCTGTAAGCAAAAAATAAAAAAGTGTAAAAGAAAGTATACACACAACAACTTTAATAGTAGGAGCATGAACATTTAAAAATAACTTAAGTAAAATATAATGTAACTATATGGTCATCAGATTTTTTTAATGTCCACTGAACTAGCTCACATAGCTGACATGTTAACTGTAAAATATAGTTTTACAGTGTAAATCAGAGGCCTATTTACAGTATATCCTGGTCCTTCGATTTTCTCAAATGTTTTTTCATCCAACCCTCTTAAGTTTAATCTCACATATTATTGTTTTCTTGTTTGTTTGCTATCCAATGTATTCTATTTTTAATATGTTTTGACCCTAGCATGTCATTTTCAGAGATTAATATAGATTTTATAAAACTGTTCTTTTATATCCAGCTGCTTTCCATCCTTTACATGCTTGAATAACCAAGCTTCACAAATGTATTATATGTTGCTAGAGCACTCTGCAGGTGTTTTTCTCATCTATTTAGCAAACAGCAGGTTTGCCAGCCATTCAGCTCATTAATAATTCTGCTCAAATTAATGTTTTTTTTTTTTGTTTTGTTTTTTAGATTTGCTGACCTTTTCACATCAACTTTACAAGCCTGGACAAATACTTATTTGATTGTTTTTACCTGAAGAGGCATACTTGCCCAAATGATTCAAGACCACAAATATCTACCCTCAAGAATTATTATACCATTTGATTAATAAAATGCCAAATCTCATTTTGCAAGGTTAAACCAAACCTTCAATCAATATCTGTTATTATCATGACGGTAAGAATGGAGGGCATTTTAAGAACACTGCTGTTTTGTTTTGTTTTATTTATTTATTTATTTATTTATTTATTTTTATCTATCCAATAATCATTACATAACACAAATCTGGTACCCCACTGGACTATTTTTATTATTATTATTATTTTTTTTTACAAGTTTTGACTGTAAGTTGTTGATGTACAGTATTACAAAATTCTGAGCATGTGTGAGAGTGTGTGTTACATGGTTTTATTGGAAAGTGAAATAAGTTTGGAAAAGAATGACGATACTTCCACTACTGACACCTTAAGCTTGTTTTCCATTCTTAAGACTTGAATTTGCTACTTGCAACTTGTTGTATGACAGGAGATACGCCACCATGTGGCTGCAGCCCTCACAGTTATCATTCGCTCTCTCTTTTTATTTATTTATTTTTGTATTTTTTTCCCGATTGTCTCCCTAATTTAGTCATGTCCAATTCCTCCCCGTTACTAGGGGGCTTCCACATTAAGGCTACTACTACCACTCAGTCGGGAGGGCCGAAGACTATCACATGTTTCCTCCAAACCACATGAAGCCAGCCGACCGCATCTTTTCAAACTGCTCACTCACGCACCGTTGGGGGGAGCTTAACACAATCAGAGGACAGGGCTATCCGCTTCTTCCGCTTGTGTGAGCTCGCAGACGCCCCTGATTGGCTGTAGGGCTATGATTAATGGGGGAGCACTAAGTACCTCTCATCCCTCGCATCTGAGAGAGCTTGGCCAATCAGCTCTCTCTAGGCCTCCAGTTGCGAGAGATTACAGCATCACCCGGCAATCGTACTTGCGATCTCCAGATGATAGGGCAAGCACTTTACCACTGTGCCACTCGGAGGCCCCATTTGCTCTTTCTTGCCACCATCTACCAAGGCCAACACCAACAGCTTCTTCAGATGCAGGTGGAGCACAAGGAGCACTTCCAAGCCTTGCTCTAAGTAGAGGCAGAAAATCAACACAAACCCTGGAGTGCATCCAGGACTGAGGTAAAGCAGAGGCAGGATTACCGGTGTGGTATGAAAGCCAGGAATTTTGTGGGTCAGCAACACAAATTCGCCCAGTCCACTCTGGGTATAATATCAGTAGTTTCTGTCCAATTCAAGGGGAAAAGCATAGAGTGGAGGAAGAGGTTAGTGAATATCCAGGTTACTTGGTCACTGCGCTTCTTTATCTACGCAAAATGTCATGGCACGCGCCAGTGATGGGCATGCTCATCAATCGTTCCTCACTCACTCCGTAGGCTCACTAGGTATGCGGCCTCCCCTTGGGCAGGGCTTCTGGAAATGGACACAGCTGCAAGGTAATCAGTGCTAATGGATCACGGGCTATTCCCCACATTATAAAATCAAGGCGGGGAGTGTAGCTCGGGGTCTGTCTGGTTTGAGAGCAGTCGTTTGATTGCCACGTGAAGGACAGCCACATGAACACTGCACAAGCTCCCGCGGCACTCCCACTTAGAGCCAGCCGTCAGGATCCTGCCACCAAAGAGGAAAAGGCCGCTGCACATCCCGCATGGCAGCTGGGCACTGCTACCATACCTGCACGTGCACACACAATTTCACATACAGTGGAACCTTGGATTACGAGCATAATTTGTTCCAGAAGCGGGCTCGTATTCCAAAACACTCGTAAACCTAATTTAATTTTCCTAAAAGAAATAATAGAAACTCAAATTATTCATTCCACAGTCCAAAAAATAAATACATAAAAATTATTAATACAAAATATAAAATAAAAATAAAACAAATTAACCTGCACTTTACCTTTAAAAAAAGTAAAAATAAATCCAGACAGATAAGTGTTTCCGTGCATGCAGGCGCTGTGTGTGTGTTTCTTTGTGTTTGTATGTGTGTGTGTCAATCTAAAGTCAGCTCCCCTCTCCCGCTTCTCGTCTTATGCAATTACCCTTCCTCCACTCTTTTCACACATGCGCGCACACAATGAAAATGCTGGTTTATCTGAAAAATAAACAAAAAATCTCTCTAATGAGACTTGATTGAGTGACACACTAACGGAATCACTGCTGTAAAGTAAAAATAAAACAAATTAACCTGCACTTTACCTTTAAAAAGCATCACGACAGAGCAGTGTTTCTGTGTAAAGCAGAGAGAAAGTGTGTGTGTGTGTGTGTGTGTCTGTCTGTCTGTGAAGGCGAAAGTAGGAGGGGTCTGTGTGTGTGTGTGTGTGTGTGTGTGTGTGTGTGTGTGGGGGGGGGGCATGGTCTCCAATGACGCGCACACAGACACACAGGCACAGCAGGCAAAGAGCAGATGATCTCTCACACCTCTCGCAAAGTCAACTTCATCTGTTGATTTAATCTCTTTATCACTATTACCAAGCATGAACCTTTGCCTTTTTATTTATGAAACCCATTAAACCACCAAACTTTATTCTGGCCTAAGAGTCTGCTTTTGGGTTTACTATTTTTTTTTCTTTTAAAGTATTACCCCAGCCGTGACAGTATATTCCAGTCATGCCAGATGCAACAGTCATGGACGATCTGAAACAGACCCTGGTACAACAAGAAGACCAATCAGAGTCTTACCTCTCTCAGTAGTTAGGTACAACAACCATTAGCCAACACCACTGCTCCACTACCACCATGTGGACTCTGTCTGTCTGTCTACCTACTCCACAACCATACAGGGGTGAGCCCAGAACTTTCTCTACCAGTGTTTCTCCCTCTCTGTAGCTTCGCTTCCAGAGGTGGGTAAACGTAAGAGTAACTGTACTTCCAAATAATATCACTCAAGTTGAAGTAAAAAGTAGTCATCCAAAATATTAATCAAGTAAGAGTAAAAAGTATTCGGTGAAAAGACTCACGTACTGAGTAACTGTTTCAATCGCAATTGTCTGATTAATTTTAAACAGAAAAGTAACAAGTCGAGTGTAGCTGAATGTAGCGGAGTAAGAGTTTGTTTCTTCTTCACAAATCTACTCAAGTAAAACTACACATAGAAGTAATTTTTTTCCAAAAAATTACTCAAGTAAATGTAAAGGACTAAATGTAACTCGTTACTACCCACCTCTGGTCACTTCTCAGCATTCTCTACTTAGCCTTTAATTGATCCTTTTTTGGCAGAGAGGCAAGGAGACAACTTCTTGAACTTCACCATGGCCCGTATTCTGTTCATGACTTTGCATTCAGCTTTGGACATTAGCAGCCTGATTTTTTTTGTTGTTGTTGTAAGGATTATCAGACCCAGTTAAGGATGAATCATTTACTCTGGATTTACCTTCAGACCTCCATGAGCTAATGGACTTGTCAGGTCTAGTCCATGGCCATAGCGTATCTGGCTCCGATCAAAAGAGGGATTATTTTCATCAGAAAGAACCAAGTCACCTACCCCTCCTCAGTCTTGTGATTCTCATGCTGATCCCATTTAAATTGGTTGAGCTTGACTTATTCCATAGGAATACCAAAGCCTACAGGAAGCTAAGGCATGTTTTTCTTTTAGGTAAAAAAGTCATATCCATATGAACTGTGCTATTAATCCAAACTGTCACGGTCCGTGCAGACGAGGTGGATCCAAGTGCAGAGCGCGAAAGAGAAGCAGTGCCGGTTATTCTGAGAAGAGTCAAGAGTCGACGCACGCTGAATGCAGGTCTGATCCGCGGGGAATAATCGTGGTTGTGGGTGTGCGTGGTATGCTGCCGTGAAGTCAAAGAAAGTCTGTGATCCAGAATTGTGGTCGTAAAAAACGAGAGCAAGGGTCGATATCCAGAAAACAGAGAAAACGATAATCCAAAGTGTGAGACGTGAGCGAGATCCATGAAACAAAGCGTGGGTCGAGATCTGAAGGTCAAGGTAGAAATAAACGTTGGAAAACTGGGCATGAGAGCACACAATAATCTGGCAAGAAGTGGTTGTTTGGTGGAGAGTAATATAGAGTGAAGTAATGAATGGAGATGAAGAACAGGTGTGCATGAGCTGGCAAATGAGGTGGCAAAACGGAAGCACAGAAACGGAGTGTGGAATGGAGTCGCAGATAATCATGGTTTGTTTTGACAGGTTTGCGTGACCTGGCGTGTCGTGACAGTACCCCCCGCCCTACGGACACCACCTGGCGTTCTTGAGGGGGCCTCGGGATGAAGTTGGTGGAAGTCCAAGATCAAAGAGCGGTCCAGGATGAATCTGGCTGGCACCCAGCTCCTTTCCTCGGGTCCGTAGCCTTCCCAGTCCACGAGATACTGTAGGCCGCGTCCTCTGCGACGAGACTTGAGAAGTTTACGGACAGTGAAGGCTTCGCCCCATCTACTCGAGATTTCTATGGTCAGTCCAGACGAGAAAGGGGTGTTCAGCTCCCTCCAGCCAGTGTCTCCACTCTTCTAGGGCGAGCTTCACAGCTAAGAGCTCGTGATCCCCAATGTCGTAATTGCGCTCAGTGGATGTGAGTTGGCGAGAGAAAAACAAGCATTGGTGAAGTTTGTTATCTCGAGGAGATCTCTGAGAGAGAACTGCTCCGACTCCTGTTTTGGAGGAACCTGTTTTGGTTCAACCTCAACGATGAACTGAATGCAGGGTCGGGGAAGACAAGAATAGGCGCTGTTGGGGCGTTAGTTAGGCCAAATGGGACCACCAGGTATTCATAGTGGCCCGTGGGGGTGTTAAAGGCTGTTTTCCATTCGTCACCCTCTCTGATCCTGACTACAGTAGGTGGTAAGCATTTCTGAGATGTACTACGCGCTGATAGTTTTGTGAATGAAAACTCCTGCCGATTGATGCGGAGGCACGGCGCGAGCCTCGCGGAGAGAATGCGGAAGTGAAGAGCCGACGCACGCTGAATGCTGGTCTGATCCGCGGAGAATAATCGTGGTTGTGGGTGTGCGTGGTATGCTGCCGTGAAGTCAAAGAAAGTCCATGATCCAGAATTGTGGTCGTAGAATGAGAGCAAGGGTCGATATCCATGGCGGCAAAACGGAAGCACAGAAACGGAGTGTGGAATGAAGTCGCAGATAATCATGGTTTGTTTTGACAAGTGGGCATGACCTGGCGTGTCGTGACACAAACACTCTCCTATGAGACTGAGGGTCAGAGAGGGTGTGATTCAAAAAACTCCCCTAGGCAGTGTTCTCTCTTCTTCACCACAATCACATGCAGGATTAAATGCAGGAATACTGTAAATCTCACACTCACTAGACCAGCTCTGTCCATCTCACATCTACTGTTAAAGGTTTGAACATGCCAACTGTACCTTTTAAATACTATCTGATTGCCCAAACTTTGGATGGTACGCTAAATCTGCTATCATTTACCAACCCGTTACCCTAAAGATTTCTGGTAATCATTTCAAGACTATACAGTAACTGTTCTTGTTGTGGACAATTCTCATGGCTTATTGGTTCTAGGCCTCCCATTGCTGCTTCAACATAACCCTTGTGATGATTTTATGACTAAGCCATCAACCTTCTACCCGACACCCCTATGGGACAGCTATATATATATATATATATATATATATATATGTCCATGGACAAATACACTACCTGGCCAAAAAAGTCACATACTCTAAGATGTCATTCTATCAGCTTCAGGTTTTATTA
>JAQMYL010000037.1:23819413-23841212 GCA_030014365.1 Clarias pachynema | reverse complement strand
ACTAATTGTAATTATTTAAGTTAACAGTACTCAATATGTTTAATTACTTTGAGCATTAGGGTTTACAGTGTGTATATTTGTACACTCAGTGGGCATTTCATTAGGTACACCCAATGCATAACACATTAAACATTGAAGCAGATGGGCTACAGCAGCAGAAGACGTCACAGAGTGCCACTCCTGTCACCCAAGAACAGGAAACTGAGGGTGGGCAGGGGAGGGAGGGGGGGATTCTTGGCACATATAGGCCTCATAGTACCAACTGAGCATCATTTCATCCGACAGCCTACCTGAATATTGTTGATGACCAGGTCAATCCCTTTATGACCACAGGATCATACACAGGTTTCTTGAACATGACAACGAGTTTACTGTACTCAAATGGCCTTCACAGTCAACAGATCTCAACCCAATAGAAAACCCGTGGGATGTGATAGAAAAGATTCCACATAATGAATTGCAGCCACCAAATCTGCAGCAACTGCTTTATGCTACAGTATCATGTCAATATGGACCCAAATCCCTAAGGAGTATTTCCAGAAGGCAAAAGTGGGTCCAACCCATACACATACAGTATGTACACAGATCAGCCATAAAATTAACTCAATTTCATTGATTCATTGATCAATTATAAATAAAAATAAAATTATTAATATTTTATATAGTTATTCTTTTTAACCACAGTCTTGCTCATGCAATACTGCTTCAGTTAATTGCTTATGTAAAAGTCGTAGTAGAGTGTGGAAGTACACTGCTTAGGGATGAGCAAGAGGGATTATGACTGATTTGGCACACTTGGTATTGAGGTGTGTGTGTGTGTGTGTGTGTGTGTGTGTGTGTGTGTGTGTGTGTGTGTGTGTGTGTGTGTGTGTGTGTGTGTTTTGGTTTGTTTGTCTCTTTGTGGCAGTGAGATGGGGAAAAACAGAAAGGCAGTGAGTTAAAATGCTACAATTGTGTTTTACTGTCTCTTGACATTGCCAAAGGGCACAGGTCAAAAAAAGCTTGCAAGTGTCCTTACCCTGTGTAAACAGCACCAATGTTTCTCTTTCCTATTGTTATACCTTGTTTTTAGAGTACTGTTTTTAGTTATAGTACATTACAACTTAGTTGTATTTTATATTCAAACCATGCAAGATTATATTCTGTGTGTCAGAACTTATGCTTAGCAGCTGATGTTAAATCCAATTACAGGATAATTTTAATTGTGCTGGGCTCCAAACCAAGTTTGTTCCACTAGCAGGTACTGGTGCTCTTTACTACAAAATCACAATGTTGCATTGCTGATTTGAATATTTTTCTTTTGTAATAAATAGACAATCTACAGAAACAATGTGCTATTTTATTTTCAAGGGGAAAAAATCTGTATATATAGCTATATATGCAAATGTATAACTGATTGAGCCAAACCTGTTAGAAATGGTCTTTGCTTGTTTCCGCACCTGCTCACCTGCTGATTCCTCATTTAAATTGTGTTCATCAGAAATTTAGGACTGTCATATGTTAGATCAACCACACTACCACTGTTGGGACCTTGAACAAGCCACTGCACTCTCAACCCAGCTTCCTAATAAGCTGGGATATGCAAGAAAAAGAATTTCAATGGCCTGTAAAGTATATGGGACAAATAAAGGGCGCTGCTTTTTAACTTTATAGTAGAATACAGAGATTTGAATCTAAATGCAAAAATTGCTTTCATTTTATCAACTATGATTGCATTATTCTTTTACAATATCTGTTGGATTAAGTAATTGTTATGTAATTGTTGAATAAAGTGTGGGGTACAATGTATAATTAAACATGTATGGTATATTTAATTAAATATAAAGTATATTATCACAACAGCATGGAGAATTACACACAGCGACTTCTGACCAAACACCCCTTGTACTTAGGTTATGCCCCCGAGGGTCTCTTAATCTATATAGGCCAGGTTTAACTATTATAAAGAACAAACACAACAAAACAGACTGGAAGAATGAAAACAATGACTAGGGATACAGTAGGTTACAAGCTAAATGCTAATGCTAACACTAAAGCTAACGTGCAATAATACAGCAGTGACATACTGTAAGTAACACCCAAAAGACCAAGACTAAACTGAAAAGATAGAGCTTAAATAAGGCAACAAATCACAAATAAAAGTATATGCACATATGTAATTTTGTGTCATAGCAAAGGGTCAAGCACATTGTGTGCTGGGATCCAGATCTTTAACCCTCTCAGTCTATGACATATTGGAATTTACCAGCTTAGGTCCTGTGATAGAATCCATGGCCACCACCTACTTCACTTCCCAGGACACTCGCACATTTACTGTAAATTGACCTGACTTTTGGTCACACATACAACCTGACTTTGCAATGTTACCTTTTTAACTTTTCCCCTTTGTTGATGTTTTTGATCACCTGACCTTTTGCCTGTTTTGAACTACAGTATATACAGTATATCCAAAACTGGACTTGTTTGAATACTCCTTTATTAAAAATATTTAATTGCATTTGTATCACCTCCATTCCTAAAATCTGGCATTCGTGCCATACTTTTTGGGAAAAGTATGTTTTTAATATGGCTGGTCACCTAAGCTGATCTGTTAACACTGTCCACATCACACATCTAAGTACCATACATTTAACGACGACATTCAGCACGTTACCCAGGATATTTTTGTGTGTGTGTGTGTGTGTGTGTGCGTGTGTGTGTACTGTATGTACTGTATGTGTGTGTGTGTGTGTTATTACCTATTTTATGTTTATTATGTCAATCACAAGAAAAATGGAATGAAGTTTAATTTTAAACAATGTAGCTTAACCAATAAGTAATTAAACCAATTAGTAACTAAATGGCATATCAGGTCCCCATTAACGCTCCCATCTGCTTGGCCTGACAGTAGATTATTTATTCAATAGGAACTACATTAATACATCATGTGATTCATTAACACATGACTGAGCTCCTCCATCACCTCCATAAGCACTGCCATTTAAAATAGCAATAACAGCACTATTAGAAATGACAAAGTTTAACTGGTGAGTTTAGAGGGCATGTCTGAATCAGTGATGAGGAATTAGCTGGCCTGGAACACATACTGTATTTATGTTCATTTCACAAAATACAAAAGGCAATCACCAACAAAGACAATGACCAATGAAGTGGACTCAGCCAATTGACATGGAATACATATTTTGAAGTGTTAACACATGTTCAAAATTAAACCCACTATAAACTGCTGTGTTAAGCTTCTTTTGTGGTATTTTGGTTTAAGCATCTATTCATCCTTTGTCTGAACTGCTTGTCTTGTGTATCCCAGGGAACAAGGCAGAATAGATGGAGGACCAACAAATCTTAGGGCAAAAAGCAACCACAATCATACACTATGGGCAATTTGGAAACGGCACTCAACGTACTTTGCATGTCTTTGGACTGTGGGAGAAACTCAACAAGTATGGGGAGAACATGTAAACTCCATCACACAGACGAGGTAAGACAGGGGTAAGATTGGAACACCCAAGACATTATGTCTGGTATAGATAGGTTACCATTTTGACTTGTGGGTTTGTGGGTATGTTTTTTTCTATCTTGGTAGAGAACAAATGACAGAAACAGGATTTTATATATTTTATAAATTTCATTATATATTTCATTAGGAAACAAAATATTAAAACCCCTTTTGGTTACTGAGGGTAGGATTAGGTTTAACTGTAGCATGGTAATAATTAGCTGCAATTTACTGTTTATTATCTGCTATTGCTGGCACCTGTCATACATTGAAAATGTCACAACTTGCCAAGCCACAGCCCTGTGCTATTGACCTCCTCCTCCCTGGCACCACCTCACCCAAAGGGCGACCCTACTCCCTCTCTCACCCAGAAAGAGAGGCCAGGGAACAATATATTACAAAATCGCTTGTGGCAGGGATCATCCGCCCCTCGTCCTCCCCTTCTTTTTTTTGTGGAAAAGAAAGATCCAATGGACCATCCATGAAATGTGCCAGACAAAAATGTCTGATCAGTGGAAGATCTACCCTGCAACCAACAGCACCCAAAGGGCCCGCCAATGTCCTGGTGCCAGACTCCACAACACACCTAATGAAGTCTTTTGGAGTCATTCGCCAAAGGGGCCATAGCCTCCCTGGCAGCAAATGAGGCCCCAACACAATATAGAGTTTAATGTTTTGCATTTTAATGTTATAGCTGATTAGTGTATATTATTGTAATGGGTCTGGCACACGGAAAGAACACACGGGAACTAGATGTCAGACCCTGCATTGTTTACAGAGGATTGAATGAAATCACCATTAAGAACTGCTACCCACTTCCTTTAATGACTACTGCCTTTGAACTGCTCCAGGATGCCCGCACTTTCACCAAGCTAGACCTGAGAAATGCTTACCACCTGGACAGGATAAGGGAAGGTAATGAGTGGAAGAACACCTTTAACACCACCACTGGTCACTATGAATACCTGTTGGTTCCATTTGGTTTAACGCACCAGCGGTTTTCCAGGCACTGATCAATGATGTCCTCAGAGACTTCCTCAACATCTTTGTGTTTGCCTATCTTGATGATATCTTGTTTTTTTCTCGCTCCCTAAAGGAACACAAGATCACACACAACGCTTCTGGTGGCCGACCATCAAGGAAGTTGTTGGAAACTTTGTGGCATCCTGCGATGTATGTTACAGGAATAAGACTACAAATCATGCCCCCGAGGGTCTCTTAAGACCACTCCCCATTCCCCGTCGCCCCTGGTCTCACATCTCCATTGACTTTGTTACCTGGTTACCACCCTCCAACAACAACACCTGTATTTTAACTGTGGTTGACCGATTCTCAAAGTTTGCCGACTTCATTCCATTACCCAAACTCCCCTCTGCCAAAGAGACAGCTCGACTTCTAATTACCCACGTTTTCCGACTTCATGGACTGCCTACGGACATTGTCTCAGATAGAGGCCCCCAGTTCTCAGCACAATTTTTAAAGGCCTTCTGTGGTCTTATCAGGGCCACACCTAGTCTCTCGTCTGGCTTTCACCCTCAAAGTAATGGCCAAACTGAGCGGATGAACCAGGAACTCGAGTAGTCACTGAGGTGCATGGCGTCTCGCGACACAGCTTCTTGGAGCCGATTTCTCCCATGGATTGAGTATCGAGGATACTTGGATCTATCTCCCATGGATCGAGGAATACCTTGGCTCCACCCTCCCGTTCCTCCCCCACCACCCAGACTCATAGACGGGGGCGAGGCCTTCACAGTTCACTGACTTCTTAAGTCTCGCCAACCGCGGACGCGGTCTCCAGTACTTGGTGGACTGGGAGGGCTATGGCCCTGAAAAAAGAAGTTGGGTACCAGCCAGGTTTATACTAGATCGTTCTCTGATTACTGAGTTCCACAGACTCCACACAGAGACCCCTGCTAGAACTCCTGGTGGCGTGAGGGGGTATTGTCACGACTTGCCAAGCCACAGCCCTGTCATGATCACCTGCACACTCCGGTTCCATGATCCACCCAAAGAATTGCTTTCTTTCCACCGTCTCATTCTCCACTCTGCACACCTGTACTCAATCTATAATCCCTCTCCTCTCAACTTGCACTCAAACTACACCTCTTCGCCAGATTATTGTGCACTCACCATGTCCAATATTCCAGCGCTCTTTCTCGTCTTGCCTTCTCGTTTTCGACCACACCTCGTTCCAATGACCACGTCTTCGCCTCACGTCACGGATCATTTGCCGTCTCGGATCTCCCTAGCACTGACCTTAGGAACTGTTTCTCGACCACGAGCCTGGATCATGGACCTTTCCTCTACTCTCCGGCTTCGACCTCTATCTGTAATTCCCATGCATCTGCGTCACCTGCAAGCCTGCTCGAGCTCAAGTTACACACGCCGGATTTCATCGCGGAGCTCATTCACCGCGCCCCGGCTCTCCGCTTCCGCATCTCACTCGAGCTCAAATTACACACGCCGGCTCTCTTCACGGAGTTCATTCATCTCATACCAGTTCTTCACTTCCGCATTCAGTATGAGTTCAAAGTGCACACGCCGGCACGAGCAGGCTTCCAATCTAACTGTCACGTCTGCCTTATGCACGGATTTAAGCCTGTCTTGTAATAACACACCTCAAAGGATCATTCCTTGTTCCTCATCTGCACTTGGGTCTACCACGGCAGTCCCGACCCATGACAGAAAAGGCACTGTTAATAATATTTTAGATAATCTTTATACCTTTCATGTTTTTATTTTAGTATTATGTATGTAGCTTTATTAATTATAACATGTATTACTACAGTATTTGCTTAGTAGATAGAAATAAAATGTGTGTGTGTTCATACTTTGCATTTGCCCACTGTGCATTTTTGGAGGTAGAGGTGGAGTTATATCAAGAGAGACACGGTGAAACTCTTTAGAAGTGAATTAGCAGGAGGGAGGGAAAGCCATCTTACAGATCAAAGGATTAAAATAATTACTGAGTGTCAGAGGAAAAATTGAGTGAGCATTGTGAGTGCACAAGGAGGCAGCAGCAAACTGTGACTTTTTACAATGGCTGGTGAAACTTGCTTAAATGAAAGAATAAAAGAGAAAGAAAAGATGTTATTAGGTTGGTGTTTCTAAAAGAGAAAAAAGGTAATAATCACAAAGAATCAGGTTAATTACACACTTGTTTTTCAGTGTATTAAGAGTGTATTACACTCTCATGGTAAGTACATTCTTTTTTTTTACATAAACCTAACAGACACCGTACCTGTACAAAGTCGACCATGTAAAATCTATCAGGCAGCAAAGCTATTACCGTGAGAAACATTTACAAAAATCCTTTGGTTAGGGGCGATTCTAGTAATTCTAGTGATTCTTGTAAGTTGGTCTTGCAGGGGGTTTTGTTTGGGGGGGCTCAAGAACTAGTCAAGGCTCATGGCAAATCAGATTCAATTAGCAATATATAATGGCTTAGAAAACATTAAACATGACTATCTATGCAATATCAAAAAACTTACAATTGAATATATACACCATAAACAGTGTGATGTGTCATGGTTGAGTTGTGGTTTGCATTTCTCTCCTCCGTTTTGAAAATTGTGGAATTGTGATTCCCTTTCACAAACCAAGCAGTGAGTGACCGCGATCTCAGCCAATGCGTGAGTGATGGCGCACTAAGCCAATGAGTGAGTGATGGCGCACTAAGCCAATGAGTGATTGACGGTGTTCTGAGCCAATAAGTGAGTGATGATGCTCTGATCCCACCTCCATAAGCAAAACAATGAAGTTTGGCACTGTCAGGTTGACAGTACATTTGCCAATGACGTTGGTGGGGCACCGGAGGGGACCAATCAAATTTCAGGCGGTGGCGGTGCCACCCCATGCCCCCCTCCACTCTAGAATCGCCCCTGAAGGTTGGTGGAGAAAGTGATCAAACTTTGCTGAGTTTAAAGTAGGGCTATGGTAACTCAGATAACTACACCTTACAACAATTGCTAGTGTGTGTAGTTAATAATTAGAGAACACTTGTAGTTAAATTGAGAACAGAAGGATTCCGGAATTCTCTCTCACTACATTACAAATGGATGTAGTCATTTTTGTCGCCACAGAGACCTTCAAATGTCTGCCAGATATCACTGGTCAGCATTACTGACTACAAATTAAAAGTTTGGCTTTCAGAAAAGTTCATTTTTTCCAGAGAAGAGTTTCTCAGAGTTAAGAGCAGTTCACACGGATCCCTCTGCTCTGGCCATTAAATGCTCAGACGCAGCCAGTAATTTCTTTGTTTCTCTATACAAACTCAGTTGCTTTTGTTTCAAAGATTGTCAAGGTACAGTACTTTCCTCTGCTATATGTATAACAAAAATGCTTGTTTTTCCTGCCTATTTTTTGTCTATTCTTTGTCCTACTTTTTCTTTCTGCACACTTAAAAAAAAAAAAACATGCCTCAACAACACCAGCATTGACTACATCATGTCTACATAGCAACACCAGCATGTGACTTCCTTAGTCTGATGGTGCCATGGTAAGCTGAGATAAGACTATTATTATTAGTTCTTACCAAAGTCTATGTTTGCCTGCAGTGTTTATGATTTTTAAATGCGGCTCTTTTCTAAAATCCTCTAGCTGTATGTGTGTGAGAGTTAATGTGTGTCCTTGTCTATAGTGTAAATACTTGTTCATCTTCACCTCCCAGGAAACCACCTACACTGATGTGTACCAACAAATGTGCTGATACTGTATGACTTAAAAGTGAATGTTAGAGACAGAACAAAGTGTGCTCTTAATTTATGTCTTAACACATCTTAGAATTCATTTCAGATTGAGATTTCTCTCTACTTCTTGGTTAAAACCAAAAATATACACCGATCAGCCATAACATAAATAGTGACAGGATCATGGGCACCCAAGGCTCATGTATGCCTGTAGGGAACAAAGGCCAGCCTGTCCGTTCCAATCTCATTTCATTGACAAAAAAGTCAATGCTGGCTGCAGAAAAAGGTATCAGAACACTCATTGCATCACAGCCTGCCACATCTGCCTAAGGAGGCAAAGAGTTCAAGTTTCTTAATCCAGCCTCCAAATTCCCTAGATCTCTATCCAATGGATCATCCATGAAATGTGCAAGACAAAAATGTCTGATCAGTGGAAGATCCACCCTGCAACCAACAGCACCCAAAGGGCCCACCAATGTCCTGGTGCCAGACTCCACAGCACACCCAAAGAAGTCTTTTGGAGTCATTCGCCAAAGGGGCCAGAGCCTCCAGCAAATGAGGCCCCAACACAATATTGAGTTTAATGTTTTGCATTTTAATCTTATAGCTGATTAGTGTATATTATTGTAATGGGTCTGACACACGGAAAGAACACACAGGAACTAGATGTCACAGTCACAAAAACAAGCTTCTTTAATAAGCAATTTCAAGCAAGTTATAAGAAAGCAGTCCTAGTGAAGTTACGCTCTGTATAAGCAACAGGGCTCGTGATCCAGCTCAGTGAATGTCACGGGTCCGTGGGTCGAGGCTCAGTAGGTGTGGTGTCATTAGCAGCACACACAGGTGCACAACGTAGGTATGACAAACAGCGCTGAGCAAGCGGCACATGCAGGCAGAGACAGAAGAACGTGTGTGAGAGCTGAAGGCAGGAAGCTTTCTTCTTGGTGAGTTGGACTCGGATTTAGTCAGGTCTGCAGAGACACGAGAAATGTGTGAGAAAATGCACAGATATTCTCTACTCACCGGGTGGAAGCAGAGAGGCCCTTTTATGCCGTCACAAATGTATACAAGTATAAGCACATTATTATACAAGTTGAGAGAGCAGACTGTGTAAAACCTACCCGATTTGTGTTTTTGTGCAGGACAATATTCCCAAAGTTTTATCACTGATTACCACTATTCTCAACAACCAGATATTTATCATCATCGCTCCTACAGTAAACACCAAACATTAACTGCAACCATTAGAAAGGATCATTGACTAATCACAATTGTTCCCAAAAACCAATCACTGATCACCACTGTTTCCAAGGACCAAACACTGTTTCAGTTTCCAGACCAATGACCACAACTGTTCCAAGCAGAACAAAACAGAAAAAAATAACTGATCACAATTGTTCCCAGAAGATATTTTCTTATCATAATTACTCCCTACAACCAATCGCTGGACTCCATTTACAGAATTTATCAGAACCCTCAGTTCCCAACTGTTCCCAATAAATTATTGATCAGCAATCTTTTTTCCATCAGCACACTTATTTGCATTAAAATTTATTGTATGATTTAAATTAAAATAAAGCAAATGTAATAAAAGTGAGTTATATCACCTGTAACTGTTTCCTTTGTGTTTATTTCCCAAATATTCACCAACTATTCTATTCTATTCTATTCTATTCTATTCTATTCTATTCTATTCTTTATGTCTTCATTCTTTAAGCAAAACATTTTGATATGTAAATATCATGGCAATTCAAGAATTTGAAAATCCATTGATGGCATAATTCTAACAACTTTTAGAGCAAACATTAGCTACTTCCCCCCCAAAAAAGTTGGCAACACTGTTCACAGGAATATGTAACTTTTTACAGTCACTCTCAGCACTGGCACTGATGTGGTGGTGGCTTATTAGTAGCTTATTATTAGGGCACATTTTTCTCCCATTGTCGGTCAAAAGTGGAACAACTCTGAGGTGCTGATGGCCATATTTACACTTCCAAAATAGCAACACAGTGAGAGCAGAGTGTTACAGTGCTGCATCACACTCCAGTTGCTGAATTTGTGAAGAAATCAGCGATGCAGCTGTAGTTATTATATGTTATTATATGTTACATTATGTGGCTCCTGAATAGTATGATTAAATTTACTCTTAATATTTGCTTTGTTGTCAGTAGATTATGGCCTTTGATCACAATGATGCTACATCTATCTGTAACTGAACGTCACATCATAATGGATAAATGTTTTTGCTCTATGAGTATGAGGGGCAAACTGATAATTCCTCTCTCTTATCATACTGTAGTTATGGTAGCCAACTGCAGGCACCACCTATCTGGAATAAAAATGGCCAAAGAAGAAGAAGAAAAAGAAGAAGAAGAACATCATATATGGACCTGTGATGCGGTTCTAGGCATTTTGTGCTGTACCCAGCAAGCAGTACTCATGTGCTATATCCGGCATTACAGCATAACCTTGAGTGTGATATTGCACAAACATTGCTTTTAAAAAGCAGTTCCATAAATTACACATTTATTATCAACAGATTGTAATTTGTTTCTTTATGTAACCAGAATGACACACACACACACACACACACACACACACACACACACACACACACACACACAAAGTAGGGCCCTTGATCACAAGCTGGAGACCAATTTGGAATTCAGCCTTGCAGCCTTGTGTTAGGAGATAGTTAGCTTTGTAGCTGTAAATATAACTGAAATGGTTCAGATATGATTATATGATTATATTTGAATGACATAAAAGCAGTTATTAAGGAACCAAAGTGTTGTTTAAGATTATATTATGTAATAATTATGTTTTCTCATTTTCCTAAAGTGCTCTTGTGACTGGTTTTAAATGTGGTTTTCAGCAGGCAGTTACTCAGTACTGTGGACCGTACAAATCTACTTTTATCCACCCTGGCAATGGACAGTTAGTGTAATTAGAATACTGTACTGTAAATGTGGCAATGTTTATTTACGTTTGGTTTAAAATGCAACTGTTTTTTAAAGAGGACTCATGCTTGGACAATGACTTATACACTATGCATGAAGATGAGCCCTCTCACAATGATACTACTAGCCATATATATTTTAGCAAGATTAGCTAAAAGGTAACTGGGCTGTTAATTTTGCCAACTTTATCTCTTAAGAAGGCGACAGACCAGAAGATTTACAGCTCCATATCCGTCGTCTTTTAACTTATTCATTGTTTAAGTGGCTAACATTGAGAATGCCATTGCAAATTAACACTCATGTCCACACACAATAGTTTGCTTGCTTCTGAAACCCATTATAATGTTCCCCATCCATTTCAGACTAGTTGCCACTTTCCAAGCTACTATTATGTTGAAATTTGCTGAAGAGGTTATACAAATTATGTGGCACATTCTGATTATTCCTCAAAATTAGTAGGCTGAAGATGTGTTCTGCTTCAGCATGCAATACAAGCTGTAGTGTTCAACATGATAATCAGATGAACAAGCAGCAAAATAACTAGCACTGACAGCTTCAGGATCTAAAGTTGAGTCATGGACAGTCAGACATGGACAGTCCTGAGCCTCCATCTTGAACTGAATCGGCATTAAACTGGTCCATGTTGATAAAGCAATCCAGTGTTCAGGACTATACATTCAGCACAGTATACAAGACTCTGGGGATCACTTTTAGAATGTTTCAAGAATAATTAAACAGCATCCACCTTGTCTTCAATGTCTTCCTGAGAATGGGGCCAAAAAGACAGTAATGTACAGTACAACCAACAACAGTACGCAGACTATGTTCTGCTCTAACATGATGTATTACATATAGTCAGGAATCAAAAATGGTGCACAGGAGTTTATAAGAGTCTCCTGAGTAGAGAACTGGAAGAAAGCTTATACAAATTAGTTTTGATATTTATTTGTTTGGTTATGATATCATAAAAGGAGGAAAAGCTGAACAGAATGTTTAAGCACGTGTTTATACGCAAATTTAATAGGGAAAAAGGGGAGGAGAGAGTTTCTCATATTTTGTATGCATTCACACATATTGGAGTCCAAAAATCAGTTAATGAGTTCGGTGTGGAAGAACTTGACGGGCCTGCACAGAGCCCTAATCTCAACCCCATCGAGCACCTTTGGGATGAACTGCAACAGAGATTGCGAGCCAGGTATTCCCTCTAACATCAGTGCCTGACCTCATACATGCTCTATGGGCATGAATTTCCACAGAAACTTCCACTCCAAAACTTTGTAGACAGCCTTCCAAGAAGAATGGAAGCAGTTATAGCTGCAAAAGGGAGACGAACTCCACATTGAAGTAGCCTATATGTATTTGGATACAATGTTATTGCAGGTTTGGCCAAATAATTTTGTCCATATATTGTATAATAAATTGTATTGAAATAACTTCTCATGTTCTGCATGTAAAGAGAAAACGAAAATAAGAGAAATCCAGATGAGATAGGACAAGTGAGAATAAAACTGAGACTTTTTAAAAATCATTTTAGGAGTCAGTAGGGATGGCAAACACATACAGAACAGAGAAATTAAATGAAATCCACACTCTGTTTTAATCACAGAAGCACTGATTCACTGAATACACACTGTGAAATGGATGTTCTTTCATGATACACCAATTTGCATTGAAATTAGTTCCTCCCAAGACAGCATAAGGAGGGAAACTGATCAGGGTAGGTGAATTATGCACAATAACAATTAGTTTGGGTTTGTGCTGTTTGTGACATGAGATGTTAACTATGAAGCCTGTTTAAAATAATTATACAATGTTTGTGTATTTGTAAACATGAAAGAGAGACATACTGTACACAAGTGGCGCTCTGGTGTCTATCATACATGCATGTACTGTACAGCAACATGTTTGTGCCCATTTTGAGGAAAAAATGTAAAGCTATGATAAACTTTACTTTATTGCTGTTTTATACTGCATTTTAGTGAGACACCATGAACTGAAGCAGTGGTATAATAACAGACTGCATGTGAATTCATTTAGTGCCCCCAGTGATGAACATTTCTTCACTCCCTCATATCTCTCCACAACAGCTTTGTTTAGGGCTGATGATTTATTTGCACTACAAAACTAGGTTCAAAGACAAATTAAAGAATTACAGAATACTGGCCATAATACTCAAAAACATGCATAGGGGATCTTGTTTAAATGTGGACACACCTTCATGCTTAATTTAATTGCTTTTATCGGAAGACTGATTAACACAAAGCACTGTAGATACACCATACACAATGCACCATCAGAATTTTGGATGTGTGTACACTATGCATTTATGTACATCTGCATGAAATGTTTCTTGTATAAATGTATATATTTTTTTATAATAATTTTTAAAAAACATCAGTCTCCATGATTTTATCTTAAACTTGGGAAACACTATTTGTGCAAATTGGTCAGATATTTGAATAGGATATGTGGATAGGAGTGGGATTGTTACCGGATGGCCCGCTGTGGCGACCCGTTGCCGGAAGCAGTTGAATGACCAACAACAACACAACCCTGTATCTGATCAGATTCAGAGGAATGGTTTTTGTTTGTTAAGCTACATAGTGATCTATGAATCAGACAAGTATAAAAGAATCATCTCAGTTCAGGCATAAACCAGTGATGGTATATAGAATTGCTAATTATTGTACTGGTGATGTTGAATGCTGAGTCGTTGGAACAGACGAGAGGGGAAATGAGGTTGCTGCTGAGATTGTTTCATAAACAGCCATTTTATCTTTGTAGCCTGTCGCAGTAAAACATTTGTTCAGATCTCTTGATTTAATTTAATTTAATTTAATTTAATTTAATTTAATTTAATTTAATTTAATTTAATTTTATTTTATTTAATTTTATTTAATTTTATTTAATTTTATTTAATTTAATTTTATTTTATTTAAAGAAATGAGGTGTGGCTCAAGACTTTTGCACAGCACACACAAACTAGTGTGTGTGTGTTTTTTTGTTTTTAATAAATAAAATATACATTTAATGTACATACATTTCCCAGGATAGTCATATACAGTGTGCAGTTGAGTGTAAGATTTGTTTAATTTCGTATAAAATCATTTCAGGCAATCAAAGTGCTTTAGCCTGTTTCAACACTGTCTGCCTTTTATAGCAATTAGTAAACAATAATAAATGTTATACAATTAGTATTATTTGCAACATCAATACACACACACACACACACACACACACACACACACACACACACACACACACACACACAGAGAGAGAGAGCTTAGAGAGTCTTGGTATGGTTAAGTGCTCTCAGAAATCCTGAGGCATTTCTTGAAATATTCATAAATTTCTGTAACACAAACAGTGACTGAAAACTGCAGTACAACCCCATGCATTTTTCCACTTCTACATTCTCTCCAAAAATGCCATGCTTCTATCAGATGTTTGAAACTCTCTCCAGAAAAAGTGCACTTGACCATTAGATCAGAAAGATGCTCTCTCACTGAAAAGCTGACATATGACTAGTGTTTGGAAGTAAGGCCAAAACCATGGTACATATAAGCATATGTTCCATTACTGTCTTTCCTTCCCCTCTGTCTTGCTCTTTATACTGTATGTCTTTTACTTTATGTTGCTCTGAATCTCTGTCTTTCACAGTAAAACTCCAAATGTTGAGGTCATTTAATTCTGATTTGTACCTATACAAACATTGCAGCGTGTTAATCCAACACTCTGGGTGTTATTTTAACACTGGGGGATCTTGCTGTGTTCTTTCTTTATCGCCTTCTCTTTTTCATTACTATCTCTTTTTGCTTATCCTTTTTGTCCATCTCTGTATAATATCTACCCGGCCTTCTTTTTTCTGTAATCTCTCTGGCTCACATTTCCTCTCCATCTCCCTAATTTAATGTGACTGCATTAATTGCCATAAGGACAACACATTAGGAATTCTAATAAAATATAATAACAAAATAATAACTGGGGTTATTACAATTACAGTAGCTATAGCAACACATTTTCTTTTTGTATTCCTTTCTTTCTGTCGTTCTATGTTTGATCTCTGTTTCTCTGTGCTTCTGTTTATTATTTCATGCTCCTCTCCTTTTATTTGTCTCCTCCTCTTTTGCTTATTCTCCTTTTGCTTATTGCAATTCTCCATTTGCTCATCTCTTTGATCTCCCGTCTCTGTCAACATATTTTCTCTCCTTTCTTATGCTCATTTTTACTCAGTGCAGTCATATTTATACAGTATGATTATATGGTGAGCAATGTTAATGATAAACATGAAAACAAAACAACAATAATACTGGCATTAAGTAATGAAATACATAGCACTAAAGATAATAATTATAAGCACAATAAGAGTGTAGTAGTAAAACTAACTTTTATAATAACAATTACAGCAAAAATAACAACAGAAATAATAATGATAATATGATTCTCGCATAAAAGATGGCTGATAGATGATATGTCAGTGTTCAAATGGAATCATTCCTTTTTTTAAGTGAATGAGAAAGTATATATATATATATATATATATATATATATATATATATATCACTCAGTGTGGGCAGATGGATGCTTTGTTGTCTCTGTCTCTTTCAGATATCAAGAAACTGAGCCCTGGGCTTTCTGGAGAAATAGGGAATGGCAAACAGAAGGTGAGAGCCTTCAGGGGGTCAGAACTAAAAACATTACAAGAAATGGAATGGGTGCAACAGATGTGCAAGGAACACCAAAAATTGTGGGCATTATCACTCCTGTTGATTTACTTTGTTGTTTATTTTCACACAAGGAGGGTGCATCATGTCTGGCTTATGCCTCCTGTGAGGGAAAATTTGATGGAAACTGATGCTAATCATTAGTGGTTGTTGCAAGTATACATGTTAAAATGTGTTTCACTTGTGCTTCTTGCAGTTTTGTCTAAGCATGTAAGTTTGTACTGTATGTTCTCCCTGTATTTAATGGAATCTTCCGGGTACATTTGTTTTCTTCCACAGTCTAAATATTTGCAGTGTTGGCTGATTGATATTTCCAAATTTCCTGTATTATATGATAGGGTGTGTGTGCTTGTGTGAAAGTTTAGCATGCTATCCACAATGTTCTACGCTTTTTGCTCCTGGGATAGGAGCCAGGTTAACCACAGATGACATGCGATATGCACAAGAATTGATGAAATAATCAACAATTTGTTCTGTTCCACTAATTTGATTGGGCAAATTGCAGATTCAAGCAATAGTTGGTTAAACAAAATATCTGACATTTCAGTTGCTCAATATTATAATTTCTGGTTTATGGACCTGTTATATACAGTACAAGCAATGTCACACTTTTCTTTGACACCAACAGCCAAATCACAGTAGAAACACAGTATCTTGCACATGCAATACTTCCTAATTGAAAGTCAAACATACTGTAGCATTGTTTAAAAAAAAAAAAAAAAAAACAGATAGCTGGACTGTTCTACATAACACCTAAGAACATCAGGAAAATAAATGAAATAATCAGTGTAACATGTGTCCTCTCGTGGCTTATTGCTTTATTGAGCATTCCCATTCCCATATATAATTATTTCTTTAACAAGTAAACAAAGGTCTCAAAGGTGTGTGTGTCAATATACTAGCTGAAATATCCCTAGGATAATGCATTATTTTTTTCTTACCAAAAACTCATTTTATATTACTCCTCCTTTAAAAAAATCTCAGTGTCAGTGTCTATGTACATGAGCAAGTCTTGAGCTACGCTGCATCAGAGAATCACAGATCTGTGCAAGCTTTTAGCCCTCTAAATGACAATGAGATTTACTGTAGGTAAGTCATAATTATAGAGCTTGCCTTTGCTAGTGTAGACTGTATTCGTGACCCTGCTTGCTTCTCACTTAGTTTCCTTTATCCTACAGTATAGATTGTGTGCTTAAATCTTTTTAATAAATGGATATTGAAAAAATGTGAAATGTCCTTCTGTCCAACTCCACCCCCCTCTTTTTTTGTTCTATGGCAAATAATGGGTCGAAGCACCACTGAAAAGAACACCCACACCCGCCCACATGTCTCGAATGTTTCTAAAGTAGCTTGGGAGTTATAGAGTCAGAGAAATGACCGCTTGAAGGATCCGCATGCTCAATAATTCATTTGTTGCATGAAATATGAATTGGGCATCATCTCCTGTGGAAACTATGCATGGTTTCACACATAAAAGATAAAAGTTTCTGTGTGACTTATTTATTAAAAAAGAGTAGTTCTGCCTCCATGGCTGAATACTTAGAAAAGGTGTTGGTGGGGTTGATGCAGAGGCAAGGGCATTACAGGAAGAGTTGTGACCCAAAGATTAAATGTGTAATTGAATATTAGAAGTGATTGGCATGGTAATATATCCTAAATGGCCAAAGGTCAGCTCTATATGCGCTTGCTGAACATTCAGATTTAGTCCACCCTTTGCATAATAACCTCTACTCTTTTGAGAAGCCAGCAGTTTGGGAAAAGCCCACATATCGGTGAGATAATCAGACATTCAAAGACTGTTGGCCATTCAGTGTACAGTACATAAAGTAGAAACGTTTACCATGCCAAGGGTTATCACACTTGCATTACTTTACTATATACACCTGCCAGCCACTTCATTAGGAAGACCTGCTCAACTGCTTGTTATTGCAAATATCTGATCCGCAATCACATGGGATTAAATTATCACATTCAGGCATGTGGAAATAGTCAAGACAATCTTCATAAGTTCAAACTGAACATCAGAATAGGGAAGAAAGGTTACAATGAACATGGCATGGTTGTTTGTCCCTGATTTGTTGGGTGGAGTATTTTTTAAACTGCTGATTTACTGAGTTTTCAGGCACAACTGTCTTTATGGTTTACAGAATTGTCTAAAAAAGAGAAAACACCCAGTGAGAGGCAGTTCTCTTGGCAAAAATGCCTTGTTGATGCCAGAGGTCGACCAGACTGGTTTGAGCTGCTAGAAAGGCAACAGTAACTTAAATAATATCTCGTTACAACCAAGATAGGCCAAAGATCATCCCTGAATACACAACACGTTGAACTTTGAAGCAGATGGGCTACAGAAGCTAAAGAGCACACCGGGTGCCACTCCTGTCAGCTAAGAACAGGAAACTGAGGCTACAATCTGAAAGAGGTCACCAAAATTGGACAGTTGATTATTGGAAAAATGTTGCCTGGAGATCTGATGAGTTCCAATTTCTGCTGCGATATTCAGATGATTAAACACCATGAAAGTATGGAATCATCCTGCCTTGTATCAATGGCTCAGGCTGGTGGTGGTGGTGGGGGAAATTTTCTTGGCCCACTTTGGGCCTCTTAGCACGAAATGAGCATTGTTATATTGTTATACATGTACTTGAGTATTGTTGCTGACCATATCTGTCTCTTTATGACCGCAGTATAATGCGTCAATATACTGTAACTCATCATGTCACAAAGCTAAAATCATCTCAAACTGGTTTCTTGAACATAACATACTCAAATTTCTTAAACAGTCATCAGATTTCTACCCAATAGAGCACCACTGGAATGGGTAGGAACAGAATGCTCCCAGCTCCCAGGATGTGCAGCCAACAAATCTTCAGCAACTGCATTATATCATATCAGTATACACTGTAAAAAAAAAAAAAAAATCCAGCAGGATAAATGTTGAATGAATTAATATTGTATTGTTGGCCCAACTTCTTATAGTGGTATTTGTTGAGGAAAAATTTGGAGACACAGACAGAATAAACTAAAAAATTCAAAGTGTGCCAGCAATTTACCTTCACTGAGATGCAATCATGTGATTTAAAAGACCCCTGCCCCATCGGACTGACGCTATCAAACTGCACTAAAGACGTGGAGATGGCCATTTAGTTAATTCTGTACCTTGGATAAGTATTTTATAATAAAAAAAAAATAAAATGTTTTAGTTAGCTTACAGGTATTTTAGACATATAATGTCATTTATGTGAGTTTGGTGGGTTTCTGTTTATCATTATAGTAGTGGCGTTTCAGTACTATAAATATAGTATAAAAATACTTATATATTTCAGATATAAAAATATCCGCGTTAGTTTGGCTACAGAGTCGCTAATGCTCATCTACGAGTGTTCTATCGGTTAACCTATTTGTATGAAAACCAAATTGAGTAAATTCCACGTTAAATTTAAAACATCACTCCAAACATGTACTGTAATTACTTCTGAGAATGAGAAAGTAAAACCCATGAAAATATCAAACTCTTTTGAATATGAAACAAAGCATAGATTTAATACATCATTAGAACTGTGTTAGACCCAAAAAAATGTGTCCATCCAGTCCTTTTGGAATTCCATGTTTAGAGCACAGATGACCAAACATCAATTTTAAAACTGTTGCATAGTCACTTTTACACACTCCTCCAGTAGCTCCAAAAGGCCAACCCTCACACCTCTAACCCAATCCTCCACTGCAGAGCTCTGGTTAAAGAGAAAGAAAAAAAAACGGTCTTGTAAAGACAAAGATAATACAGTTCATTTCACAGAATATCACACAAGGCGGACAAGGCGGAGTACACCCTGGACAGGGTGCGCCAATCCATCGCAGGGCACACATTTACTCACCCACTCATTAACACACTACAGGCAATTTGGGAACACCAGTTAGCCTAATCTGCATGTCTTTGGACTCTGGGAGGAAACGGAGTACCCGGAGGAAACCCACCAAGCATGGGAAGAACATGCAAACTCTGTGCACACAGAGACGGGAATCGAGCCTGCCCTCGGGAATCAAACTCGGACCCTGTACTGTAGGTGCAAGGCGACAGCTCTAACCACAACACCACTGTGTTAATAATAAGTCTATATACTGTACCACCAGATTGTGTAAAAGACTGTTTCTGAAATGTTAATGATGGGTTAAAGCTACGTATTGTCTTAAGTCTGAAAGTAAATTGCTGGCTTGACATGATTTCTTTTTGTTTATTTAGTCTGTGTCTTAAAAGTTTTCAGAAACACAATGTTACCTGTTGTCTCAACAAATATCACTGCAGGAAGTTGGGCCAACAATACAATATTAATTCATTCAACATTAATCTAGAGTTTTAACAGTGCAGCATAGGTCAATGATGTTTTTTTTTTTGTTGTTCAAGTACAGCAAAAGTTAAATCATTACTTTTATAACGTGTAAATTTTACCACCACTACTGTAGGATATGAGAATGACCTTGCAAAAATGTAGAACTCTGAATATTAGCATATTATAATTATTTTTTGGTCATAGAAACAATGAAACAACATATCTATGTATCTGTGTTATTTCTATTGACCCATTTTTACATTTTTTTGCTTAGTCATTTTTGGGTAATTCTTTAAATTAAACTAAAATCCACAAATCAATTCAAATTAATTAAAATGCTCCAAGGTTTAAATCTTACATGCTATTGCTTTGCCAAACAAATTAAAGTAGCTATTAGAGAATATCAGTATGTGATCATGTAGTCATGCAGTTTACAAGACACTGCTATGGCCAAAATTCACATTGTTTATTTCAAAGTAGCTTCAGTCCAGCACTCAAGAAATAATCTTGTCTTTGCTGATTAAAGACGTTTAGGATAAGGGAAACATAATGTACATTTAAATTTTGGCAGAATTGCTTCTTAGTGGCATTAATGCCTGTCTGGCAGTTCTTCCAGTCACTGGCACGATATTTCCAATATTAATCTTTTCCTTTATGTATCATCACTACAAAGGATTAATGTCCTTGAACAGAAGCTCTACAGGAAACATTCTGATGCTTCAAGTTGTTTCTCTTTTCAAAAGTAAGTAAGAAAAGATAGGCACATTTTATTTTTAATGTGTTTAATTTTTTCATATTTGTTTTACAGTCGTCATTGTATTTTTTCATGAATGTTTATTTTATTTTTAAAAAATTATGTTTATTTTACATCCATGGTTTATTTGGTTATAAACCTGATTTTAGGTTTTAAACCAGATTTGGATGTGTTATTGAGGTTTTATTGGTTTGTAATTAAATAAAATCACACATTTCATACTCTGTCAATATTATTGTGAAGAATCAAATAGTAAATATTGATGTGAGACTCCCACGCAGAGGATGAGAGAACAGTAAATGTAACTGCAGAAGCTAGTAATCTGTGTATTATGTCTTTTTTCTCACTCCTGAATGAATACGCGTTTCTGAAGGAACAATACAGAGGGACAAAGATGTCTCTGGCTTCGGATCAGTGTGTGGGTGTGTGCGCTTGTGTGTGTGTGTGCGTGCGTGCGTGTGTGTGTCAAAATGATGAAACATATCACATATCATAAATCTGGTTCTATTTTATCACAATAAAAGGAACATTCACTGTCTGATCCGAAGGACATGAGGCTTTTACTGTGGACTGCAGTCATCGTTTTGTGTGTGTGTGTGTGTGTGTGTGTGTGGTGTGTCCTGCTAATGAGCAACTGAATGGGTGCACTGAGGTTATGCTCCCTTGTTTCAGTGCCAGGCATGCCATTCAGATGATAACGTGCTCCAAACTGGGTGTGTCTCAAAACTCAACACATTAAAATAACAGCAGCTAGTGCACACACACACACACCCACACACACCCACACACACACACACACATTTATAATGCAGTATTATATACTGTATCAATATGCTCTCCTTCTTAAATACA
>JAQMYL010000037.1:23680910-23693588 GCA_030014365.1 Clarias pachynema | reverse complement strand
CTGTCATTTGCATTGACTAATTATGAAAATCAGGGAAAGATATCATTTGCGTAATAATTTGGAACATGGTGTATATATATACATAGCATTAATAATAACAATAATAATAATAGATAATAAAAGTTCTATAATAAGTTGCAGTAATGTTTTTGATATGGTGTTTTCTTTGGCAGGACATTCATTTTACATTTTTGGTAGGAGTTGTCCAATGTCAAGCATGTCTTTGTGCTTTCTAATTTCTTAGTAAAATGACAAGCTGCTTTGTCCAATTATTACCATCAAGAGAGGAATAATAGAGACACTTGTGGAGGAATTGCTATAACAGAACTGATAATTAAGCAATACTCACTCACACAAGAGGGAGGGCTGTTGTACTGATGCTGTCAATGGCATGAGGGCACGGCCATGCTGATATTCAGCACAAGGGCACAACCTCAAGTGTGATATTGCTTTTATACACAGTTCCACAAATAAAATTTATTATCAACAGATTATGATTTGCTTGGTTATTTAACTAGTTATTTTGCTCTGCCAACACATATCTCTCCACAACGGGTGGAAGTAACTAACCTCTACTCGTGACCAACAGTTAGTTACCAATAGTTAGTGTAATTAACAGGGGTAAAAGTATTATTAAAACCCTACCTGTACAATGTAGCCAAAGGGGGAGGAGAATAAACTATGGGGGTGGTGGATAGTCCTGTACATGTTGTTTCTCTTTATATGTTCACTTATGCCGTTTCAGAATATCAACTTCCAGGTTTCCAGGGTTATATGCCTAAAATGTAAAGCTAGTCTGCTGTGTAGGCTGCACAATCCCTTATTCTTCACATCAAGTAGCGCCCTTGATCAGGAGGGATTTGGGATTCAGTTTTGCATTATAATCTAATTAGCTTTGTAGCGCACGTTAACAACATAAGCAGTTCACAGGCAATTCTGAATGACAGGAAAGGTAAAGTGTTGTTATCACATGTGTTTCTGTTGAAGGCGCTTCTGTGACTCTTTTCGATTGTGAGTTTTGGCAGGCTCTCCCCTCTTTCCTGTATTGCGGGCCTACTTTCACCCATGCTAGTGGTTGAGATTTAGTGTAATTAACAATTGTTAAAAGACCTGTAATGCTGGACACAGGGATAACGTCTTACTAGAAGAAGTTTGGACCTGCTAGTTTCAGCAATAGGAAATCTTTAAAAAATAATAATAATAAAAAGAATTAAGTCAAATGTATGCTTCTAACATTGTGTCAAACATTTAGATAACAATTACACATGGAACTGTTGGCCAGCTTTCCACATAATGATAAAGCAAGTTGAATGAGGTATAATAAAGAATAAAACTTCTCAAGTTAATCATTAAGAAATAGATAAGAATTTTTAGGTAAACACAAGTAAAAGAATTGACCAGGTCACTGCTGTCTCTTAAAGTGCATAATAATCCATTTATATCCACTAATAGATATCATCCTATTCTTTTATGATTTCTTCCCCTTTTGTCTCAGTCTGCATCCTGCAGGAAGACTTTATGCAGGAGGACAATCTGATCTCAGAGGAGAATTTGGTGCAAGAGGAGAACTTGGTGCAAGAGGAGAACTTGGTGCCGGAGGTGAACCTGGTACTGGAGAAGGACATGGTGCTGGAGGAGGTAGAATCAGACTGGGAGCAGCAGCAGGTGGAGCAGGTTTGTCTGCTCAGTGCTGAGTTGGAGAAACAACCTGAAGATCAGATGGAGAATCAGCTTTGCCCTCTGCTGGATGTCCAACACAACACCACATGTAATATTCTAGTCACACAGCACGAGGATGCTGAAATACAAACAGATCGCTGGACTCCTCTAATAGAGAAAATTAGACGTGAGGCTGAAGAAGCTGCCTTGGTCTCCATGAAAAAGAGGTGAGGGTCATATCTCTAGATTCGATGTTATGATATAAACCATTTTTTTCTATTTCTATGTTTAAAAACTATACACAATATACTGTATATTCCCACTGAGATAGGGAGTCTATGTTTGTATTTCTGAGAACTGTTTAATCTCCATTTGCTAATTTTTACTAATGAAAAAAAGATAAATAAATTTTTTTTTTAATATGATGTAATATGATGTAATCAGATGACTTAAACACTTGGGGAGAATTATTCCAAGATTGACCATATTCCAGAGTGATGATTCAGAATAAACAAGGAAAAGCATGAAGTGATGCACCCATCATGCAGAGTGCCCACTGTACTATACATGCCTCTGGAGGCAGTGTTATGACCTGTGGTTGCCTCAGTTGGTCAGGTCTAGGTTTAGCAACGCTATGTGGCAATAATAAAATGAAGTCAGCTGATGATCTGAATGTACTGAATGGCCAGAACATTACATCAATGAAATATTTCTTCACTAATGGCAAGGGCATATTATAGGACTCAAAAAGTGTTTCTGGGAGTGTGAGAAATCATTTTCACTGGTAACCAAATTGTGCACCATAAGCATGGCAGGCAGTCATACAAAATACTATGATGTGTGATTTGTGTGTACAGTATAAGACATTTCAAGACATTACCTGACAAGAAAAACAAACAAATAAATAAATAAATAAGAGTGCTTTACACTCATACAGTTGTAAAACTGTAAAGCCAGAGCAAATATGTTGTAATAGAAAAAACACAAATGGCTTCTCCTTAATTCCAGTAAATCATTGGTACTGTAGTACAAATGTCAGCTAACACCTGATTTCCTTCTTCTTTCTTGTTAAATTAATGCTGGCTGTTCACTCTATCATGGGAAAGAAATTCAAATCCATGTCATTTATGAAGAAAAAATAGTATATATTGTGACTTACCCTAAATTAAGTGACTTACCCTGAAATGTACATGTAGATCAGGATGTATAGTATACCGTAGTATAGTATAGTATAGTATAGTATAGTATAGTATAGTATAGTATAGTATAGTAAAGTAAAGTATATTATAGTATGGTATTGTATAGTATGGTATGGTATGGTCCTGTACAGTAGCTGTCTGAATGGATGAATGAATTAATAAACATGCAGGCTGGAGCGTGTGCATCTGGAGGCGGCGAGGATGGCGGAGGAGTTGGCACGCCAGGCTGCTGAGCTGGCAGTGAGACAACTGGAGGAGGAACACACTGGAATCAGAGTCAAAGAGACAGAACGTCTGTCTGAAGCAGAGAATGGAGAGCTGTAAGTCACACATACACATATTCACTCACACATACACAAAATACAAAAGATTAGCCAATTCTAACCATTTACAATGTACGATATAACAAAGCCACCATAATGCAGCATAATGACATTCATGATCAAATCAGATAGAGTCTGTAGCTGAGCTTGTAGTCTAATATCTACCATTGTGATAAAAACATACTTTATGGCTTTAGGAGTCCCTTAGCTAATGTTCTTTATACACAGAAAGATAATGAAACTACCCAAAATTGTTACTCAAGTAACAGTGCAAATACTTATTTAATCAAATTACAGTCTCCCAATCTCCTCTGGTGAAACATAAAGTACAGCCTTAACTTCTTCACTCAACTCTTGCCTTTTCTTAAAGTAAGAAAGTAGGAGAAAGATTTAC
Source organism: Clarias pachynema (assembly GCA_030014365.1). Lineage (NCBI taxonomy): Eukaryota > Metazoa > Chordata > Actinopteri > Siluriformes > Clariidae > Clarias > Clarias pachynema. The sequence continues at coordinate 23,690,013 of JAQMYL010000037.1, read as the reverse complement.
ATTCAACAAGAATATCTGCTTCAAATCATGCACTGATCTTACTAGTCAAATCAGGATGAAATTTCTTGGGAATGAAGGCATAAAACCGATTTATATAATTTATAGAAGACTTTAAGCACAGTGTGGTGATGAGACTCTTGGCTGCAGTAAAACATTCAAAACCTTTTGTTTATTATGTCTCTGAATGACAAGCCCAGCTGAGGTGGCTCAGAGCCCACTGTAGTCTTTCCTGTGAACATTCACTGGGTGGAATGCTCGATCCTTGAAAATCGTAGAAGTCTTGTAGAAAAACTTGTAGAAGAGATGTGGGAACTGTACACACACACTCCAAATCTCTCAAATATCACAAATTTACTAAATGCTAATATGATATGGATATAATAGTGATATAGTAATAGCTAAATCAAAATACACATTTTGTATTTCAAGTAATAACAGATAGATGACAGTGATTACTATGACGTTCCATGTTTTGGTGTCAAAAAAGTTTTAATAAAGAAAAATTAAACTCAGGAACAGTACAATGACAAATGGTTTATACTTTTTTCCTCTACACCAAACTTATCCACACAGTCCTCAGCCTTCACCAGACTTCTTTCTTTTTTTTTTCAAAGCCTCTCCAACATCCAGGAAGAAGAAAATGAAGATGACCCAGAGTAAGTTCCATCACTCCTTGTCCTCCTTTGCTTCTTTCCCTTTGCACATTGGTGCAGACTGAAAGTTTTCTCTTTGTTGCATAATCAATCTTTGTTGTGACTATACTCTTCTCTTTGCTGTGGGTTCTCTTTGTCTGGTGACTTTTTGGACACTGAGGAGTTGTTTGTTCTTTGTGGCTTGGCCTACAGGTTACAGCCGCTACGTGAAGAGAGTGAGGAAGACAGCAGGGAGAGTAAAAATGCTGAGTAAGGTTTTGCAACAAATAAGGACAAAAAAGTAGCACCCAAACTTACAGTGTGTATCATTAATACCTATAAAAAATTGATTACAATCTTTCTTAAACTTTTTTTTTTTTTTTTTTTTTTTTTTTTTTTTGGTCCATCATAAAACTACAGTACAAGAGCACTGATAAAATCTGGTACTGTTCTACAAAATACTTCATTCATTACTTCAGGACTCAAAAGTTAGTACCCCCTCATTAAATTCTGTGTTTTTACTTTAGAGGGCAAAAAAAGGCACAGTGTAGCGATGTGGGTCTCATGAGGGGCAGATCCGCGTGAAAATGCTTTGCACTGCTACCCAGCGGAGTTCTGAACAGGCAGAGGTTTGGCCATTTATACACATGGTTGCCATTCAACGCCGCAATCAGAATGAACGCGCCTCACCTGGCGGCGTGTTTATTTAAGTATCAGAGCCAAAGAAAAGACAGACAGACCGACAGAAAGAAAAGACAGAAAGAAAGAAAGCACCATGTAACACACAGAAGCAAGAAAACACTTCAGATAATGTTACGTCATCTTAAACAACACTTTGTGTCCCTAATAATTGCTTCCACATCATTACAAATCACCTCTGAACCATGCATGTTTTTTTATTTCCAGCTACAAAGCTAACTAGCTAACACAAGGCTGAATCTCAAATTGCTCTCCAACACCTAATCATAGGCAGTACTTTGTGTGTTGGACAAGATTGTACACCACACTGTATCTTCCTCAGTTCATATATGGCAATGCCTACTGTAGTTCACCAAATGTATATAGAAAACACTAATGACTTATGCTCAATAACATTGTGACGCATGTACCCATCATATATATACATTTTGATTGTGATTGTGCTGGAGATTGGGTGCTTGAACTTGACTGCTTGTGCATGGCCCATGCTACATGCTCTACTGCTTGTAACTTCCCTGCATGTTTTTTTTTTCATGTATTTAAAGGATTTTGACACTTTATATAAAATAGTGCCGACATGATACTGAATTTTACAGTTTTGAAGTTTGGGAGCAAATAATGTTTTACAAAAGATGGTAGGGGAAAAGGTAACATTTCTACGTAATATTTCAGAAGGTCAAAATATTTTGCCTAATTTATGCAAAAACGTATAAAGCAAATCTAAAAATGTATTATGGGATAACAGACAGTAACAATATTTGAAAATAACATTTTAAATGGTCCTTAATCAATTTAACAGTAAAATCACACCATTTCTGGCCAAAGATGGACTTAAAATACATTACAATAGTGTAACTACCATCGGTTGATGGGAAAAGAGTTTGTAGTAGAGTCCCAGTAATAATATTAAGTTTAGCTTTTCTAATTAATATCTATTGGTTCAGGTATTGGGCAAGTACATAGGTTATTAGTAGTTTATTTAAAGTAGATTATTAAATATACCAGATAACTGTTCATAACATCACTTTAACTCAACATTTTTATTTCACTAATGGTGCAGGATAAACATCAGTCAGATACAGTATCTAAGTACTGCAAAAGTTGTCATTAAATTCTCACCAGACAGTTTTGCATAATGCTTTGAGAAAATCTGACTGTATATACATACATACAGACAGACAGATATACAGACATATAGACAGAAAAAAAAGACTAGTTTTGGGTCCTTTAATGTATTAGAAAAGATATTGTTGAAAGAGCGAGTTCTGACCAATGTACTGACAAAACCTTTCTTTAATTTATATTGATTATGAAACATAAAACATTGCTCATTTCAGTCATGGTACAGTGCGGACTAGCCATAGTTAGCTATTGATGTTGCTGATAACATAATGGCTAGCGAAAAGTTGGCTGAGTAATTATTTACATGGAAAATAAAAAAATGTGTATGAGTGGGTTGTAAACTATGGCAATTTTTGACAACCAGCCAATTGATCACCTACAAAAACTTGTTCCAAGCATGGACTCTTTTAAACTTTTTTGTGAACACTTCCTTAATCCTAAAAACTACAATGGGCATTCAAGTCAAACGGGTACTTGTATAAAAACATCTCGTAAATAAAAACTGATTGACTTTTTTTTTTTAAACTTCAAGCATAGTATGTGATGAGACTCTAAGCTGCAGTAAAACATTTGATTGGGGCAAATGTATTAAAGCACACCTGTTTCTTGAAAAATCGACAAAAATAACTTCTCACCAACTTGCAGAAGAGAGATCTGTGGGAACTGTACACACAATCAGTCATAAAAACCATTTGCACATGACAGTACATTAGTGTAGCTGGGTATTATTTATTAAATTATTTATAAATTACAATACATTATTGTGTTCTACTTTTTTGGCAATCAAAAATCCCCGTTTGACTTGAACACCCTTCCTATTAACTGAGATTTTAAATTATTAGAATTATAAAAACATGCCCAGGGCAATAATGTTTAAAACTTACAAGTTTGCTTCTCAACCTTTGGCCTATAGCATGCAGCTGTTCCATAGGAAGGATATAGTGCAGTTAGCCTTCATCTTCCCTAAAATGTCCATCTACTCCTGTCTTTTGGTCAGAATGTTATTTCTGAGGAATGATCTCTGTCATTCTCAGTTAACTACTAACTTCACCCTCCTTTACTTTACCACATGTTTATCTGACTCATGCCTTCCTAATTAATGTTTCCTGCTCAGCTAGCATTTATGGTCAAAGGCTAAGTCGAGGTCAGACAGCTTGCTTTAAGGATTCTGGCTTGGAATAAATCGTATGTGTTTGAAATAAAATGTTTTCTTGTGCTACTTCTGTTTCTGCAAACCTTTTCCATTGAAAACAGAGCAGACATTAAGAGGTATGTGTCCCCCACAGCATGCATGTTCATAAATGAGCTTTTTAGGGTTTACACCATTCAAATTTGCACATACAACCAAATTCTTTACCAAGGTACTTTATAAATCAATAATGGACATAAAATGGGTACACTGACACAAGAGCTTGATAGATAGATATGAGCAACATGACAAATTATATAAAATAATTTGACTAAAATTGCGGGCTAGCTACATTAAAATTTTAGCTTTCAAACCGTCTTTCCCAGCTATTTCTTAAACAATTTGGTGTCACGGACTTCCACCAATGTAGTTTTGTCCTTGTAGAAAAGCACATAAAACATTTTGTGGAACTCTGTTTGAACAAGCTGTCATATTTCACTCATGATCTCACTTAAGATATGTGTCTGCACTTATGGATTTTGGGATTTTGTTGCTCTTATCATACACCCTCTCTTATAAAACTTCATGTACAGCTGTCTGGTGGATGTGTGCCCTGTTGAAGAGCTTGAAACACATATAACTGAGATTACAGAGCAAATCTCACAAAAGGAGGAGGCACCAGAGCCACTTACTCCAAAGGAATCCATTCCTGCACGTCAACATGACGCAGGAGATGCCCCACCACTGGAGGCAGTTGTCCAACTACAACCTGAGAGAGAATATCAAGTAAGAGCAAAAGACCATTCACCTGTATTGTTACATGTGTTTAGACGCTAACCTGTAGTGTCTCCAGTTGTAACCTCTCAGCTTGCAAGACGTGCTTCAGCTCCCTTTCTTCCAGCTGTTATACATATATTTAAACAAATCCGAGCAGTCTTGAGAGATTGCCATTTAACTGCAACTAAAGATTTCTATCCTGAAACTGCAAGGAAGGAGTCTCATTTTAGGGACTACTATGCTGCAAAATATCAATTGGTAGCATTGCAAAGATTGCAAATTGCTGTTTTAGGGACTGGTATTGTGGGGATAGCTATTTAAAAAATGTGCTAAAACTAGCTACTGCATTCCTTATTACTTCTATTCCACTGTTGAAACTAGGTTTTGTTTTTTTGCAGTGGGACTGATGTCCCAAAAGTTAATTGCATGTTCAATGATTTTTGGACTTTTTCACTCCTCACCACATGGGACCAAATGTGCTGGGGTTCAAACTCATGACCCATGACCAAACCCATGATGTTGTACCAACATCCTAACCACTAGGCTACCCCTGCCCCGATAATTTCTATTTCTTTGATTGCTAACATGCAATTCCAAGTGGTGGGAACAGGCTTGAAAGGTCAGTCCAGACCTACTGTATACCATAGATTTTAGCTCCTCCCATGGGATCATCAAATGACTTCAAGCACACTGTGAGAAAAACTCTCTCTAACAAGACTGTCTGCCACATGGTTTCCATCTATTGAGGCATTCCTGGTACAGATTCTTATAAAATGCCCAAGGCATCTCAACTGGCTTGTCTCCATTTGGAGGAGCTATGGATATGTCCTCAGGTTATCCTGAATTGTTAAGTCCCAGAAATCCTGCAGCAGAACCTCATTTCTTCCACCTCACATTATGTATTAAAGGACTATTCATTGGTCATGACCTTATATTATGATCACGGTATAGGTTGACTGAGACTCTGTCCACAATATTACCTCCTTCTTCATATCTGGTACAATGACTTTGACTGCAGCTAGGACTGAAACTACTGTACAAGTAGGGTCATCATTCTGGTTATGAATTTACGGATTTTCTGTATGTTTGTTTTCTAGTTGCAGTTAGGGATAGGTTTCCTAGAGGCTTGTTTTTCCAGGGTGCTTTTTGACTAAGGAACTAATCTTCTCCTTCCCCTACAGGAGGATGAGGCACTTAAAGAGGAACGTGAAGGTCAGTATGGATCATGAAGTGTACACAGAGTATATGTACTAATAGATATTAAGGTGTAAATATGCAATGAGCCTGGAAGAGTCAAGTGTCTGTATTACAATTTAAAAGAATCTGTCAGAAATTTTCTGTTCCTTTTGAAACTGTAGTCAATCATTTTTAAATATCTTATGATGATTTATAATAAAAACATATCATAAAAATTACCCTGCTAGAGTCACATTTGTAGTGACATCCAGCACTTGCTTGTCTGCGATTTGCAGTACAATCTAGCTGTTCTGCAGCAAAATCCCAGATGTTGTGCTTTCCTTCTCAAATCCTCAGTAGCTGCTGAAGGAAATCCAATTCACCTTCCACTACCTCAAGACCTGTCAGAAGCTCCTGTAATGTTTTTTTCTGCCAGAATATTTTCCAGCACCTCAACAGGATTAAGCCTCAAAAAGATTTCCTAAGTAGCAAAATATGAACCTGGTGTGAGTCTGTAGCTAAAGCTTTGAAATCAAACACACCCACAAACAGCCCAGAACATAGCATCCCAACATCCATACAACCTACAACCTCAGCCATTCCCTTTTTCATTTGATCAACCAGTCCTGAAGCAAACACTCAGGTGAATTAACTAGTGACTTGTGTTCCTCTTTTACGTAAATGGCCAAGATTGTAAATATTTATTCAGATCATAGATCCTAGTTTTGACCACAGTGATGCAAAGTGCCACAGACCACTACTTTCTGAAATGTTCTTTGATGCAATCTCAGAATGTCCTCATGTGAATATAGAAGAAGTCGAAGATGGATCCATTCCTACTGTACCACAAATTGTTGAACCCCAGGAGTTGAATGGTGTCACCCTAACTGTACCCATTACTGTACTGGCCACCCACAGGTGAGCCGCACATTGAAAGCTCTCGTATACTGAAATGGCTTTGGAATTGTGTGGTGTTTGGAATTGTGCTAAAACCTTTCTAAAAAATGAATCTAATAAAACATGTTCTCTGTTTGCCCTTACTTTTTAAAATGCTGCAGCAAAGCAGTCCATGTAGAGTGAGTCCTGAATTTACACTATTAAACAGTTGAAAATTTGTTCAAGTTAGTTCTTTTCTATTTTTTATGTTTGTTTGTCTTTATTTCAGGAGGGCTTCACAGGCAGACAACCAAAGTAAAGAGGGTGAAATGGAGAAACATCAAGATCAGACCCCCCAGCTTGGCCTCCTCACTGTGGAGGAAGAGTGAGTGACTGGCCTTGAGGTCTACAATCTCTGGAATAGTCTTGTTAAAGAAATACTACAATGAACAAATTTACAATGAACACAATCTAATACAGTAATGATTAATACAGTAATGCAGTACATGGTTGTACTCTACTTAGTCGAACTCTTAATAATAGTATAGTAGTAAAAGTAAATCATCGCCCCGTCTAAGGATGGCAGTTTTAGCTTTATTGTTTCATTGTTTTCTCTCTGGTTAAGGTTTTCTATTATATGCAAGGCTGTAGTGAAGACTAAACGCATGTAAATGGTGTTTACACACTTCCTAAATTTCTAAAATATAATGAACTACCTCTGACTAGTGTTTCCTCACATCTGACTAGCTTTAAAATTTGCTAAAGGTATTCCTAGACTCCTATTCCTAGATTTCTAGCTCAGGATATTTATACAGTTTGGGCAAAGCAAACTGTAGTGTATTGTACAGTATATTGTGTTGCTTAGTCAGCATTTACAGTATCTACTGTGACCACTCACATCATCTTGTGTCAGTCTATTGATCAGTTAAAGTTTGACCACATTGAACACAAAGTAAAAAACAAATTTACAATAAAACTGTGTTGTGAATATGTTAAAAAATACTTCCATACTATCTTTCATTGTTTTATACTTTTTATGGTGATTAATACATTTCATGGACTTCAGCTATGTTCGTTTTTTTCATGTTGTTGTTTAACGATACATTTCAGCTTTGGTTCATATTTTCAAAAAATATTCCTAGTACTTTTTTACTGGTATGTTGTGGTCCAGCATACCGTGATCACCTACTATAGATCATAATTCACCCACGTTTTTGAAACTACTAAAGCCTCGATTACATGTGGTAGCCATGTTTAATGAGTATGGATAGACTGTAGACTGATGTAAACAAAGAACATAAAATAAAAAATATAAGAAGACAGACAATAAGCATGTAGGAAAACTTTGGGAGATTTAGTGTTCAAAACTATATTTAAGGCACTGATGATTGATTGGTTGATGATTAGATGCTAGCCATGATAAATGGATGCAAAGTTGGCTAGACTGTTTGAAATTGTTGCTTACCATTATGCTATATTTTTGTTTATAGAGATACTTTTAATAGGGAGATCATACCATTCAAAATAGATATATTTTCTTATAGCCTCCTTAATGGGTGATAATGCTATTAAAATATCCTTACCACACTTGGGAACAAACCAGGCATAGATCACCAAAAGGCAGGGAATTTAAAATGTTGAACAATTTGTTGTTGACTTATACCTGTGCTCCCATATTTGTGGCAGTGATGCTGAGCGTCCTCTCTCTTCGGCCAGTCAAAAAAGTGTCATACTTAATGAACGTCTGCAGGACCTGATTAAGCTGTTTAAGGAACGAACAGAACGAACTAAAGAAAGGCTGATTGACCCAGATGAATCTGAAGAGGACAGTCCCTCTGCGAGTAAGTAGATGTATGATGGGTAACAAAGAAAAAAAACATAATGATTTATTATGTTGCTATGACATCACAGGCTCCCAGAAGAGCTTTAATGCACATTGACCTACTGTAGATTTAACATCTATCTGGAACTACAACTTTAGTAATGGATACCATAGTTCCACAATACCAAGTTGAAGGGACATTTTTTTCTTTTAAAGCCCACTTTACACAGCATGTTGTTTTAGCCCTAATTGCTTTTTAAATAATTATTTAGTTGTAAGTTAAAATCCCATTAACTAATTTATACCCCACTAACTAATGGACAGTGTTGGGTGTAACGCATTACAAAGTACAGTACTTGGGTTACTTTTTTGATGTACTGTAACGAGTAATCTAACGTGTTAGGTCCGCCATTTAAGTACTCAGTTATTTAGTTATATTTTTTAAAATGTAATCCGTTATTCAGACAATTTATGTAATCCTTGAGCCAGACAGCAGTCATTCCGTTAGTGTGTTTGTGTGTGAAAGTCATCCTACAAGCCCTGCCCCCCTCTGTTATTACTGCTGTTATACCCCTATCTCACCTATGCGGTTTGACTCGCGGTAAGAAGCGGTGTTAGGCACTGTGAGCGTTCGCGAGTGACCGCCCAACATTCCGCGTAGTTCTGCAAGGTCTGCGAGGACCGGATGGAAGATGGAAATGTAATCACAGCGGCAAAACTCGCGGTGAATCATGATGAACCGTACTTACGGCCACCGTGTGAAACCGCGTAGGTGAGATAGGGGTTTTAGTACTGTAGTTAACAGATTATGGGCCAAACTTCGCTGAGTGATGATGGTAGAATAATTATAAAGGTCTTGACTAAAACAAC
>JAQMYL010000037.1:23654433-23664622 GCA_030014365.1 Clarias pachynema | reverse complement strand
GTTGAGTGAAAATAGTTTTGTGGCATGTATGTGCTTGTTTTTTTTTCTACACAATTAAACATTTGAATGAACATCTTTTGAGAGGGGTGATTCCATAATTTTTGCCAGGGGTTGTATATGTCTACAGGAGCATTTCAGACAATGTTTGCCACTTCTAGAGTTTTCCTTTATATTTACTACATGTCATTTGAAATCTTTAGTGATAAGTAATGTTTCTTATAACTTTAAATTTGTCTCTCCATGTCTCCATCTCTCAGCCTTCCGGCAGCACCTCAGCATCCACCGCAGCAGTACCTGTACCCCCTCCCTCACCCGTTCACCATCGCTCACCAATCCAGCGCACAGTTACACAAGACGAGGATGACATGGTGGCACAGACTACAGACAGCACAGTGATCATCCGCATGACTCCACGCCATCATGGAGAGGAGATTCTCAGCGTTGAAATGGCGGAGGAAGATGATGGATCAGCTGGGGAAAGCAAGCAGGAGGGTCAGAAAGAAGAATAGAAGTTGTAAGAAAGGATGAGAAGTTATTAAACAAGGCTGGGGAAAAAAACATGCAACAATTATGCTTTTACTATTATGAAGAATTATTTTAACTGAAGACAAACCAAAGTGGTTTTTGCTATTTTATTATATTTAGTGATGCTTTTTTATTTTAAAGTCATAGCTTGCTTTAAAATGAGAAGTTTAAAGGAAGGAGGTGCGAGTGTGTACAGTATGTGAGTGTGTTGTACAATCTGATATCTATAAAACAATCTGCTCTGATTTTAGGAATGCTGCCTACTTTTAAACTGCCATGCTGTCTACCATTAAAGAAAAAATCTTCATTGAGTGATTTTCATGCCTGAACAAACAAAATAAGCAAATAAGCAAAGTATGTTTAATTGATGCCTGAATAAAGACAAGAAGACACTGAAATACCAAAATGATTTTGAAGTCAAACTGACATGATGCTCTAAGGGGTCGTTCACATATCAGTTCTTAAAATGTGTAGAAAACATACCACTTTCTCCTTCTTTCCAATGCACTCGCAAACTTGTGATCCCATGGGGACTGCTGTGGTGCCTCACATAAGCCCTCAAGCAGGAAGAGAACACAAAGAATTTCACCAGCTGATTCAAAAGGACTGAAAGAAGCTGATTGGCGATTCATTCTGAAAAGGTGGGATTTTTCATCTTGCTGTGGCATGGACGTGCATGGAAAATGCATAAGCATTGTGATGGTGTCGCTGTATATTCTGAGCATGCTGTGAGCATGCTGCCGGCTGTTATTGGAGCCATGACAACAAAACCATTATGTTTAGCCTTAACTTCGGGCTAGGATTGCTGTAACAATCTCCACAAAAAAAACTAGAAAACTTTAAGTTAAGCCTTTATTTGTCACAGATTCATTACTGCACAGTGAAATTCTTTCTTTGCATATCCCAGCATAATTGGGGCCAGAGTGCAGAATCAGCCATGATACAATGCCCCTGGAGAAGATAAGTTTAAGGGCCTTGCTCAAGGGCCCAACAATGGCACCCTGGTGGAGCTGGGGCATGAACCACTGACCTTCCATTCAGTAACTCAGTGCCTTAACCCTCTGAGGACAGGTTATTGAAATAACCATTTTTTCAAGGTAGAAACCCTACACTTTATTACATTGTATTATTGCATTGCTAATTTGTGGTTGGCTGGGTTCGTATTGACTTGCCGCCTGGTCCAGATGAATCATATATGCTAAAGTAAATTACAAGATTTCAGAATTTCTGTATAGTACAAATTCGTCAGATGCTCTTACAGATGGTTTGTGGCTTTTGCTGCCTATTTAACACTGTCACAATCTACAGGTTGTTCTCTGTGAGCTCCTTTAACCTTTGTGCATGAAACTACTATGTTAATAATATTGCAGCTTAAATGTTGAGGTACAAAATCATTGACGCTTAAAATGAGATAACAAGCTGTCTTTACTGCACAGCTTAGTTTAAGAGAGCCTTTTATTTTGACGGCTAATGCTGCATACTCATGACTCAGAATTTCTGAGTTCCAACTAGGAAAATAAATAAACCAAACAAAACTAGGAAGTACTACTTGTAAACTTTTGGTGGTGTCCTCAATCCTGAGTCCAGCAACATAGAAACCAACATGACTGCTTATAGCATCAACAGGAAACAAATTAGCACTACTTAAAAAAAAAAAAAAAAAAGGGCTCTATATATACAGTAGGTGGTTGTTTAGGATCAATAAGTATACAGATGCTATGTTTGTAAACTCTATAACACTGTCAATTCACTTAAATACATAAAACTTATCACATGTTAACGATTCTCAGTCAGAATTTGAATGGAAGTTGCATAAAATCAACTGAACTTTTTTGTGGCTTGAAAGTAATCCCAAGTTCTGTATTCCCACTTCTAAGTTAAGTAGAATGGAGCATCTGCTAAATAATAATAATAATAATAATAATAATATTAATAATAATAAGAATTATTATTATTATTATAATAAGCAGCACAAAGGAGTGGATGTAGTACCAGTAACTAAGAAGGCCATCTCTTCTGGCCTCAACCCTCAGACTGCTTGCACTGATGTCACAAGTCATGAAGGTGTTGGAATGCCTAGTTTTGGCACACCTAGGATGAGAAGGGGTTGAGCAGACTTTATTTCCTAAGGAAGATCAGATCCTTCAATGTATGCAGCAGGGAAATGCTGGAAATGTTTCATCAGTCTGTTGTGGCTAGTGCCCTTAATAGTGCTGTGGTCTGCTGCGGGATCAGCATCAGTACCAGGGATGCAGGGATAAATAAAACCATCCGCAAAGCTGAACACGTAACCGGACACAAACTTAACAGGCTGGAGACAATGAGAGACAACAGATCGCTGAACAAACTCCTGTCAGTCATGGAAAATCCATCCCACCCACTACATGATCCCATACAGAGGCAGCAGAGCTCCTTCTCTAACAGACTGATCCAGCTTCGCTGTCAGAAAGAACGGTTCAGGAAATCATTCCTACAGTTTGCCATTGCACTGTACAATGTCTCACCTCTATGTAACAGATGACTGTAGCAACTCATATACAGAACATATCCCCTTATTCACTCTCACTTTATGTACACATACAGTACATACACTGACAATTTGTACATTTCATCAAAAGTTTGCACTTTTTTCTATTTTTTCAGTTTTGTTTTTATATATAGCATGAGTACTGTATTAATTTATCCAAGTTACAATTACATAATGCCCCCCTTACTACTGTTTTGTACTGTTTTATTGCTGTAACACAATAATTTCCCTAACAGAATCAATAAAGTATATCTATCTATCAAGCTATCTATCTATCTATCTATAATAATAATAATAATAATAATAATAACAAAAATTGGAAGCAAGGGTGAAATTTGTAGAGCCAGCAAATTTTTTAAAGCCAAATTACCCAGTTGCTCAATATAAATATACTACAGCGGTCCATATCAAATGGCTATTTTTAATATATCTCCATATTGTGCATTTTGTCACTGCAAATTATCTTCTTTACACACTGACATATACAGACCCTAAGCAATGACTTGTACATATTGCACAGAGAAAGAGAGAGAGAGAGAGAGAGAGAGAGAGAGGAAAAGGACAGGAAATGGGAGGTTTTGTACATTGTTTCTCCCACCCTCTAGTAGACCCGAGACAGGAAGTGAAAAAAGCCGAGAATCTAGGAAACAATACTGAATGAGCTGGATTCATTCAACAGACGGGAAACACTGATAAGATCCAACTCATCTAAACGGCTCAGCTGCAGTCTACAGCATAAACCTTGCTCATTACGTACAGGATATAAAGATGTTCTTGGCGTTGATTTGATTGTGTACAAGATGGAATTGTATGATTAATTCCTTTTATACTACAGCACTGTTGAATTCTCTAACCCGATTGGTCAGAAGGTGATACATTTACTATTACAGCAGAGTAGGCTGTAATTCAAATCACACATTTATCCATTCATTTTAATACATTATTGCTTTTATAGCAAAACAAGGCCTTGTACAGTGGATGTTCCAAATTAATAAACAACTTTTTTTTTGTTGGTAAAAATCCATTCACAATGTTATTTAATAAAGGGAAACATAATCAACAGTATTGAAGTAGTCTTTATCATCCGCTATATTCCAGAAGCTTTCCATCACAGGAAATTCTTCATGACAGATGACGTGATGCTTTCTCTTTTCTTAGTAAAGAATACGAGGCTGGTAATGAAACAAATTCAACAATGTTAAATGTAACCAGAAATTCCTTACATATTTTTTTCTGAATATGCTGTTTAAATTTTTTTTTACTTTATTATGGTTATTGTAACTGTAGCTTACATCAGGATACATCACACCAGCCAACTTTTTATTATTTATGGCAGCATACCAGAATGTGTTTTATTCCTTACTTGGTACATTATTGTAGATGTAGATGTAGATTATACATGTACAGATTCACCTTAACAGTATATCATGAAAAGCCCTTATCTCTGAATATTATCCATAGCTCATCCAAAATCATATCGCTTATCTAGAGTGCATTGTGAGATATTATAGATCTAAGGCCTTAATTGGAAGCAATTAATGAACTTGCAATTTTGAAATTGTACATGATACTTGCAAATCTTAGTGCTTTAAAGCTACCAAGCTGTGAGTTCCTAGTGTCAGTTAAAGTCAATAGACTTAACATAGATGTTTGTTCTAGTGACTCGTAACCTGTGGTATGTGAAGGGAAGCACAAAGGAAAATCTAATATCTTTCCAACAATGATTAAATAGCCTAGAATATGTGAAAATGAAATGTCCCTCCAACTCAGGAGTCCAAAGCAGGTCAGCATATTCTTTTGGATTTTAGACATTTGTATCCAGGTATGTGCTTGCATTTGTCTCATAAAGAAATAAAGTTTCTTTACTGGATTCATGTTCACCACTCCTTTAAAGGAATGGCATAGGAAAATAAGTAGTTTGTGTTTTGTGGTTAGTATGTGAGTTGTACATACACAAGATATTAACTTGTGTGCCCAAGATAATATTTTGTTTGCACAAGATAAATGCTAAATGAACTACAAGCCCAATGAAAGTCTTCTACCCAGTGACACCACAATGATGCATCATGAGGAACATTTAAAGAAAAACAAGCAAAGCTGAATGTCCCTATTGAGGCTTCCAGAATAAAATGTTTTAAACAGAAATAAAGAAACTAACTAATAATGCAAACTAATTGCATGCAGGCCAACACTTTTAACATTCTTTTTTCCAAGGTATAATATAAAACTGAAGAACACTTGCTGTTGAACGTTTGTTTCATTATGGCCCAGAGGCAAGGAACAAGTTAGTATAGCGAACATGGAAGCAATCTTTTTATGGCTCCACTGACAGAAATAACAGTGGATTTCTTTAAGCTCTTACTAGCTAATGATACTGAACTAAATATACTAAATTTGTAATGCTGGCTTACTTTATAAGCTGTAGCCTAATGTTATATTAGCTATGACATTTTTGTAGCTTGCTAGATAACAAATAAATGCTGCTATCTGATTGAGATCCTGCTTAGTTTATGTGCAGGTAGGGAGCAAATTATGTAATTTTCTATGCATGACGGTAAGTGTTTTGCACCAGTCTAATTGCCCAGCCAATTACTTGGCCACACCGTTGTAGAATTTCTGGCTATGCATCTGGTCCGGAAACACATTTCATAATTTTATGACCTGCACTTTTAAAGTATACTAATTATGTAGCATTAAAAGCATTACGTTAAAGCTATGTGGAGCCTATTCCAGGAGACTTAGGACACACCCTGGACGGGGTGCCAATACCATGCAGGGCACAAACACATACCCATGGTCAGACACTCATTCATACAATATGGCCAATTATTATAATCTGCATGTCGTTAGACTGTGGGAGGAAACTGGAGTACCCAAAGGAAAACCACCAAGCACAGGGAGAACACGCACACAAACCTGAGGTGGGAATGAAACCTGGAACCTGGAGGTGCAAGGTGACAAATGCTAACCACTGGCTTCTTAGTACATAGTTTTACTTATGTAGATATAAAACATGTGGCTATGTAACATTATTAAGTTTGAGTAGTTATTTATAAAAGGATGTGATTTATTCACCTATTGTGGAACAGACAGTTAGGGATACTTCAGATGTCTCTATGTAAGTATGTAAGTATGAGTAACTGTTCACAGATTGGAACGCATCTTACGTCACAGCTCGTGAGAGCGCGCGGTCAGCTGTGCGCGCCCTCGCCGTCATTTTTCCGAGGCAGCGCGCGTTCCCGCGCTTCATCGCTACGCTACCCGCTTGACTTCTCGGCTAGACTCAACCGTTTTCTCATTCATATTTCACCAAACTCGGGCGACGTCAGGGTGATACGATTCATAAAGCTGAAAAATATTGTGCGGTACTGACGAAAAGACGGAAAAGAGTCCTGAGTTGGAGGCGGAGGAAAAGTTTTGGCGTGTCGGCGTCAAACCGTAAGTTTGTTTCCTTTCCATACTTGGACTGTGTGTTGGAAATAGGGGGGGAAATATTCTAGGACTTGTTTAAATTTTCCGTTTTGAGTTTCTGTATGTCTGGTGTGTACTTGTGTTTGGTATGACTACGGACAAACATTTTTTTCCCACTGCTTTTAGAAATAATGTTTGACCGGTTAAGGGGGAAAAAGTTGAGATGACGTTGAAAAGTCTTATTTAAGGTGGTGGTGTCCCAAATGGAAGCGCGCGTGCACTTCATAGGGTGTAAGAGCCGTTGTTTGCTACAAGTTCATGTAGTGCACTTAATAAATATAAATATAGTGCTTAATATAAATATGTGTTAAGTGCATAAATAATATAATCCAGTTCATGTATATTATTAAACATAATATACAGTAATGCACTTGATAAATATTATGTAATAAACTAGTCAAGTCCATGTGCCACAAGTTTAGAGCAGGGGTGACATTACTGAAACTACTCCTACTATTACTACTAATAATAATAATGAAAAAAAATATGATGATTAACATACAGTGCCATTACATACACACTCACAAACCCCACTTAGTCATACACTGAGTAATCCTTTCAGTCTTTAAGTAAGTATCATGTTGAAGCAAAATCATAGTGTCTGGCATGACATATTTTTCTTCTCTGTACACACCTGAACTCAGGTAATGAGTGAGTTTAATAGCCGTGTGTAAGGTATTTGCAAAATTACACATGATGGGTCTTCAGTGCTCCTTCAGAAGCTCCGCCCCAGATCCTTGCTTTAGTACAGGTTCATAAACTTCAGTGCTCCAACCCAGATTCTTGCTTCTGTGCTCCTTCAGAAGCTCCGACCCAATCATTTTCCTCTGTGCAGTTTCCAAAGGTATGCCCCCAAATCCTTGCTTCTGTGCTCAGTAAGAAGGTCCGCCCCAAGTTCTTACTTCAGTGCTCCTTCAGAAGCTCCGCCCCCACACTCAAAATTGTTTTGTGGTTTGTGTCTGTCTTATAGTTTACAGAACCACCACAGTATATGACAGCCAAATATATATATTTGGGACACAAACATTGTAGACATCAAGCAGATCATGAGATGTTTGACATAGTGTATTGGATTAGAGTTGCTGAATCCTCATTTAATATAAAAAAAATAAAATTAGCTGAACTCCAAGAAAGCAGATAACATGTATGTACTGTAGATCCTACAAAACATAAAAATGTGCAGAAACCAATTAATTACAGTACATTTCCTTCATGACACCTAATTAATGCATCTTTTTAGTTTGTTTCCAAGTTTCCACACAGTGTAACACATTGCTACAGTATCTGCTTTCTTCTGCTTACAAGTGCTCGCAGACATACAAGATGTACTATTTTCAATGTGATCTAGGGGAGAGAAAGTATGCCATCCCTCCCACACGCATAGCCAGGTTTACTCTTTCAGTAATGGCAATCAAACTTATTTAATGGTAGACTTTTTATGGTGGACAGAAAGCTAAACGACTGATGACCTTAGAGTATTCCTTTGAACATAAACTTTTATTATAATAGTTGTATGCAAGGGTTTGTGCATATCATGAACAAATGACCTGTTTCGTTGCTTCAGGTAAACAACAGTTTGTTTTTAAAAAGTAACATTAGTTGAAAATCATGGGATATGCAAAGGTTTTGACTTTCATCAAGTTTTAAAGTCTCAGAAGTTAATTAGCTTGTTAGGCCATGAATCAGCAACAAGGACCTCATCTAAAGCTGGGAATGCACTACACAACAGACAGACTGAGAACTGATTAATCCCGACATTAGTAGGACACATTTGATTTTTCATAGCTGACCCTGGATGCTGTCGCATAGTGTATGCTGGTCACGATTGGAGAATACATACTGTCTATAGCCATTGAACATAGTGGAGGCAGTTTTCCTGCTTTTGTTTGTTTTTTCACCTTCCATAGCACAGATGCTGACACATTAAAACTGTCTGTCTTGCCATGTTTGGGTATTTTTCTTCTCCTGTTTCTTCTTCATCTTGAAAGTTTACTTTTGGTACATTACATGTGTGGCTTGTTAGGCCCAAGTTCTGGAGTCTATGATGCCTCATCAGGCGCAGTTGTTAAGTGTATGAGCCACTGTTTTTGAATGGTCATAAAAAATTTTAAGGAGGCCAGTCAGTCAGTTTATACTACCAATCTTTTCAGAATCTTTTAGGAAAGTAAAATGTGTAGTGTATCCCAGCTTAACCAGCTGACTGAGGGCCAAAAAATGAATCTAATTACGGCCTACAGAGCAGTTGAAGGCTATAAAAAGTGTTTCGAGCTCACAATTTACAGTGTCGAAAATGTCATTAAGAAATGGTAGAGCTAAGGCAGGATCTGGAAGACCAAGAAAACTTTCAGATAGAACTTCATACGCTGGGAGAAAAAGCTAATCAAAACCCCAAAATGATCTTAAACAGCCTGTGCATATAAGATGGCCTAGGAATATCTCCGAAATAGAAATTATTTACAAGGAAGAATGGGGAATGGAAGGACTCTTACCCATTTTATTGTTTATAGATTTTTTTTACATTGGCCAAATATTAAGTAAATGCACATTAACATTTGCAAATATGTAAGTTGGGGATGAGCGAACAAACTTTTGATTACAACTGTATGTTTGTAATTATGGGCTTGGTAACCAGTAGTTCCAGTGCTAAAGTAAAGAACCAAATGTCAGAGACATCTACATTTGACAGTGAAAAATGTCCAAACTGTCCCTTTAAAACTGTTTTATACCTTGTCACTGGTTGAATTCTTGAATCTGATTGGTCAGATTTTGTTATTGAACAGCAAATAAAATATACTGTAGATACTTCTCAGATGAAACCTGTAAGGAGACATTTAAATTGAAGAAAATGGAGTTCATTGGCTCAGAGTTTTGGGAAACCTGTTCCAAGGAGTTCTTGGCTGCAGGCAAAGGTTAGGACAGACAAAGTTTTTGGTTATGTGACAGGCTGCTTTTTGTTTTCTCATTATTCTCTTCAAGAGAGTTAAAAGAGGCTGGTGTGGGTATGACTGTTTACATGTACAGCATAAGTGATCACAGGGTCTTGGTTGTTTTGCAGATGTTCCATATTGTTAGCTGTAACTGTAAACTGTTTACAGCACATGATGTTGCTTTTTCACACACACACAAAAAAGAAAAAACATAATTATCAAAGATGAAAGTGAGAGCAACTGGAGAATTGAGAGTGTTGATGGCTTTAAAAACAAGCCTAGGCCGTGAGACATAAATGTATATGGAACATTGTGTTTTGGACCACTCCTGTCTTCCCCTTCAGGCTGTAAATCACTGCTTCCCAGCCTTGTCCCAAGGAAAGTTAACAATTTTTAGTACGTATCCTATGTGTTTTTCCTGTTCCCATCAGCTTATTAAGACACCTTTCAGGAGGTTAAATAGGTGTGTTGAAGAAGAAAATACAATTAAACGGGGATTACAGGAGCTAGATCAGTGCTGTCTGCAAATCCTTTGCTCATGGATGAGTCAGAGCCGAGAGTGAGGTGTCCTCAGGAGGTTTACTTTGAGAAATAAACATTGAGGTGGCTGTTGTTTAGGGTGGCGGTTCATCCTGCTATTCTGGTCTGCTCTGAAAGATGAGTGAATACGCAGGAACTAGTTTCGGGAGCAGTAACAGTTGCATAACTTTTCAGAAAAATGCACTCAGAGTAGAAAATT
>JAQMYL010000037.1:23642025-23654226 GCA_030014365.1 Clarias pachynema | reverse complement strand
AAAGATGGAGGAAGGTCTTAGTAGATTCTCTGCAAAATAAAAAGATGCTGTAAGTAAGTACACAAAAGTAAGTAGACAAAAATTATTATAGTTTGTTAAATAACTATATTTAGCATTGGGAGAAAAAGGTGTGGTATAAAAAAACACTGGGGCGTTGTAGGACAATAATCTTTGACAATACACCAACTCATTATGGTTTGATTATTTGGCCTAAACCGTGTGATCTCTTCTGCTTTATTCCTGTAAAGAATTCATATGGATTACATTACATTTCACTATTGTCATTTTATTTTATTTAAAGCAAAATCTATATGTACTGTATGTGACCACACAGAGAGAGAGAGAGACAAAATGGATTTAGTGATGTATCGCAATTTTTTCATGGGGCAATTCATGTGTCGCTACACTGACTCTAAAATTTATTTTTAAAAAGTTTTTAATGTTTATTTTTTTTGCATTTGAATTGATAAAATGGTGCAGTTTCTTTATAATCCTAAACTATTCACACACTGGCAGGCAGAACATCATCCTGAGGTAGGAGTGAATTGTTTGTTTAGAATTGTAACAAAATTTACAACAACAATAATAATACTAATAATCAGAATATTTATAAAATAAAATACAAATTGAATCGGCACCTACTGTGTACATATCATGATAATATTGTATCAGGTCCACATTGGGCAACTACAGAGCCATGCAAAAGTATTTATATCACTTGAACTTTTCTACATTTTGGCATATTACAACCACAAACGTAAATGCATTTTATTGGAATTTTATGTGATAGACCAAGACAAAGTGGCAAAAAAATGTTTTTAAAAATTTTTCAAAAATTCAGTCAATGTTTTTGTAGAACCACCATTCGCTGCAATTACAGCTGCAAGTCTTTTGGCATATGCCTCTACCAGCTTTGCAAATCTACAGAGCGAAATTTCTGCCCATTGTTCTTTGTAAAATAGCACAAACTCGGATGAAAAGATTGGATGAAGAGCGCCAATTTTCAAGTCTTGCCACAAATTGGATTTAGATCTGAACTTTAACTAGGCCATTATAACACACAAATAAGCTTTGATCTCATTAACATTTCATACAAACTTCCATGATTCTTTTGATTGTGAAAAGCTGCTTTGCGATAATGATAATTGTTAAAAGCACTATAAAAATAAAATTGAATTGATCTAAACCATTCCATTGTGGCTCGGACTGTATGTTTAGGGTCGTTGTTCTGCTGGAAGGTGAACCTCTGTCCTAGTCTCAAGTCTTTTGCAGACTTGCAAGTTTTCCTTTAAGATTGCCCTGTATTTGGCTACATCCATCTTCCCCTCAACTCTGACCCGCTTCCCTGTACATGCTAAAGAAAGCATGCCGCAAGCACCACAGTGCAAAGTGTTGGCCAGACATAGCTTTTTTTTATCCAAAAAAGCTCATGTTTGCTGTGTCCCCTACATGGCTTGTCGCAAACTACAAAAGGGAGTTCTTATGCTTTTTTTCAACAATGGCTTTCTTCTTTCCACTCTTCTATAAAGGCCAGTTTTTGGAGTAAATAACTAATAATTGTCCTGTGGACATATTCTCCCACCTGAGCTGTGGATTTCTGTAGCCCCTTCAGAGTTACCATGGGCTTCTTGGCTGCTTCTCTGCTTGATGGAAGGTCATGTCTTGGTAGGTTTGCAGCCGTGCCATACTCTTTTCATTTTTGGATGATTGACTGAATAGTGCTCTGTGAGATGTTCAAAGCATGGGATATTTTTTTTAGTAACCTAAACCTGCTTTAACTTTATCCCTGGCCTGTTTGGTGTGTTCCTTGGGCTTCATGTTGTTGTTTGTTCACTAATGTTCTATAACAAACCTCTGAGGGCTTTGCAGAACAGCTGAAATTTATACGGAGATTAAATTATACACGGGTGGACTCTAATTGGGTGATTTCTGTAGGCAGTTGGTTCTGTATTTTAGTAAAAAAAAAAAAATTTTAAGCATTTATCATTTTCCTTTCACTTCACAATTATGCCGCTTTGTACTGGTCTATTACCTGAAATCCCCAGAAACGTATATTTACGTCTGTGGTTGCAACGTGACAAAATGTGAAAGTTCAAGGGGTGTAAATACTTTTGCAAGGAACAGCAAAGCACCAATATGACACACTAAAAATCATGCCCTTGTTTAAAATATGATAAATTGTGAAAGCTGTAAGAATCTACACAGAGAGAAGTAGGTTTTTTTTTCTTCTTACAGCTAATAGAAATTGTTTGACTTTTGAGATCCATTTTAAACATTACACAAGGACCTGAGACAGCATAGCCATGTTGTCTCCTGGGTTTTGTTTCTGCTTCTGTTAATTCTGAAAGACAGTTGTTTGGATTGGGCCCCATATAAACTCACACATAAGTGTCCAAGCACCTAATATAAAAAGATTTTCAGAAGTGATGTAAAGCACTCAATAGAGGACAGTGCTTGGTGCCAGCTGCATGATACCAGCAGATGGCACTCTTCTCTTCTTTTTGTGCCACTTTACATCTGGCTGCTCTTTCCATTCCAGAAACACAACAGAAACTCATCAGATCATCATTTGATGTTGAGCTTTAAAATACTTTAGATTGGTAATAAACAACAAATTTTACAAAAATGAAAAAATACTTTCTTAAATAGGGGTGCATATGGGTATAAATTGAAGGATTTGTTTAAATTTTAGTGTGTAACAGAAAATGTTTATCTCTGTCTAGCTGTCCTTGTCTCTCTGTATCAGTCTCCAAGTCTGTCTGTTTTTCTCTTTAAGGTCTGTCTGTCTGTCAAGCTCTAGTCTGTCTCAATGTCCATCTCTTTCTGTCTTTCCCTATTTCTAAGTATTCCTAAATATCTCTGTGTGTCCGTCTTCCAGTATCTGTCTCTCTGTCTGTTTCTCTTTGTTGTTGTTTGTGGTGACTGTGGGTTACTGATTGGAGTAATGGGGGTTCATGGCTGATCCCGTGCTCTGAACCTCTGACACCAGCTTCCTACCTGGGAAATGTGAACAAGAATTTCACTGTTCTGTAAGGTAGATTACAAATAATAGTATCATCTTCTTATGTCTGTCTCTGTCCAATGTCTCTTTTTATCTCTGTCTATCTCACGTTCCATTTCCATCTTTTTGGTTTCTCTCCCTTCCCTGGTGTCTCTTATTCTACAGCAATGTCTATATCACCCTTTCTGTCATTGTCTTTTTTCCTATATCTATATGTGGGAACAGCATTTTATGTTGAACATACTTATGGGAGCATATTTTTCTGACTTGTACAAATAGCACCGTCACACTCCTTAATCATGACTGAAATATTTAATGTGCCGATACTTACATTTGTTCATAAGTGGGTACAGTGGAACCTTGGATTACGAGCATAATTCGTTCCGGAAGTGGGCTCGTATTTCAAAACATTCGTAAACCAAATCGAAATTTCCCATAAGAAATAATGGAAACTAAAATTATTTGTTCCCCAGCCCCAAAAAATAAATACATAAAAATAATTAACACAAAATATAAAAATGTAAAAATAAAACAAATCAACCTGCACTTTTACACAGATTTTATCATGATACCTTGGTGCTAATTCAATTTGTATCTGTCTATCTATCCATTGCGATTCTGTAAGTATCAGGATTTTATAAATATCCCTTTCCAATATTTTTTTCCTAGATTTTTTTTTTATAATTCTAAACAAACTTAGCAAGTAATTGCTCCATTGTGATTTCTGCCAATGTGTAGATTAGAACAACAGCTGAAGAATTATAGAGGAATCGCAACATTTTACCACTTCAAATGCAAACATGAATAAAATTTATATATTTTTAAAAAAATCGATTTTGGAGTCAGTGTGGTGATACATGAACACTTAGCATTATGTCAGCTATTGCTAAGGCTTTAATTATTTTTCCAGACAAGCAAAATATGCAACTAGCCATCCCTGTCTATGTCCTCATGGAAGACAGGTTCCGGGTATGTAGATCAGGTCGAAATTGTTCTTCTGTGTAAGACTTTATAATTGCAATGACATGAGTATGTGGGTCATTTTATAAATTGTGTGTCCATGTAAGTAGATCCTGACCTCCTGTAAAATGAGTAGAGATGGTCCTAGGCTGTTTTGTAGTAAGCTCTTGGGCATCAGAATGTATTTTGCTGACACTGGTTTAAATACACACAGTGGTTGGAGTTTTCTGATGTTGCCAGCAGTTGCAGTGGGAGACAGAGTCGTCCTGTAAAAATAGCACATGTGGAAAGCAGCTGTGGGGCCACAACACAACAGCATGGCTACTTCTCTTGGTGTGTTTGTGTCTGTGTGCGCGCCCGTGCCTGGACGCTATGTCGGAGACTCTGAGTCACACAAAGGTTGTGGTGTTCACTCAGGATGTTCTGCATTTATTCACCATGGCAAACACACTCACACATGTGGACACGCTCATGAGCACACACACATGCCCCATTTCAGATGTGCCCTGTGATTATGGTGCCCACCCGTCTGACGTGATATGTAATTATCTCCTGAAATAAAACACGCACACTGGGCATGTAAGGACAGCCATGCCAATTGGACTGACGGCTCTTGAGATCCATCTTGATCTGTCTTTGTCTCTATCACTCCTTCCTTAAATTATTTTTTTTGCTTTTTTTTTTTATATGCATCTATGCATTTAGTCTCATTGTCTCACTCTGTCTGTATGGCATTTGTGTCTGTCTCGTTTGCTTGGCCTCCTCCCCGCCCCCCTTCCTCCCTCCGTCTCTGTCCATTGGCTTTCTATCATCCCCCATGTGTTTCTGTTTCTCTCTTGCTGTGTCTGCTTCTGTCTTTCTCAGAATTTCTCTCTTCCTGTTTCTCCCATCCTCTGTCCATCTGCTTGTGTTTCTGTCCCCCCCACCCACACTTAGACTTACTTCTAATAATTGAACGCATCTCTCTTTTATGTGTTAATGTTTCTGTCACTGTCTTGATGCATTAACTTCTCTTAAATTACTCCCTTCTCCCCTTTTTCCAATTTGTCATATATTCCTTACTCCTGCAATCTCTGATAATATTGAGTCATCGCTGATGTGAAGTTTAAATAGGAACATTTAAATAGAGATCTAGAGTCTCCACTGAGGACTGACGTGGGTTGTTAACTGGTTGTGAACATTATAAGCAAGAGACGGTGAAACACTGAGATGAACTCTGAACCTCGGTCAGGTGGACGCTAAACAGAAAAGCAGACACTGACTGTGGGTTGTTTCAATATTATATAACTTGCTGCTTAGATAAAACAATAGGACTAATACATATTCTTGTGTTGACTACCTTTGGGCATATAAAGTTTAATTATCAACTTTTACTTGGGTCGTAATACAAAAGAATCTGCCTTTAAAACGAATATTGGCACTCGACCATAAGATAAGGTCTCCTAAAAGTATATTGCTATGTATTTAGTTTTAGTAAGATATACGCATGATGAAAAGTTTATTATTGCAGCAATAAATTATTTTCCCTATATGTGGTTTGTATGGAGTGGATAAACAATGTCTTTATGGTCTGGGTTAAAGCAGCCTAGACTGGAACTATGACCTTTTTTCAGAAGATAAAAAATCTAAAGCAATGGATAAATTCTAGACTAAACTAGCTAAAACTATAAAGAGGATGCATTTGTATTGTTCTGGTACAACAAATGTATCAAAGGGTAAATTTTAATAAATAAAAGTCTCTCAGTACCATGTACACAACTTACATTGAATTGTAAAATATCTGTTCAGTTTTCTTCCAAAGAACCCAAAAATATCTGTGGACAAGTGATAGAGACACGTGCTAGAAAACCTGCAGTCGTAATTATAGGTGGTTCTACACATTTTTGTGGGTAATACTTAGGCAAGAAGTTAATTAAAGCTTTTTTTTTTGTTTAATTAATGTCTGTGTTGCAGTTTTTCATTCTAATTAAACACATCAATAATCAATCATTAATGATTTAATAACAAAATGTATTTATTTTAAGTTAGTACATAGTACAGTACATAGGGAAAAATCAATGAGCCCCAAATAGAGTAAGAAACAGTTGATTTTGTCTATTTCTTCATTCATACTGTAACAAGACCACTAAACAACATAATGTCCAATATTTTACATCCCCTAAACTACTACACTTTTGTGGCATGCAGGTTAATAGATACGTGAGCTACAGAGAAATATTATGTAAAACAATATTGGTTGATGCATTTGTAGTTGGATAAATTAATGATTAATCGAAAATCCTTAGTGTAAATGAAGTACATTTAAATTCCATGTGGTAAAACTGATAAATTATATCTTCACTGCACAGGAAGCAAAAGGTGCAATTTTGGGTAAAACCCTATTGGCTAAAATGTTGGTATAGTTCTCCATTTTACATATACAGTAAGTATTAAATATGGTGAGTGTGCCTTCTGACTGTATAACTGTGATTGATGGGCATAAAAGGATGAGTAGGATAAAAAAGCCTGACCCCAGAAGTTTGCAAGTTGAAGTCTAAGTTCAGGTGGGTGCATTACGGGGAAATACTCTAATCATTTAATGGTGCTTAGACTCCGAATACCCGCATTATTACTCAATGAGATTGTCAAGCTGCAAGAATGTAAGCAATTTCTGTACAAAGAAAACTGTAACTCAGCTACATGACATGGCAGGTTTCTGTAAAGGAGTGTCGGTTGGGTGGACATGAATAACTGTGGACTTAAGCACTGTTTATCATTTTTACAAAGAAGCACTTACAGTTTTATCAGGGGCGGGTTTGTATGTATCCAGGTGAACGAACTCTAACTAGCTTCGGATGTGAACTCAATAACAATCGATAAAGCAGGGTGTGTGCACCCTGATGGAAATAGTTGAGGTTGTGCAAAGACATTTACTATACAAGGACAGAAGGTGAAATTTGAAAGAGGTTAATGCATCAAGCTGTTAAAACACAAAATGCAGTATAAACTATAAAACATCATTATCAAATGTTTTATCCAAACTATTTTTGGGCAATTTTGGAAAATGTAGGGATGTTTTTTTTTTTCCTTTTAAGGTATTATATGGCATATATTATGTAATTAATTATAAATTTAATCCTAAAAGACAGGAAACATTTTGACCATTTCTGATTTGCAGAGTAAGCAGGATGGCATATTGTCCATAAAAAACATTATCAGCTGGATTTTTAGTGATGTGTAGCAAATGATTCTTTAAAAATCTGCTGCTATATTTTTTAATCTTTATTGAAATCTGCTATGCAGTAAATCAATGTGATATTTATAGCTGTAGCTTTTAGTGTTGCAGATTCCACACATTTTTGTAAACTGATAGTCACACACATTAACAGTTAATAATCAATTATTCATTAATAATTAATAATAACCAGGGGCACATTTCCTCCTCAGTTTAAGTTTTATTTAAACAATCCTACCGGGGGAAAAATAGGGTGTTTCTCATATACTGATTCTTCCTCCACAGTATCAACATTGGCCACCCTATATATTGAAATTATTTTTTTTAATGATTTAAAATGGGTAAAATCTTATTTAAATTAGTACAAGAATTGTGCTAAACAATGTGCTTCCGAGCTGTCAGTTCACTGAAAGTGTTTTAGAACAACCGAGATCAGTTTTGTGACTGAGCTCTTTATGGGGAAGAAAAAAAGATTGCAGAAGGGCAATAGATAGTAACCAAGCAACTCAATCTGATGTTCAGGAAAGGAATCACAGAGACCCAAAGTTTTAAATAAGTTATTAGTGAATACAGCATTCCTTGTAAGGATAGCTAAGCTAACATTAGCTTACAGCTGTGTTGTCGAGATTTCCACTAGGTCTGCAGGATTAATTGAAAAAACATCACAATCATGATGCATACATACATGCAATCTCATTTCTAAATGACTATAATCGACTTGTATGTATTTCCCTGCATTCAGATCATGCTGCATTCCCGTGTTCATTTATGTACTTGGCGAAAATCCCAGATTGTCCGGGAGTAGCACTCATTTGTCACACTCGCACAGTGTGAAACAAAACTATTAATTCAACAATCAGGCCAGAGATTAACGAATGATTCAGACATACAACCCGATCACTTCTCTTATTCCTCTTGCCTATTTATCTGCTGTCTATGTACATGTAACAAGGAGGCAGCCCTAAACAGACTAGTCAGTTTACTTGGTGGAGTTTTAGTAGAACCTGGTTATTTTCATGCCATAGACCAGTGCCTAAACCTGTGCCCTGCACTCATATTTTATGTTTGCTCGCTCTAGTTCTTACTCGTGCTCAATATCACACCCCTGTGCTTACTCAATTCCAAACAGAGACTAAAAGAGGAACAATACCAACCAATCAGAAGCTTACCAGATAAGATCGAAAGCTACAATAAAGTACAGTAAAACCTCGGATTGCGAGTAACACAGTTTGCGAGTGTTACGCAAAACGAGCAAAGATTTTTAATCAATTTTGACTTGGAAAACGAACAAGTCTTGGTTTACGAGTACCGAGTATCATGTATCACGCATGCACTTCTTGTTTTGACGCCGAGCGTCACGTGATCACAACTGAGCCAACGTTTTTTCTCTCTCTTGCGCTGCGGAATTGTGGGTAATTGTGGGCACACTCCGCAGCGCCAGAGAGAGAAAAACACACACACACACAGCGCCTGCGCGCATAAACGGAAATACTTATCTGTCGGGATTTATTTTAACTTTTTTTAAAGGTAAAGTGCAGGTTAATTTTTTATTTTTACTTTATATTTTGTGTTAATTATTTTTATGTTTTTTTTTGGAACTGTGGAACGAATAATTTGAGTTT
The DNA here is from genome assembly GCA_030014365.1 of Clarias pachynema. Lineage (NCBI taxonomy): Eukaryota > Metazoa > Chordata > Actinopteri > Siluriformes > Clariidae > Clarias > Clarias pachynema. Next base: position 23,645,429 of record JAQMYL010000037.1, on the reverse strand, counting down.
CCATTATTTCTTATGGGAAAATTAGCTTTGGTTTGCGAGTGTTTTGGAATACGAGCCCGCTTCCGGAACAAATTACTGTATGCTCGTAATCCGAGGTTCCACTGTATACTAGAAGTATGTTAAGAGCAATAATTTTTTTACCTTTGCCAACAAAACATCAAGGTAAATAGAATATTTTTATGATTGTCAATGATTAATATTGTTTGGCACACTCTCTCTCCATCTGTGTTTTGTACAGACTTTATAGTGACCTGTTGACTCTGAGGATTGAAGCAACCATTTTGAACTGTAAATGATTGATGAAAGAATTCAGTAAACTAAGAAATTAGGTAATTTTCCTCTGGGGTTAATAAAGATCTTTTTTGAATCATAAAATCCGGTTCTTGTGTAATTAAAGGAAGAAATTCTATAACCCTGATGTACAGTATGTCACAGAGATGATTTTTTATTAATTGGTTAATTCTTTCATCAACCTATGCACATCAGAACAGGGACAAAGAGTAAAATGTTTAAACATTTAACACATCTGTAAAATGTGCAACTACAAACGAGGCCATCAGAATTCTCATTCTTTAACTGAGACTGTCAGCACCCATCAGGTGGCACTGCAGTGATTGCCACAGTACTGGTAATATAGGTCATGCTATATTTAGACCTTCTCTCTAAAGCCCTCAACCAATTAAGGATGCTCTACTCATACACCGATGCCTGGTGTATATACAGTACGTTCACTAAATATGTTTATTGAGTCCACATAATTACATTGCATGGAATGTGCAATGAATCGTTGCAAGTTTTAAGTTTATCTCAAGTTATTTCTGCGCATGGTGAAAACGAAACTTCATCCCCAAAACCTGGGATGTCAAAAGTGAGAGAATTTTAAAAGAGAGAACTGATGTGGCCTACAACTGCCATGCACAAGAATCTCAAATTCTTGGAGCTGTCCAGCCACACAAACTGGAGGAAATTAGTTTGACATGCCCAGCATGATACAAAAGCAGCTGGAACACCAGCATTACTGTCTATGATCAAGCTATTTTTACATCTGACTTTTACATTGACCCCAAAGACACATCAAAACATTTATTAAAAAAAAAAAAACATTTATAGCTATTTGTAAGCTTTTGGAGCACCAGCCCTGTCCAAAAAAAAGTGGATTGTGCTAAAAAGTCAGGTCCATGCAAGGAAACCAAAATGTAATTGAAGACCACTGATTCTGAAAAACAGTGGTCGAATGTCTAACATGAATTCTGCCAGAACCTTACCAAAAGAATCTGCTAAAGGTGGAACTTGCAGACATGCAACCAAATATTAAATGTGCTGTATATAATTTTGTCCATGTATGTGTAATTTTACTTGTGTTAATTTTAGAAAACCCAGAAAATGAACACTTGTGTGCCAAACTCTTCTATTGAATATGCATATTGTATAATCATTATGCCACTTAAAATAATTATTAGACCAGAATTACCGTAACATTCATATTCATTGAGGGTATGTAAACATCTATACCTGTCTATCTGTCTTCCTTTGTTTTCTCTCTATATATTTTTCTTTATTGCTCTCCTGAGTATTTCTCTCTCCCTAACCATATATATTTTTGTCTCTAACATTCTCTTTTTCTTCCCCCATGTTTACATCATCTTTGTCTAAATATGTTTGTCACGCACTCGCTCAAAAAGAAAAACATGTTGGCTAGGGTTTGGTACATTCTTCTATTTCTCATAAAAAAGTACAGTTCATCAGGCTTTTGAGAGAGTAGGACAAAAGTGGGACTCTGTGGGACTGGATGAGGATGATGAGCAACTGTGTCCCATTCTTCCAAACAGGAAGTTTAAATATTCTAATAGTCTATAATCCTGAGGTTCTGAGTGTCAGGGTCATGACTTTATGGGATTGTTTTGTAGCAGTGATTCTAGTATAGAAAAGATTAACTCAGCTACGTGACCTGGCAGCGTGTTAGTCGGGTGGATGCGAAGGACTTTGTATCAAGCTCAAACACTGCATAATTTTTTCCATAGAAGAGCTCATGGTATTATCAGGGTGTGTCGAAGTGTGTCCAGGTGAGTAGGGCATGACCAGCTTCTGTTATTGAAGGAAGTAACCAGCTATAAAAATCAGTGCATGCACCCTGCATGAGGCATTCACATTACGGACATGAAGATGGTGGACTATATGGAATCTTAATGAGCACTAAGAGCAGCTCCATCCTAATGGGAGCTTGCAGCCTGTGTGGTTGTTAAAACCTTGAGAATGGATTTACAGTAGGAGGCAGCTGACCTGCTGTTAAGATATTGCAGAAGTGAACTTTGGCTTGAAAAGAAATTCATTAGACATTGATCTCTGTGGCTGTGAGGTGTTGCTCATGTTTCACTTCAGGCTTTCTGACTGAACACCGAGGTCGCCAACACAACAGTTAATTTCACAGACAGCTGTAACGCGCACCAGAAGATACCATTACAGTCTCCCTGTGGAGCAGGAGCGTGTTGAATGTCCCCCAGAGGATTCGATTTGCAACTGGGTGTTACAGAAAACCTAAAAGCGCTTTTGTGCTAGCAGCTGAGAGCATGTTTGTGCTGTGCACGCTGCTACTGCTGTCCATCCACAGCCTGCTGAAAAGACAGAACACTGTGGAGCTTCATGAAGCCAAGGCAGCAGAGCACAGTGAGAAAACGGGCAAAAATTCACGCTATACACGGCGCAGGAAAGTGGGAAATCCTGTCAGTGGTGGAACCCGGGGCCAATGCAGGTCATGTTCCACCACCCAGCTGGAGGTACTTGAGTGCAACAAGAGAGCCCAGGTGAGAGACTGGAGAATGTGTGCACACAGAGAGAGTAGCATTGATGCAGATGAGCAAATGATTGAAGAAACAATTGTTTTTTAGCTTTGCTATAATAGTGATGGGTCAAACAGTGCTTTTCAGGGTTTCATGATGCTGATTTTATATGCTTTTATTAATGATGAGATGATCCAGGTAAGCATCTGAACACATGGGTGTTCAAGAAATTCTTTTTAAGGGTAGAAATGAGCCCAGTTTTAGTCCAATACAATGCCATTTGCTTTTGTGTGAAAAAGTGGCTTTGGAGAGAAGAAGGCTTAGCAGAACCAGTGAAGTGAAGACTTACTGCCTGTAAGTCCCATAGGGGTATGGATTTTCTGCCCGTCAGTCCCAGTAAATGGAGCTTGGTCTCTCCACCTGTCTGTTCCAAAGAGGGAGGTGTGGCCTCTGTACCTGTAAGTCCCAGTGAAGGGGTTGTGGCCTCGGTACCTGTAAGTCCCAGTGAAGGGGTTGTGGCCTCGGTACCTGTAAGTCCCAGTGAAGGGGGTGTGGCCTCGGTACCTGTAAGTCCCAGTGAAGGGGGTGTGGCCTCGGTACCTGTAAGTCCCAGTGAAGGGGGTGTGG
>JAQMYL010000037.1:23627693-23641925 GCA_030014365.1 Clarias pachynema | reverse complement strand
CCTCGGTACCTGTAAGTCCCAGTGAAGGGGGTGTGACTTCTCTCTCTGTAAGTCCCAGTCAAGGGGCTAGGAAGGAATTCAAGAATTGTCATTGTGAACACTGTAATAAATCATTGCATTTATATTAATACCAGGTCGTTTAATCACCAACTGTTGTATGAATGGCTGTGGTGACCATTGGAATTCTTCTTTGTTTCCATCCCCATTTTCTCTCTCTGTCTCTTTTGTCTAAAGAGAAAAAAGGAGGTGTTGGGTGTGACATGGTTCTCGCAAAAGAAGCTTGTGATATGTGATTAAGGAATGTTAAAGCTAAAGCAGAGCATGTTCCAGAGAAACATTAAAGACTTGCTTATTAATGCACACTTTAGAGAAGGAGGGGAATTCTCTGTTTTGGTCCTGTGCATAATCCGTTGTATGTGTGTGAGACATAGAGAGAGAGAGAGAATAAACAGTGCTGTAACAAGCTATAAACAATGAGGGGATAATCTGGTTTCTTCAGGTACTGTAAAATGTTTGATGCGCTTGTCATTAATCATGTGTTATTTCAGTACTGATCCATTTCTATAAGCACCTCTCTCTCGCTCTCACTCACTCACTCACTCACTCACTCGCGGCACTGACCTGAACCATAAAAAAATATATAAAAACCTCAGAAAAGCATTTCAGAAAAGCCTTTTGTGGCAAGCCCAGACATGATGGGTTTGAGAATGTCACTCATTCCATTTTACACTGGAAAATTAAAAGTTTCCAGATGAGGGTTCAATTAAATATTTAATATAATTATTTAGGGTTAAGCACCTAATTTAAATTGCCAGATATGCACCTCAAACCATGCTACGCTTTTTAGTATCTCTTTTTGTAGTACATATTTAGTATAGGGTTCTACGTGTTCTGATAATCGTGATGGTTCATGAGGATTATAGATCATCTGTTATTTATAAAAGTCCTTAAAAAAGGATGTTGCAGAGCTAATAATAATAACACCCATCTTGAAACCAAATGACTTTATTTTTCACGATATGCTTTGATGTCAGTATGTGATCGTCAGACTCAGTACGAAGTGCATCCCCAAGTGTGAAGGCCGATTTGTAAATTAAATGATGTATTTTTAAAATCCCTGCTTGGTTCCATATTTTATGCCCAGGAAAAACATGTTACAGTTTTGCACCGATTCACACTCAGGAGAGTAGTAGGGGTGAATTATTTTTCCAAATTATTTGACTCCTGTTCCAAATAATTAGAAATGTCTTTGTATGTTCCTTTTTACACCAGTCTCTCATCGGAAAGTTGGCGCATCATGGCTCAGATTTTTATTTAATGGTGTTTGAGTTTGTAACCCAGTTACTGAGCAGTGGGGAGGCAAGATGGAAAGTGTTTGTGTGTGTGTGTGTGTGTGTGTGTGTGTGTGTGTGTGTGTGTGTGTGTGTGTGTGTGTGTGTGTGTGTATTTCATCTTCAGAGAGCTGCATTTCTGAAGAAAATGAGGTCAGTGTATCTAAGAGAAATGAATAGGCTTTTAATATACAACCAGAATGTGTGAGCTCAGTTCGCTTAGCATGGGAAAATGCTGTTTTTTTTTTTTCTTTTTTGTGTGTTTGTCTTTTTTTTCTTTTTTTCTTTTTTTGTGTGTCTGTAATTAGAGCTGAAATATCTTCAGCGGATGGGAGGGTGACATTGCCATGGGAAATGTCCATAAGACAAGTCTCAGGTTGCTGTCCTGATAGACACCTCTAGTCTCAACCAGATTTCCTTGGTACTATACATTAATAATAATAATAATCTACTATTCGTATACAGTATGAATGTTTGTATTTCTTTAGAACATATCACTTTAATCTTTTTATTTCTATTTGGTTCCATCCATAGTACTGTATACTACATTCCTGTATTACATTTGTTGGTGTGTGTGATGATTGATTTGCTTCGATATCTGAGGCTGTACTGCAAGTAGTTGGCCATGTCATTCCAACACATGGCTGGGTAGGAGGAGCGAAGCATCTGCTGAAGTTAAAATATTTATTTCTGCAGCTATAGAGGGAGCGTTGGAGAAAAGATGGAGAGGAGGAGGGGGCATGCACAGTGACGCTACGTCCATTTCTGTTACTAAGGAATAGCAAGTGAAAGCATAGTGTTTGAGAGTGGCATAGTGTGTATGTGAGAGGGGGAGAGAGAGAGAGAGAGAGAGAGGGTGAAGGAGGGAGAAGAAGTGCAGGGGAAATTGTGTAGCAATGTGACAGTGCATGGTGGCGTGCGTACAGTTAGCGTTCGTGTGTGCTCGTCTCCATGGCAGAGGTGGGATGAAGAGAGCCGGGAGGTGAGTGCAGATGGATGGTACAGATTTAAAATGCTGCAGAATTTAGCTGGAATAAATGGAGCATTTGTTAGCTTGAGTGCTGTGAGCTTCTAGTTATAGCAGAGGCAGTGACCCTTTTATGTCTAAGAAATGTACAGCCTGCGATATCGACTCGTTCGGGATCAGGAGCAGCGCATGATATTTGACTTGGCTTGTGTAAACTTGTCATCCTGTGTGTGTGTATTAATGCGCATGAGACACAAAGGCTGATGTGCGATACACTGCAGACGGCAGCAGCCTGCTGGCTTCATTATGGCACACCATACAGGGAGCGGAGTGTGTGTGTGTGTGTGTGTGTGTGTGTGTGTTGAATAATTGATTCATATGGCTGGTCTAATGAAATGCTCTTTGTCAGTAGTAGCTCTCTGGTCGATGGTCCCGATCTATAAACTGATTATTAAATTCCACTGGATATATTGTCGCATTTTTCATATCGTCATATAATAATGTACTCCCTCATACAGAACAAAAATGATTTGTCATCATTCAAAAAGAATCATGTGTTGTAGGAATATACAGTATATTTCCCCATGTAAGTGGCCTGTCGGAAATAGGCCACTTACATATGATGCATACAGATGTGCATAATTTAAAAAAGCAATTTGTAGTACTTATTTATACTGATATCCTTTGTTCAAAATAAATAAATAAAGCATACCAGTGTGATTCGTATATTGCTATAGTGTGCATTAGATTACGCTGGTTTCCTGTTTTTTTTTTTTTTTCTGCTCTTGAAATTAGCCCCCTGTTGGAGCACAGCTTCTCAGCTCTTCATTTTTCCTCAGGCAAATGTCGTTTAATAAATGGAAGGCTTTTGTTTCAGCTCATTTCCCAGGCAGCAAAATGATGAACTGTTTTTTATGTAAGATAAAAATAAAATAGGACAACTCAATAATCCATGCATCCAAGACAGCCAGGTTTTATAACAGTATTTTGGCATTTTAATTTGTAGTTTAAGTATTTTAGTATAGTTTAGTAAAGTTTAGAAAAGTCATTACTAGGTTAAACAACCAGGTATATAAATACACTACCTCCTTATTTTAAGTTATTAATTGGAACGTTGCTTCATTTTAAAGGGGTATTTTATGCTTTAGGGAGGACTTGGGGCACGCATGTACCCTCCATGCATGGGGAGAATATGCAAACACGCACACAGACCTGATGTGAAAAGCAAACCCCCGACCCTGAGGATGCAAGGCCACAGTACTAACCCCTGTGCCACCTTAAAGGGAGTTTGAGGCATAACAGCACATTGTCTAAGGGGTATTTCAACTGAAGCATTAATAAACACATTTTTCAGAACCTCTGAGACCTATGTTATCTTGTGAAAGTCAAATATGAGAGATTTAAACTGAGCAAGCTTCAAGGTGTTAGTCAGTCTAGCAAAATAAAGCAAAATGCAAAGTAACAGTAAATATTCCTGTCACAGATATCAATAACTTCATTAATACATTGTTTGCTTCCCTTAGTCCATTAATGCACTGATCTAGTTACCTAGCAAAATGTATAATAATAATAATAATAATAACAATAACAGTAATAATAATATTACACTTTACTTTGATATCGACCATGTTTTCACATTAAATGTGCAATGTATTGTTTTCTTTATTGCGTATGATATTAGCAATTTGACATTTCTAAGCCACTAAAACACCTGTGCAGTACATACAGGAACACATACATGCATGAAACTTGCCATTATCTGGATTTGGGATTGACCTTTGTGGTAGTAGCCAGTTAGCTTTGTAGGAATAATTAAAAGAACACAGGTGGTTCAGAGGCAATTCAGAACTGCAGAGACAAATTGTTGTTTAAGATGACAGTGTTATAGATGGATTTTCTTACAGAAAGTGCATCCATCATGGTTTTAACAGTGGGTTTTAGCAGGCAGCTGCTCTGTCATCTTTCCAGTACTTTGGACCATACCAACCTACCCCCTATGCTGGGAACTAACAGTCCGTGTGATCTGCAAATGTTAGTACACCTGAGATACTTACTACTTATCTAGTTAAACGTCCCAGAGCCGTCATGCTCTATTATCACCATCCGTGGAATGTCTCTCGTCCAGTCAAATTACTCTGTCAGAACTGTTGTATAATGGACGTCATGAGGAGATTTTTGTTTATGCAGGTGCTCCTGTTCTGATGATTCTGTGGTATTTTTAATGTCATGTAGAAGGTGTACCTTTCTCTAACTGCTAGATTTGTGCAAATGCTGTTAAAACGTCAGCGTGCACGTTTCAGGAAGTGGAAATTTACAACATATTGTACTTGAGATGCTTGTTTTAAGTGTTGTGGCACCATATTCTGTGCTGGGCGACATGGCTCGTCTGGGGAGCAGCAAGCTTTCGCAGCTGAAACTCCGAAACTGTCTCATTCTTCTGAGCGAAACCTGATTCTACACACAGGGAGTAGAAAACACAGGTGCTGATCCAAGAGAGAGAGTGTTGAATGCATGTAGGTCATCCTATGATAATTGACTCTTTGACATTAGCCTCAGTACATCTGTGTGAACTCTCAGGAATGCAGTAGCCCTCTAATGTCAATCAGTGAAAATCCCACAAGGATAAGGTACCTGACTGGCAGAGCCTGGACCTGTTTGGTGTGTAAATGTTGTTTCTCAAGGCTTACAGTGCACGGCTAACCAAGCTCACTATGCAATTTAATGTTCTAACCACCTATTTGATGTTTTGTGATGTTTGTTTCAAGCTTAAAGTGTTCCCTGTGTGGTTTTGACACTGTAGGGCTCAGTTAGTTCTAAAAAAATAAATAAATAAAAAATACATGCAATGATAGCCATTTTTGTTTCTTCTTTTATTTAGTTTTATATATTTTTATTGTGCAGGAGCCTGGGAAAGCTGTACACATGGCCAAATCTTTGCTCTCCACCCAATACTATTGAATAGTTCTGAAAATTACAGACTGAAATTGCTGTGTCATTTGCACAGATAATGTAATCGCACCTTTAAATCTGCAATTAAGGATTCAACATTGCATTTAAGGACTTTACCTACCTCTGCATTTATTATCTAATCTGTTTACAGTATGGGGGAAAAACACATTAGCTGAATGAACTGAATAAGCTTTGAAGAATACCAGTGTTACAGTGGTAAAGTCCAAGAAGCATTTCCACATCACTCACTCTCTCTCTCTCTCTCATACATTCTCTATACTGCTTATCTTGTACGTATGAGGCTGGGTACACCCTGGACATGTGCCAATGCATCGCTGGGCAATTATCTTAATTATCTTACTTATCTTAATTATCCATGCATGTCTTTGGACCGGGGGAGAAAACTGGAGTACCAGAAGGAAACCCAGTACGAGGGTGATTCCATAATTCTCAGCTCACTGGTTATATTAAAAACTCCTGTTGGCCACACTGTCTTATCAGCACTTTTAGTTCAAGGCTACTGTCTCCCTCATCACTGCTGTGCAGGTGTGAACGTGTTACATTAGTTCATTTTTAACTGCAGTGCGAGCAAAAATAGATGTCCCAGTTGTGATAGACCACGAAAAGCACGTTGCTCTTCTTTCGTGCAAGAGGGTGTATCTGGTCGCAAAAAAACTAATGGAAGGGAAACAGAAGTGTTTAGATATCTGCAAACAACATTTTGACTCTACAGATACTGTAAGGAAGGTGAAAGAGAATCATTACTGGTGACAAGACATGGATTCATCACTACGAGCCTGGGACTAAACGACAGAGTATGGAATAGAGGCATCCAAAAAAAGTTTAAGAGTTAACTATCAGCTGGACAGTTTTCTGGGAGTTGGAACATTATCAGGAAAACGGTCCAACAATAAACAGTGCTCGTTACAGTGAGATGCTTATTGTGAAGAGCTGAAGACTAAACTTTAGATTAAACACATAGGACTGCTATCCAAGGACGTTGTGATCTTGCATAACACGGCACTTCCACACACTTCTGCACACACTGTTAACACTCTTCAAACTCCGTCCCTATATTCCTGATCTTGCTCCATCGGACCTTGACCTGTTTGGTCCTTTGAAAGCATCCCTACAAGGATGAATATTCACATCGGATGAAGAAGTGAAGACAGTAGTGCATTCCTGGATCACATCTCAGCCTAAAAGATTTTTTCAATGAGGGAATACGAAAACTTGTTGACAGATAGACAAAGTATATTGAAAAGCAAGGAGATTGTTGAAATTGTATATCTGTCTTTTTTTAATTTAACTGAAATAAATACTACAGTCGGAGGGCGGATAATTTTTGACTCACCCTAAAATCCAGCCTTTAAAATTTTCTCAATCCTACTTAAAACATCAAGCATGTAAAGGGTAATCAACTGCATTTTTGCTTAGTGGAAGATTTGTGCTGGAATACAATTAATTTCATTGGTTCTATGAGGTCTTGGCCAATGATGCAATGATGCTTGACCCCATCCGCCGAATCCAGAGCCTACAAATTGGGGGCGCGGTGGACCTCCATAATATAGGAAAGAGTTTTCTGGAACCGGTGCTAACTGATTCCTGGATTTGGCCCAGGATGTCTGGTCTGTTTTGCCCTTGACCACAGTAAGAGGTGGAGGGAGGGAGGAGGCCATCTGCTGACAGGTTTAAAGGATTATGGGTAATCACAACTAGAGCAATACTCTCATGTCTTAGCAAGCGGTTGTGTTTCCTTTCTCAATATTTGGTCTTTCGTCACTCCTTCCTTCATTGGAATAGCGTAGAAGTTGAACATCAGCATTTTGCTAGCAAAAATGTTAAGTTGGGTTGCGTCACTTTTTCACAAAAGCTGGCGGGAGCGAGATCGCTACATCCATACAACAGATTACTGGAAAAAAGGAAAGCAGGTTTGAGTGTGTGTTCGTGTGTGTGTGTTACTTGTGACTCCTGATACCTGCAACTAATTTGATGTTATTCTGTTCAATGTTATTTCGTACAGGATAATTTTTTTTTTTGTGCATATTGACATGCGTTTCAGTATCTACTGTATGTGCAAATGTCTCTTAAAATAGATGTAGTAAAATAACTGCACATATTTTACAAAAAAAATTAATAAATCAAGCCCCTTAAATAAAATGTGATGCTACAACATTCACCTTTTAGTATTTTTCAGTCACACAGCAATAGCTTCTAGGTGCCTAGTTTTTATTTCTCGTGCTGGTATGTTAGGCAACTTTACTTGGTATAAGCTACACTGCTGTACTGTGTGTGTGAAATCATTAGTGTTATAGGTTTGGCATTCACTGTGGTCGTCATGCCGAGAGTGTTTGTGATTCTATCTGCCATGTTACATCTGTGTTGCAAGAGAAATGTTTTTTTTTTTTCTTTTCTGTCTTAACAGTAGCTTTTTTTACAAGGAATGAGATGGAGATCATTCTTGACTGTTGACATTGACTCTATTGTGATAAGACATGCATTTACATGCCCTACACATTTTATCAGAATGAAACTTTTTTTTTTTTTCCCCCCCATATCTGCCCGCTGTGAAACGCTGTAATCTGCTGGAAATATAAAAGAAGATAGAGAAAAAATTTTCTCCAAATTGGAGATTAGGTTTCCCATCTTTCCTTTTCACGTCAAGTGATCCAATGTTGCTCCCATGTTGGGCAAATGCACACAAAGAATATATTAGCAATGCACCAATCTGGCGTGTGATTGGAATTGGACAGTTTTCAGCCTGATCAACTTTGGATAGAACCATTGTTGTAGCCTGGAGCTCTTAGGAGAAGGGGTGCACGCTAACATCAATCATAACGGCACTAGCCGATCATGCACATCAGTGTTTTAACGCCCCCTAAAGGTGCACATGCAGCAGTTCAAGAAGCTCCTGTCTTGGAGGACGCATATAACCTTCGCACTTTTGAATTTCCTTTTTTTTTTTTTTTTTTGCATTTTCTTGGTACAAAAAAAGCTCACACTAGTAACCTGGAGAAAGTTCTGTAACCTTGTGCAGTTTTGGAGAAAATGTAAAAATTATTTAATAGTCATAGTGTTATTATAAACATATAAGGGAATTTTCCATTAAAGTTGCAAAACTGTTTTCGTATGCTATCAATTATAGTTTTTACTGAAAAAAGGAAATCCAGACTCGGCCAAAAATCTGCACTGGCAGATCAGACTTTTAAAAAATCTGAATTTGAAATCAGCCAGGAAAATTGCAGTTGGTACATCTCATGAGCATATTAATTCCACCAAGAGAGAAATGATAAGATCAACTGTTTAGATGGCTAATACGTACTATACTGTACATATTGAATCGATTATTTACACTACTCCCCGCATTACAATTAAAAATTCATTAGGATTGGGTCGGATCAGGTCTGATTGCAGTGTTTGCATGATAGCAGATTATTAGGATTCATATAAACTCACTTAGTGTTGGGCTTTTTTGCACAGTTCTCTGTTTATTAGTAGTACTGTCTGTGCTGCTGCTGCCCCTAGTGGCTCCCTTGTGGTATTACGTTCTATACAGGAGTGAGGGCTTATGCAGTTTTTCACAACTTACATTCAGTTATTTAAACTACTTGTTGTAGTGCAAGTGTACACATAGTATTCATATTTCAAAACAAGCTTTTTGTCTATTTTGTTACAGCCATAACAGTAGGTGGTGTAACCAGACAGAAACTATTTTATTTTATACACCTCTTCTTGTTAAACCCGAGAGACAAATAGTGTCACAAGCAACTGCATCATCATGACACAAAGTATCATTATCCCCATGACAGCTCCTGTTGGTGTGAAAATGCACTAGAAATGCTGTTCCTGGTTCATGTTTGAGATGGTTTGTGTTTTTGATCGTGCAAGTGATTCTGTAGCGTATGAATGCGCTAGAGCACGGGTCTTTGGTCATATCAGCAGAAGGCTGGAGTGACTCCAGGTTTACATTCATCTCAAGTAGGAGCTTCTGCACTAGACATAAATAGGACAAGACGTAGGATCCCTTGGAGACCCCCCTGGTTTAGAGGGCGAGTGATGATGATGTCACTGTGTGACTTCCACAGCATTGTAACGATCCTGGAAAATCTATCTTGTCAGTTGGATTGAGAGCGAACGCAGCAGAGCCTCAGGCTCTTCCTGTATCTGCTATAAAGTTGCGAATGAGCTGTGTGCACACGTGTACATGCATTTGTCCATATGTGTGTGTTCAAATGTGGAAGGCACTAACACACCTTTGATTATACCCAATCAGGGTTTTTTTTCCATTCACGTGTATAAAAGTAATCTGATTAAATAGGACGGTATTATGGATCTATGTAGCAGAGAACCATGGGCAGATAAGATAAAGCTTGAACTGAGCACTGTGCAGCACATTGATTAAAATATGTGAAGTGATCCCTTTGCTCCCCCCCTCCTGTCTCTCTCTCTTAGCGGTACGCTCTGTTTGGCCCGGCGGTCATGTTTGGCACAAGGAAGACGTGGGACCTCGGCCACACCCCCTGCCTGCAGGAGCTCTGGAACAACGACCTTTCATTAGACGGTGAGTGTCCTCACGTGGTTTCGCTCAAACCAGTGTGGTGACATTTTTCAGATGACAAGAATGTATGTGTGTGTGAATGAAAGTGAGCAAGGGTAAGTGTGTGTTTGTGTGTGTGTGCGGTTGGCTGACTATCTCAGTCAAAGAGGAGAGAAAGACAGGAATGCGACAGAAGGAAAGGAGATCAGGCTGAATGAGGGGGGAAGCATTTACACTTATTCCAGGTAAAGATGTCGCTCTTTGGAGATTAGAAGGAAGCTTGTTTAAAAGGCTGAGCTGTGTTTGTGTGTTAATTTATTTTTACCCTGTACATCTGCTGATGTTGACAGTGGTATGAAGGAGCTATAGATGAGACTCTGTTAGATGATGTATTAAGCTATTTAACACAGTGTATCATTTATAATGAGCCGTCAAAATCCTGCTTTTGATTTAGACCGCAGGCGTCGTAGCAAATGTTTGCGACAGGTGAGCAGCTGAAGTACAGGCTGTTCCTCTAAGATCACTGACTTGTAAACTAGCAAAATGAAAGCAGGTTTCACGTATAACCTTCCTAGAGGAGTCGATTCTTGAAGGTTAGGCTTCTGAGAAAAAGCATTCCGGCTGCATAAAGACTTTAATACAAGTGTGAAATCAGCATATTGTATTAATTTGTTTTACAATCACAAATATCCTAAACCATAATTAAAACATTATCACAGTGTGAGAGCTTGAACACATTGAGAACATGATGACATGATGACACACATGGTCTTGTATTTTCTTTGTAAGCAGATCACTCCTGTAGTTTGGAAAGCACAGAGGTCACAACCTGTGATGCAATACTGATATCTGTGACGTGTTAGAACCCATGATAGTTCAGTTGCAATTGATGAGCTGAAATTTTTGCGTGTCAAACTGTCGTTTGTACACCTGACAGCGTCATGCTAGCCTGGAAAATCATTAGCTTGTTAAACTCATTAAGCAATTCCAGCAGTTATTATTTGACACGCTGTGCAAGATGATCATAATAAACTCTAGATCAAATTTCATTACAGGATGTGCAATGTGTGTTTATCCATTCCTGGTTTTTAGACTAGTATCAGAGCAGTGGCCACACACTGACCCTGACTTTTTAATCGCACACTTCTGACACTGCTCAAACATTGCCAAACACCTTGTTTGGTCAATTTGTAAAAAAGTTTAAAGCCATCTTAAGTTCCCCCTGTTCTGCGTAATGCTTCCCAGTTGCTTAGCAACAAGGTGTGATCACTACCTTAGCCATTTGAATAGCAAGCATATTGTGTGTTCACCTCTCCCATGTCGAAAAACACAAAGCCACGGTTTCTTTTTGACGTCAGTAGCCTGCAGTGGTATTGAATTTTTTTTTTTAGTCTAATGCCTTCCAAATGTCTGCTGTTTGTGTTTCCTCCGCTACTGTCTCTGAAGCCTGTAGCTGAGATTACAGAAAGTTTCAGGTGAAACTGAATTCCGTCTCAATCACTACCTTGTTTTGTGTGTACCCGGGGCTTGTAGGAGCACAGAGCCGTGATTGTTTTTCCCATGATAAGACTCTGGAGCTCTGTGCAGTAGATTTGGGAAATCAAAAGACATGCACGCACACACACATACACACACACACACACACACACACATACACACACACACACACGCACACACATGCACACGCACCCTCATATGCAGGCACCACCGTTAGGTTAATGTGTCACTCACTAAAGCATTTTATCTGTTAACATACCATGTTTATCACACTGTGCCTGTTTCCACGGTGCCTAGAGGACCTTGAGTTTGTTATTGTGGAAATGGATGGACAGTGGACGTCTAGATAAAGGAAAGGGACGATCACTACGTGCTACGGATTCACTTTTTGTTTTGCGCTAGTGGTTTGTCCATAAAAGATTACAATTTCCCACATTTCTCACAAATGCAGTTCATCAGTCAAAGTTGTAGTGCTACAAGGCAACGGTTTAGCCTTAGCCACATTAGCAAATCCTGAAACTTTCCTTGAGCACTTGCCCTCAATTGTCATTGGGTGTTTTTAAGCGTATAATGTTTTAAACACACACAATTAATATGACCTGCCCCTTTTAAAAATTTTATTTAAATTTTTTTAGAACAAGATGTTACCATTTAAGTACCTTACAGATGTTACAACTAGTACAACCACTAGCTACAGACAGTAGCCAGTGTTTCTGTGTTAGCCCTGTGGATTACATTTTATAGTAAAGTGACAGGAGTTGAATAGTGTGTGTGTGTCAGTGGGCTGGTATGACCATCATTGAAAAAGCCAATAACTTTTTGTTAGGTGTACCCAATAATATCTGTATATGCATACACTGCCTGGCCAAAAAAAAAAAAGTTGTTCCTTTAAAAGAGCCACATCAAGGAAAGACTAATGATATTGTTAAACTTACTGAAATCAACACATTATTGAAACCGGAGGATGGTTATAAACCATCTGGGTGAAAAAAAAAATCATGAACAGGGATAACCTAAGTGCTTGGTGAACGAGAGAGGTGAGACGAGAACTCACAGGACTGGTTCTAAACACCTGTGTGGCTATAAACAGCTTTTACTGAGGCTAATCAGAAATAAAAATTTTCAGTTTGCTGAGGTTGGATAAAGGTTGTATTCTGTATGTTAAAAGGTCATGTGGTTTGATGAGTCCAGGTCTACCCAGAGCAATGTTCGTGAAGGGAAGTACATGAAGCGATGCACACATCATATGTGATGCCCACTGTACAAGCCTCTGAAGGCAGTGGTTTGATCTGGAGTTGATTCAGTTGGTCAGGTCAATAAAGTGAACTCAGCTGATGACCTGAATCTACTGAATGATCTGGTTATTCTTCCAGTAAAAGGATTTACTTTTCTTCTCTGATGGCACAGGCATATTCCAGGATGCAAATTGTTAAAGTGTGATTCTCGGAGCGTGAGGAATCATTTTCACATATGACCCGGCCACCAAGTTGTGCATGGTTTAATAATTTGTTTGTGTAGTTGGGGGAGGGGGGTTGTAGAGTGAAGGAAAAGCAGCCAACAAGTACTCACCACCTCATGTTATCTGGTCTTTGTCCTTGCTTGTGCCAATATAAAAGTGAAAATGTCCAGTGCACATTTTTTTCTTTTTTAAGGTTTGTTCCAATATATACAATATGGGGGCTGACGCAAAAAAGCATGCTTTCTGTTCTGTATTTGTATCTGGCTGCATCCCTAGTACACAAAGTATACTGTATGTGTGTGTGTCTGTGTGTCCAGCAAGCTCAGTGGATTTCCTGATTAGTGATGGTGAGGAGGAGAGCTCCTTCCTGACCCTGCCCAACTCTGTTCTCCAGCACCGTCGCTTGACCTCAGATCACAGCGATCCTGCCCTCTCTGACCAGCAGCTGCTCATACAGGTACCACATTCCAAATTCTCATCAGGTTGTGTTCACACACACACACACACACACACACACATCGGTCACACCACCCTCTTGAAGCTGCTTCTAGTAACTGTAATCTTGGGCTCTTTTGCCTTCTTGTACAGCCTGTGCTTTTATTCCATTAGTGCACACTTAACTTCAGTCCCATTTTATTAGGCTGGATAAAGAAGAGAGCATGTTTAAACCAGAGTAAAACAGAGAGTGTTTAAAAGGGTGTAAGCAAGCCGAAGAGGAAGAGAACACATTTCTGTGTATTTATAGGCCTGTGAGAATTTCACTTTAAAATTTTCATAAGATTTACATGTTGTTTTCTGACCAGTTTGGGCAAAATTAACCCTGAACAAGCATCTCGCTCTGCCTGTTAATTATTTTATCATCAGTTTTATCATTTTTAATTTAATAATAATTAAATATTAAATTAAATATAATGTTAAGTGTTATTAATTTAATATCATTAGATATCTAGTACAGCAGTCCATTAGGTGCTTAAAGGACCTTGAAATAACTCTCAAATGGCGTGTATGTTGTGTGTGCCTGTGTGCGTGTGTGAGCGAGAGGGAGAGAGCATAAATAGGAAAGAGCTGGACTCTTCATACCCGCGTTTCCAGTCTCTTCAGTCCACAACTCATGCTCGTCCCTGATTGGTCTTTGATCACATGCTGCCCAGCTGTGTTCATGTCTTTGAGAGACCGGTGTTTATCCTTTGAATGCGCAGCGACTTTATGATCAAACACAAAAGCATTGACGTCGGACACTCGTGCATGTGTGTCACAACTGTGTACCCAGCCTACAGTGTCCTGACGTCCTGGCAAGCTCAGTTTGTAGTGTTAACGCCTAGCAAAATTGCTATAGCTTCAGCTTTGCACACTTTTACCTTCCAGCTTACTCGATTTTACTGTACAATCCGACTCGGTCAGATAGATTAAAGGGGCATCATGTGTGAGTATATTTTACTCTTTATTTTAAAATTAAGCTTTCTGGCTAAGAAAACTTAATGACATGACTAAC
>JAQMYL010000037.1:23588846-23599250 GCA_030014365.1 Clarias pachynema | reverse complement strand
TCTTCATGAGAGCCAGTTTCATCATGGTGCTTGATGAGTTTTGCAAATGCACTTGGCAATACTGACAATTCCAGAACAGCTGACCTTTATGTCCTAAAATAACAACTGACTGTTGGTGTTGTTGTTAATGTTACTTTACTATCTAATGCAATATGTGTTATTTCATAGTTTTGAAATCTCCAACATTGTTCTAGAACGTACAAAAAAAACTTGAATTAGAGGGTATGTCCAAACTTTTGACTGGTACTATACATTGAAACACTCTAACATTTCTTTTGACCGCTTTTAGCATTGATTACAGTGTACAATGTGGTGGCAAATTCATGTGTGAAGATGATTCCTCATGCTTTTAGAACCACTTGGGTCCTTGAATATCCCATCCTGGGGAAAAAATATCTTTTATTGGTATAACCTGTTCATTCAGTATGTTCATGTTATCAGCTGACTTTGTTTTATTGCCGGATAACATTGCTGAGCCTTAACCTGACCAACTGAAGCAACCCAGATGATAACACTGCCTCCAAAGTCTTGTCCAGTGGGCACTATGCATGAATAAGGTCTGGAATAGGGTCAATCTTAACTCATTAGACCACATGACCATTTTCCATTGTTCCAAAGTCTGATCTTTATGCTCCCTAGCAAACTGAATCCTTGTTTTCTGATTAGTCTCATTAACATGTGCTTTTCTTAGGGTCACACAGATGTTTAGCCTGAATGCTGTGAGCTCCTTTATCCATTGCTCATGTAGAAATGCTTTTACTTTCATATCACCAAGCTGTGGTTTCAATTTTTTTTTCAATGATGCAACTTCACCAAGCGTTTAAGTGATCTACAGCCACATCATGGTCATTCATGATTTTTTTGGGCAACCACAATGTCTTCCACAATCCTTTTTTTCCCACACAAAGCACTATCCTTCCAGGTTATAATGCATCGGACATCTTTCTTAACCCAATTCCAGGGGTTGAAATAAGTACATAACTATGTTTTTGGAATATTAAGGATCCATGATAGCATGTTTCAGCTGCTGACGTCGAGATTATGAAAATAATCTTTCTCAAGAATTAGTAAATAATCATATTTCCCCAAAAAACACTGGCTGCTGTGTGTGGTATGAAGAATGCCGTTTGGCTGTATGAATGTTCACAACACTGATAAAATTCAGGGTCAGGATGTGTGTGTGTGTGTGTGTGTGTGTGTGCGTGTGTGTGTGTGTGTGTGTGTAGCCCCTGATGAACTGCAAACGCTCCATAAAGACGTCTTTGTCCTGCTAGTTTAACATCCCATCCCAGTCTATGCTATCAGCCAACACTAAGCAAGTCATTCCTTTGACTATCTATCCATCTTTCTGCACAGACAAACACCTCACTGCTCCTGGCAACGATAGGGAGTGGGGACATGGTGAGTATCTGGATGAGCATAAATATTCTGCCTTGCATCACACACTAACATACACTCTCTGCTGCAGTCACAACCCGCAACCCACCCTCGACCATCGCGCTGCATTCCACCACACCCGCGTCAAGATACTTTATCTTTCTTGAACTGGTTGACTGAGCAAAACCATGACCCCCTTTTCTCTCCACCTCCCTTTCGCCAGTGTAAGTTAAGCATTGGTTTCATTCCTTTAATATCCAATTCCTTTCTTTGTCTAGATGTTAAACAGCATGGCAGCACCTCTAAAACACACTCTAAATCACACACCTTTTTTTAATCTAGGACATTGGACAGTGCAAAAACAAAGCCTGGCAAGAATTTTTTTGCACTCTTTGTGCTCTGAACCACATCTTAATGCCTCCCCCTTACACACACACTTAACCAGATCCGCTATCTGTGTTTCCCCTTGTCTGTCTTACTTTTGTGTCTTTTCCGAGTCCATGGTCAAGGTCAGTGTTCTATAACTGAAACCTTCCAAAGGAAGTGTCTCCCACTATAACAGGCTTAAAAAAAAACAGAATGGCCCAGCGCGCTCAGGAAGGGAGGGAACACGTTTCCAGACTTCTTAGCACTGCTCAATGAATTTGCATTTCTTTTAGGTATTAATTTGCTATTACTGCTAACATGCGAGGCTTTAGATGTCGCAGTAACATATTTCTTATAACATACCCCATTCACAGCTGTATTGCGTATTTCAGGAAAAAGAAAAATCATCATTTTGTACAGTGTCAATGCATTCTTTTTGATATGTTATTGTACAACTAAACAGGAATGTCATGCAAATTATTTATTTATTTATTTATTTTTTTAAGTGTATCTCATTTATTTATTTATTTATTTATTATTTATCCTTGGGAGATGTTTTTAGAGTCTCCAGTATCAGCACTTCATAACAATTTTCACCACAGGTCTTCAGGATGGAGAACTTTTCGGTTTCTAACATGACATTGCATTTGTTGTGTTGTTAAGTTTAAGAGATGGAGAAAAAAAGGAACTTGTGTAGGAACAGCTGTTTGAAGCTGTTATAACTGATCTTTTAAAAGGATATTTTTCATTAGTGTCAATGAAGAATAATCAACTTCAGGGTCTTTGCATAAAAAACAACTCAAGTTATTTTTTATTCCTTATTAAATCTTGTTCATCTATATATTATTTTCTCTCCACAAATCTACCAAAGCCATACACTTATAGTTCTCACTCATCATTTAAACCCTGAATTCAGTATCTTTTCTTGAAAGTGTACCATTCCAACCCTAGCACAAGTTAAATTTATGAATGACTAATACTGTATGAGCATAACTGTATTCATATTAACCTCACTCAACTCGCTTCTAATTTGGTCTGTTGATTTTGTCAGCGCTCTTTTCAGCACTACGTGATTCCCTGCAGCTGTGTGCTGATATGGAACTGAGTCTTTGATGATAACCCATAGTAGAGGCTATCTTTCACCAGAATAATTCATCTTAAGCCAGGTCACAGGGACTGCACCAGTTCCTGCATAAACAAGTCTTCTGAATCAAATATGTAGTGGAGTTTAAAAAAATAAAAATAAAAACTATGGACAATAGTGCCTAGTGATCTGAGAAATGTCGTACCTCTTGATGGTGGGGGCCAGACTGTTGACCGGGTTCCAGGTCACACACTCCGTCATTTGGTACAGATTATCACTGCCAGAGAACAAATAAAACCACTGTGTAAAAACAAAGAGAAAGACTAGAAGGTGTTTGGATGGTTTTGAGTTCAAAACCCACGATGGTCCAGCTGTGACCCTCATTAATGCACTTTCATAAAACACTGTGGAGCATGTTGTATGATAATTATCAACAATGGAGGTATAAAGGTGACAACATTACAACATGTCCCAAAGTGTTGTATTCATCCTTTGACACAGAAGTTTGCTAGGATAAAAAATTCAATTAAATTAAATTTGATCAAATTTATTGAAGAATAACAATTATATTAGATTATAAAATCAATTACATTATATAAACCTTCTCCCATACTGCATGCTGAGATTGAATTGTTAATTCAGAAACAACAACATTAAAATGTGCATAATAATATAAATCAGTGATTTGAATTACAGAGCGTCTATTATAGAATATTTCTTCCAGAAAATCATCTTCTAACCAACCAGATTCAACAGCAAGAATTTACCGGCTCGCCTACTGTAGTATAAATCATTTTACCAAATATACATTCAAAAGAAAAGAATTTGCATGTATGTATAAAAGCACTTAATGTAATATAATGTTTTTTTTACGATTATCATTTTCAACATTGTATGATAATATTGAAGACATCCAAATTATGGAAGTACACTTATGAAATTCTGTGTGTAACAAAAAAGTGTTAAACAACCCAGAATATGTATGTGAAGATTCTCAGTCATCCAGGTAAGGATACCTCAAAGTCATGTCAACTGGACTTCTTTCTTGCCAGGTAGAAACATTTCACTTCTCATCCAAGTACTTGACAAGGTGTGCCGTGTCAAGAGTTACTGTAATTTGTGACCTTTCTTGCCTTCTTAAAGTGCTTAAGACCTTCAGTTGGAAGGGTGAGTATAGAGCCAATAGGGTGGGTACAGAGCGAATAGCCCTACTACAACTACTGTACAATTTCATATTATTAAGAAACACCCAGTTAAGTAAAGAACTTTGCATGTATCCCCATGTGCAGTCGCCAAAACAAATGCTATGATAAAATCAGCCCTCATAACAACCATCCTGGGAAAGGAAGACCAAGAGCTAACTCTACTGCAGAGGATCTGTTCACTATATTTGATACCGCTGTTTTTCAGCACCTCAGACTAGAGCCCACATAAATGCTTCTCAGAGTTCAAGTGGAAGATATATTTCAACATCCGCTGTTTATAGGAGACTGCATGAGTCATGGTTGAATTGCAGCAAAGAAACCAGTTCTTCATAAGAGCAAGAAGCAGAAGAGACTTGCTTGGGCCAAGAAAGACAAGGAATGGACATCGGATCAGTGGAAAACTGTCCTTTGGTCTGATGAGTCTAAAATTGCGATTTTTGGTTCTAACCCATATGTCTTTGTTTGACATAGATAGGGTAAATGAACTGTTCTTGATTGTGTGGTTCTCACTGTGAAGCATGGAGGAGGAGGTTTGATGTTGTAGTGGTTGCTTTGGGATAAGTTGGACTGCAGAGTGAAGGAAAAGCAGCCAAAAATACTCAACACCTCTGGGAACGCCTTCAAGGTTGTTGGATAATCATTTCAGGGGACTACCTTATGAGGTTGACTGAGAATGCTAAAGCATGTACAATGCTGTCATCAAAGCATAAGCTGGCTACTTTGAAGAACTGAAAATATAAAACATATTCTGGGATTTTTTTTTTTTTTTTTTTTTTTACACTTTTTTATTGACTACATAGCTATCATAGCATGGATGTCTTCAGTATTAATATACAATTAGGAAAACAATAGAAATAAAGAAGGTGTAGCTCCTACACTCGAGGCATGACTTCACAAGACCTCTGATGGTGTGCTGTGGTATCTGGCACTCCGATATCAGCAGCAGATTCTTTAAGTACTGTAAGCTAGTTGTGGCATTCATGGGTCAGACTTGTTTGTCCAGCACATCCCTTGGATGCTCAATCATATTGACCAACAACCTTAAACTCTTTGCCTGCTAATCCCCATAAGCAGCAAGTTGTGGTGCACTGAGTGTTCTGATACCTTGTAATCATAGCCAGATGTAACTTCAGCAATTTATGCTACATTAGCTTTTCTATGAGATTGGACCAGACAGGCTAGTCTTTGCTCCCCACAGGTATACAGTAAAAAATCCTCAGGTGCCCTTGAACCTGTCACCAGTTTACTGGTACATAATTGATAATCAGTGCTAATGCTATGTCTGATATTTTTTTCTTTTTTTGTCTTATTTTTAAAAAGCAGAGAAGCTACTCTACTATTTCCACCCTGCTACACATAAGATTAGCATCTTGTGCGGCAGTGAGGCACTCTCATTCTTTTATCTGATACAGAACTGCAGAGGTTTTGGAGAACTAGCGTGCCTGGTACAGTGTTGTAATCATGTAACATCATGAAAGTGCTGACAGCAGGGAGGCACTGAGAGGGAAAGAGGCTGAATTAACCTGCATTACGCACTTACTCTGTACTTAAGTGTTTAATGAATTTGTGAGTGTAGGTTTGGAGGATACTTTTTCCCAAGCAAGCACACTATAATCCCAGCGTGGATTTGAGCAGCATAACAACCTATTGTTTCGTACATTTCCCATTGTCTCTATATTCTACAGTTACACTTTGAAGATTAGAGGAAAAATGCAAGCCATCTTACAGCTGATGGGTTTTGAGGGTTCAGGTTAAACTTTAAGTTCACTCCCAATAAATAACCATTATTGTCTCATCAATCAGAAGAAGTAGAAGAAGACCAAACCTCAAACATCTAGTGTTATCAAAATTTTTACACCCTTTTCTTTGGAAATGTTTCTTTTAAAAACCCATGCCTTGCTATTTTTACCCTGCTGTAGTATTAACCAACGTGATGTTGAATGCTAGAAATTCCTAGGCACGGATTAATAGTCATATTAGTGATGTTTCTGATGTCTCTATAAGGCTAAGTCGATATTTCCTGCTTTTACATACTTGTGAGAAAAAGTGTAAAAGTCAAACTTCCCATTTTAGCTCATTTGGATGATGATCACAGTAAAGTGCTTTGAGAGGAGTTGGCTGAACACGTAGCGGTACAACAGGAAGGAGAGGAGGCGCCATCGAGTCTTATCAGCACTACTGTAGTTCTCATATTTTGGGCTCTCCACAAACTTTTTCTCCATACAGCATGAGAACAGTATTCCAGGAATGCACTCTCATCACTGAGCTTCTAGTTATAACTATTGTGCTGTGTTTTGCATAAGTATTCACCCCCCCCCCCCCACCCAAAAAAAAAAAAAACCAAAGACTGTTGGACATTTTTAAGTGTTACCGCCTGAAATGGACTTATATTTTCTTTATATTGGTATAAAAGGTGGATTTTCACATTTTGGGAAATATTTTATAACAAAACCCTGCGTAACATTTTTCCCCATTGTCCAAAATTCTTGAGTTTTACATGATGCTGTTTGTTTATAGACTACCAAGATTACCATATTACAGTTCTAAGCTGTAACCTCTAAAATATCAATATTGTTCAATGGGGTTAAATACTTCAAGAAACTGCACTTTATTGAATCATTCCAGACTGCCCTGCAATTCATATTCCATTCATATTCCAGTAATACTTTTCCCTTCCACTTCTGTCCTCGACCTTTGATTTACCCCAGGAATTTTTCTCTCTGGGGATGGCCAGGCAGGGAACAGGACTTCAGAGAAAACTGACTGTAGATCACATTGAGTGTAATTTGGCCTGCTGAGGGCTGCTGTGCAACTCTTAACCTTTACACAGACTGCTTGACTCTCTACAGACTTACACTGGGGTCCCACACTGGACAAATCTGCCATCAGCAGAGGAAATGCTGTCAAATTAGTTAAAGAAATGAAACTGCTTTAAATGCGAGTCCAAGTCAGCAGGAAGAAAGAAAAAACATCTGCTGTACCTGTTGTAGCTGTTTCGTAAAAGCAGTGTCTGGCTGTCGCTGGGGGTGTGGCAACCGTAGACAGGGGGCGGGGCCAGGTACTGCTGCTCATCTACAAAAAAGATTTTTTTATTCTTTTACAATTATTTCTTATTTACCATTGCTCTTTGTTATATACAATTGTATTAGTGTCATTTATTATTTGCTTGCATTGCATTTCAGTACTACTGTATATAATCAATACTATATAATTCAATATACAGTAATGTGTCACAAAGTTGTTAGAGTTGTTAGGTAAGGTTTTACACCATTTTTCCCCAAACATCCTCAAGTCATGTTTGCATTGGAGATACAAGACTGAATAATTCGAACATACCACTTAGACATATTGATGTGATTTGGAACTCATTATGACTTGTCTAGCTCATTTTCCAGAAGTGTGGGTGGGTGAGTCAGGGTTCTGCAAGTCATTTACCCATTTTTCTTTATTATTAGATTGAAACAGTGTTAAGGAACAGCTGGTCTAGCTGACAATTGCAAATAGTAGCCATCTTAGACAACCAATTCCACCAACCCTTATCAATACAGTACATTCGTTCCTCCATCGTTCCAAGATTTGAAGTCGGGATTTTACTGTCGAGATCAAAGTTATGCATGACATAATATACTTTCAATCTGAAATGAAATGGTCTGGTATAATTCTTAAAGGGAATCCTATTATGCAAAACCCACTTTTTATTCATTTGTACACATTAAGATGGGTCTCTAATGCATGTGTACATTTTGGGTAAAACTAACTTGGCAAGTTGGTAGAACTGCATGTTGGGTTCTAGGATGAATACTAAAGAATCAAACTTTGGATTCCAGATATCCAGTTTGTCTTGGATAAATTTTGGATGCTTGTTTACTTTTCTGAATTAATCTTTTACTTCAATGTTCAACTAATGTTCAGACTAAAAAAAGCTCTTGTACTTCCATGATCCCCTACTCCTATTTTCCTGTTTACGTTGCACAGGAGGACTAACAGATTGTTCTTCAGGGAGTAGATTTTGAAGTGTGGCCTTTTCCTCACTCTAGTTATCCAAACAGGCCCCGTGCTCTCCAAGTCCATAAACCACTCACATGGATTTCTGTATCAGGCACTTAGAACTAAAAGAGGATTAGTTCCTTTAAATTTACCAGCACTAAGGGGGTAAAACGGGTCCCCTGACGGGATTACACATTCTTCTCGTCTTTACCGCAGTCTGCTCCAGTTTCTCTGAGGAAGAGGACTGATGACTTAGTTACACTGAATGCTGTTACCTATCTGAGTGCTTTAGTTTTGCTACCTTGTTGTTTGCAAGATTCTCTGCTAATGATTATCACTGTCAACTGCTTTACGGTGCGATGGGAATGTAATTTCTAAAATTATCTTGATGTTTTATCATTTCTATAGCACACTGGAGTACAGTAGAGTTAATGCTGTTCCTTGACGTTTCCACCATGCCAATATCTGAAATATATACCAGTCATAACGTTATGACCACCTGTCTAATAATGAGGTCCCCCATTTTTGCCACAAAAGGAGTAATGCACTGTGCGTTCTGACACATTTCTACCAGAACCAGCATTAACCTTTTCCGAATTAAAACAACACTATAGCTTCTATTGGACACAGGTCAGCCTTCACTTCCCACATCAACGAGTGTTGGCCACCAATGATCCTGCCACTCGTTCATCATTTTTAATTTCTTGTTTAATATATCATCTAGCCATCAAAATTTGTCCCTTGACAAAATCAAATCCTTACACTTGCCCATATTAATTTTTTTTTTGCTTCCAACACATCAAGTTCAGGGGCAAAATGCTCACTTGCTGGCCAAAACATCCCACCAGCTTCCAGGTGCCATTGTAAAGAGATATTGAGCTTCTGTGACATGGTTCAAATTGTGATAGGTCAGAGCAACAACAAAACTGCAGCTCTTGTGGGATGTTCCCAGTCTGCAGTGGTCCAGACCTACCAAAAGTGATAGGCTCATTGATGCACATGGTGAACTTAACCATGTAGTCCAATCTAATTGCCACTGTAGCTCAAATTGCTGTAAAGATTAATGCTGGCTCAGAAAGCTATCTATACAAACTGCTATGATACAAGAGGAATAAAGCTATTCCGAATCAGATATGAAGTAAAGTTCACACCTTCAAACCCTAGTGTAGATATTTTTTGTCATGCTTTATTCCATTTTTAAAAGCCAATTGGAACCGTTTCTGAAACTATGAGATGTAGTGATGTAACCCATATGTAATTCTCACTGTTGCAACTGATTTGTGGGACTTTTCATAACTGCAAGCATAATTTATACTCTAAACGAGTGAAATGTTCCTACACATTATATACACACCCTCCACCTGGACTTCTAAAATCACAGTGGAGACTGAAAACGAAAACTCGGAGCACTTACTAGTGTCATACATAGTAAAATAGATAATAGTTGTGTTTTTAGAATATATACAACCTCTCAATCTAGTGTGTGTGTGTTTGTCTGTGTGTTCAGGTGTCCTTACCCACGGTGGACTGTGACAAAGCATCCTCATTTTTGGGAGGGTGAGAACACGGAAAGGGTGGCGGGTGGTGAACAGGAGTGTGGGGAAAACTTAGTGCTCCATCCACATCTGCTGTATTAGACAAGTGACAGAGAAAGAGTTAGAGCTATGACCTCAATGCTATTGTGTTATACAGTACTGAGCAAAAGTCTTAAACCAACCTTCATTTGTTTTTAGTCTTCATGATTGTCAATGCTACCAAGAATCCACAGTGCTTGCTAAATACTTCGTCACAAAACTTAAACTACATGACACTGGAGATTCCTTCCAAAAATGTAACAATTGCTCATCACAGAAAACATAGTGACCAAGATCATGTACAATAATGCATTTCTTCAAGTAAGATAATGTATAAGAATGAAAGCTTTAAGTTAAACATTACAGAAGTAACAACTGTCACAGTTTCTGATACTGAAAAAACACCTTTAGCATCTCTGTGACATTGTGATATAGACGTATAGTCAAATGTAAGATTGTCACTTGTTCAAAGTTTGAAGCATCTTTCTACAAGCTAGGGAAGTTTTTT
Source organism: Clarias pachynema (assembly GCA_030014365.1). NCBI lineage: Eukaryota > Metazoa > Chordata > Actinopteri > Siluriformes > Clariidae > Clarias > Clarias pachynema. The sequence goes on along the minus strand of JAQMYL010000037.1, from coordinate 23,589,149 downwards.
TTAAATTTTTTTTTATCTATACATCTTATTTATTACACATTTTCGTCAAAAGACATCAGTTGACTTGTAAATGTAATTTTGTCTGTATTGGGCCAATTGTACAAATCAACAAATTATGTGCTCAGGGGGAAAGTGATTCTAGCTTCAACATAGATGGTATTGCTTTATATAAATAACTATATAGGTATATATACTGTATATATATATACAGTATATATACAAAAGGTTGGGGTCACTTGCAAATTTCTTTGTTTTTGTTTAGTGATTTATTTTCTACATTCTACAACAATACTGGGGATTTCA
>JAQMYL010000037.1:23559260-23572917 GCA_030014365.1 Clarias pachynema | reverse complement strand
ATTACAAACAACAAAAAAAAAAAAAAAAAAAAAAAAAAAAAAAATAGGCATTATGATTATCTGTAATGTAACCAAACCAAAAACTAACAGCACCATTTACCAAAAGTACCATTTTGTCACCAGCAGTTCCTTGATTCGGGAAATACATTATTAGTTTGAAATTTAGTTCCCTAATTCTACGCCTTAGATTAAAAGCTTTCCAGGAAGTTCTAAAGAGTGTTTGCTTAAGACCACATACAAACATGAGGTTGAGGAATTGTACAAATTTTAATTAGCTAGAGTTGCACAAGTCATGTTCTGATCTTTTTTTTTTATGCGTGCCTCGGATATTTCCCCCCTGTATTTGTATAGTCAGTGTTTCTGGGTACTTTATATAACAAAGGCATATTGATATTATTAAGAAACAAAACTATGAAATGAAGTGTATGTGTTCTTGTTGCTTTTTATTGTTGAAATGTAATTTACAGTCATGTGGCTTTCTTTGCACTTGCAACTCTTAATCATTAGGTTTTCATTCAGCTTTCATTCAGCAGTCAGGTCAGTTGTAGTTAGAGATTCAATAAAATTTAATTCAATTGTATTTGTATGGCACTTTTAACAAAGCACACTCAAAAGAAAATGAATGAATAACTAAATCAAGAGATGAATAACTAATGAAGCTTTTTAGAGAGTAACTACATCATACATGTAGGATGTACATATCATAGGAATCAGACCCCTTTTTTTACTATTTGATGTACAGCTTCATTATTGTTAGCTCACAGATCCTGGGTCCCTGTCTTGAGCTCAGATTTTGCATGTTCTTTCGATGTTCTTTGAGGTTCTCCATTGTCCTCTCACTGTCCAGAAAATGCAGATCTATGAGTGTGTGTGTATACCTGTATATGTGTATGGAAGCATGGTGCCCTTCGATAGACTTGCATCTGTTTTGGGGTAAATTCTCTCACCTTGTGCTCAGTTTTACTGGAATTGGCTTCGGGTCCACTGAGACCCTGACCAGGAGAAAGCATTTAAAGAAAATTAATGAATGAATATTGTTTTCCTTAAGTGTATTAGGTTAGTTTGTGTGAGCTAATTTAGATAAATTATCTATTTATTATTTTTGAAAAGCTAGGTGTCTTCAGAAATTTTATAGACAGGAAGGAGCTTAGAGCTTTTTAAAAAGCTGGTATTGTTTAATGCAGTGTTTTTATAAATGTACATTATTTTTTGGCTTACATCATAGTTTTATAGCATTTTGTAACATTTTCAAGTGTCAATTGTCAGAACACATTTTTGTATGCTTGAAAAAGCAATGTGTATTGTTTTTTTTTTATCTATCTTTTATATGTACATAACCATAAACCACTGCTTATAAAACTATATAACATAAACATCCATTTGTAACTGTGCACAAAAAAGAGAAGTGTGCAGCAAAAACAATTTGTCACGTCGTTAGTCTATGAAGCAAGAGAGATCACTTTCATCACTGTGAGAAGTCATTTTAAGGAAGACTGTGGAACATTCCAGGAAAGTTTTAACACAACGTCTGACCAACAACACGCATACCAGCTTTACAGTAACTTTCACACCCCCACTCGTGGAGCGATCCCTCTCCTTCACACATTAAGCTGAAATCCCAGGGACTTTATGTTCACTTCACTGGAAGTTTTGGATATGCTGTGCTTATGAAGTTACTAATGAAGTAAAAATGTACAAATGTAAAACGACTGTACAGTACAGTCTGCAGTGTTTTAAAACCACTGCAGCATTCCTATACTTGATTTACTCCTTTCATCACCACACACCACTTCACTAACATGTCTGTGCTTAGCAAGGGTAGAAAGCACCTCAATCCCATGGGTGCATATGGAAATTATATTACTTTGCCTATTAAGCATAGCTGTTGATTTTACTTTGTTTTTGTTTTTTCCCATGCAACTGGAAATGTGTTTAAGTGATCTCCATTCATTCTTGATTTTTTCCGAACTTTGCTTGATGCAGTTCAATAATTTGACCCTTCTGAGGTGAGCCTTTTTTTTTTTGCCCAAGCAGTGTATATCTGGCATTTGGACTCTCAGAAAAAATATTTACATGTATTTATTTAGACCACAATCATTTCACAAAACAGATTAAACATTTAGGCTCACACAGCCAATCATCACCAAGTGAAGTGTTGGTTTAGTATCCAGCCAGCCTGGCCATTAGAAGCTCACTGAAGTGAAGCACTTGGTGATGAGGTCACTGACCTGCCTGATGGATGAGGACAGGAGATTGGGTTGGTTGGTGTATGAGAAGGATTAGAGGAGTGTGGGTAAGTGTGTAGCGTTAATGACTTAAGCTGAGCCAAAGAAAACGTATTAAATGTAAAATCTTGTATCTGTATTACGGCTGACTTAATTTATTTCTTGTTTCTCCCATTCTCTTTGCTAAGATACAAAACAAAATCACAACACTGTGTTAACAATGTTGTCAAGGAATCGGTAAAAGCAAGATTTCTTTTGTATTATTAGTTTTTTTTTAACTGGAAGAGATTCTGCTATGATTTTGGAATTTGATACATAGCAGCATTTGGTACCAGGCACATCCTTGCTGCTTAGAGAATGATGTAGTGTAGCTGGCCTGCATGCTTTGTGGATGAAATATAACTGCTCTTCTTCAAAATTAAACCAGTCCTTATCATCCCAGCCACTAAAACAATGTTTGTAATTTATATGTTTAATGCTAGTTTATATATTTTACATTTTATGCATTTTCTATCATAATTAAAACACTTAATGTAGACTTTGTAAATGTGAAGTCCAAGCCAAAAAAAAAAAAAAGATGTGATTCATGCTAGAATATCAGGTTGGTTTAAAATGCTTCTCTTGAAAAAAATGGTATAACAACATGTCTTCTCCAGCTGACAATTGCCTCATTGTAAAACAGAATTTAAGGTTGCTGATTCACATGATCTTGCAACACTTCCTAATGGGTAAATGATGGTGGCATTGTATGCACATATTGTGGGTTTTTTTTTTTTTTGCCTAGTTGTGCGTTCAGGGTGTCATCTGGCTTGGAGCTTTTCCTAATAAAATCATGAAGTATATTTACAATTACTTCATTAAATACACCCCGAATTCCAGGAAAGTTGGGACGGTTTTTTTTTTGTGTTTTTTTTTTTAATAAAATGAAAAGACTTTCATTTTTATTCAAATCACATAAACCAATATTTTATTCACAACAGAACATAGAGAACATACTATTTTTAATCTGAGAAATTTTATCCACTAAATTTATCCACTTTTATCAAATAAATGATCTCATTTCAAATGACTCAAAAAAGTTAGGACAAGGGCAACAAAGGGCTAGAAATTTTAACAAGATTGAGCTGGGAGAACATCTAGCATCAGGTCTGTAACATGATAAGCTATAAAAAGGATGTCTTACAGATGCAGAGTCTCTCAGAATAAAGATGGGCAGAGCCAGACAACACTGCACCACTCATCGGCATGATTGTGTCACTGACATTACACAATAGGAATATTTCCAGAAACCACTGTCGGTAAACACAATCCGGATCTGCAGATCTGCAGATGCCAGCTAAAGCTCTATCATGCAAAAAGGAAGCCATATGTGAACATGGACCAGAAGCACCTTTGTGGGCCTAGGCTCATTTAAAATGGACTGTTTCAAGGTGGAAAAGTGTCCTATGGTCAGACAGACGCCGCGTCCTCCGGGCTAAAGAGGAGCACGAAATTTCAGCAGCTGGAAACCTATATCAGGCAAGAATGGTACCAAATCCCAACACCAAAAGTCCAGAAACACATAACCTCAATGCCCAGACGCTTTCAAATTGTTTCTCACCATGGTAGATATGCCTGTGTCCCAACTTTTTAAAAACCTGTAGCAGGCATCAAATTTGAAATTAGCTTATTTTGTGCATAAAATTGGAAAATTTCTGAGTTTAAACATTTATGTTCTCTATGTTCTATTATGAATAAAATATCGGCTCATGTGGTTTAAAAGTCTTTTAGTTTTATTTGAATTGACCAGAATTTGGGTTATAATTATAGAAATTTTTAATAGATACATTTTGATTGGTATTTACAATTGTTCATCTGAAAGTACATTTTATGAGCAAAAATTAAAAGTCTGATTTGATTTAATCTGTTGATTATGAATCTGTGAAGCAGAGTGCTATACACATAATTTGTATAGGTTATAGAATAACCTTTCTTTACTCTTTGCTCCTCCACTCTCTATTTTAAGTGGCCCTATGATGGACTGACATTTAATGCAAGAAATATTATGCCCTGTGTTCCCAGAATAAGCTCTGAATCCTCCTCAACCATGACCAAGATAAAGCAGTTACTACTCAATAAGAATAGCTAAAATCAGTAGGATTCAATATGTCAACCACTCACTTCATATATTTTCAACTGATCTCCACAATTACATAGTTAACCTTGCCACTGTCGCCGTCACCCTTGGCTTTCTCATCAGAGACATTTCATTCATCATTCATTCATCTCATTATCTAGACACATTTTTCTCACACATACATTTTTTTTTTATTGAAATTGAAAAAAATTATTATTTTTTTTATTTTTGTGAAGCTGCTTTGAGACAATGACCATTGTTAAAAGCGCTATATAAATAAAATTGAATTGAATTGAATTAAACATGGCGTTGTTATTGGTGCTACACAAGACAGTTCCAGAGTTTCTTGTGTCAGAGTGTAAGATTTAAGAAGAGCGCCCAAACTGTTTTAAGATTAATTGCGAACACAGGAGTGGTTAGCACTGTTGCCTTGCACCTCCAGGTCATGGGTTCGATTCCTGCATCAGGTATGTGTTCATGAGTTCTCCCTTGGTGGGTTTCCTCCGGGAACGCTGGTTTTCTCCCACAGTTTAAAGACATGCAAATTAGGCTATTTTGCGTTCGGACATTGCCTGTAATGTGTGAATGCGTGTGTGAATGTTGACCAGAGGTCCTACCACGGTCATAAAAATGGTATATAAATATAATGGTAACCACCACTGGCCCTAATTGAACTACATAGGTTCATAGATGGATGGATGGATGGATGAAATAATGTCGGCCCACTTCATTGCATGTTTCTTTAAGACAGTCACCCGGAAGTACATCCGCGGCGCCGGCGTTTTGCTAGGTTCTTTTTCCGGTCGCAGGAGCCTCGCAGTGAGCGTGTGGATTTTATCAGCGCTTCACAAACATGAGTGTTCCGGCTTTTATCGACATTAGCGAGGAGGATCAGGTATAACTGATACTAATTAATTTGATCTACACATATATATGTGTATGTTAGCATCTAAAATTGTTTGAGCGTTATGCTTTTGGTTACCGAGTTAGCAACCAGCTCTTGATTAGCTTTTGGGTTAGCGGTGGACCATTCCCAAATCGCGCTCTACGTCATGTGCGTGCGCACTACAAAGGGGTATGACGTAATGGCATCTGCCCTCGGTGTAGTGCACTTTTTAATTATTTAAGGCTAAGTTTGGAACACAGCTGCAGTGTGAGGTAGATATCCGTTACAGCTAAACATCCTGCGGTAGCACGAGCGGTATGCTCAGGCCTGATCGTGCCATATGTTACTTTTTATTTTTATCAGAAAATACTTAAACAGGACACTGACACACACACACTGCTCCCTTTTGTCATCTTTAAGCTGAGGATATCTGTCACCTTTACTGCTCTTGTGAATACACAAAGAGGTTCTGGAAACACCTAAATGTATTCATTTTAAGAAAGAGGACTTTTTTTTGTAATTAACCTCGTTCTACTTCTTTATAAATATTATATACACAAATCCTTGTATAACAGAAACATGTCAATATGATCAGGCAGCATGTTAAAAAATTGTATTGACAATATTCTTTGTAGTATTACCAAAAAGCCATTGCAGGTTTGGACAGATACTTTTGTCCATATAGTGTGATATAAAATGTAAATTTAGCCTAAATCTAATATAACCAGTTACGATGACAGTCCGTATTTTCTTTCTTTACTAAATTTTTGTCTGTCATTACCTCAGGTAAACATGTACCACATGTACAACATACATGTACTTCTAAATAGACTAGCATGGGAGTAGCAGCAGAAACGCACACGCTAGTAGTAAAAAAACCAATGTGTGTGATTTGTTGTTTGTATCCTTCGAAAATACACAAGGCATTCAATTCAAACTGGGACTTTTGACTTTTGTGCGGAATAACAGAACACGGCTGAGGCGTTTTTTTAGTGCGTCGGAGCGTTGATCGGATTTTCTGCTTCAGAACTGAAGTGCTGGCCTCCCAGGAGCTCCCTTAATGTTCCAAGCATGTAAAAATCATTTGGAGCGAGGTCAGGACTGTATGGGTGATACGGCAATAACTCCCAGTTGAGTTCCTGTTACGTGCAAGTGGTGCACATGAATGAATGTGTGTACAGTTTCCCTCGGACATTGCATCTCTTATGCAAGTTATCTGGCACTTATCAAGCCTCACTCACATGTTTCAATCACTGACCAACTGCAGTGGGCTCTGAGCCATTTCAGCCGGGAACATCATTATTCATTGACGTGCGTTTAAATGTTTGCACAGTTGAAATGTTTTACTGCAGTCTCATCGCTGTACTGTGCTTGAAGTTTTCCGGAAAAATCGGTTTTACGCCTTTATTCACAAGGCATTTTATCCCAAGTCCTGGCTTGGCTTGAACACCAATCGCATTTTTGAAAACAGCTTTTTATATAAAATCTCTTAGTGTTTATCATGTTGTTTTGTTAATGATAAAAGGGAATTGACAACTAGGATGTTTTTTTAGACAGAACTGCGTCAGTAATTTCAAAAACTTTCCACATCCCGTCTTGCATGATCTGACACCATAACTACCCTGCTTATCAGATTTATCCGTTTGATATTAGAAACAGATTATGTAAAAAAAATATATATATCTAAATAAATTGTTTTCTCCCTGCAGGCCTCCGAGCTGCGGGCCTACATGAAATCTAAAGGAGCTGAGATCTCAGAGGAGAACTCCGAGGCCGGACTTCATGTCGATCTGGCTCAGATCATCGAGGCATGTGATGTCTGTCTGAAGGATGATGATAAAGGTAAGCAGTCGTGTCCATTCCCTACATGTCTCACACTTGTATGTTTTTTAGCTTGCTTTCACGTACACTGTATTTACCCTGTGTGAATGAAACTTTACTTCGTTTTCCTCTTAGATGAGGTTTGGAAAGGTGTGGATACCGTTATTTGCACTGAACTTGTTGAAGACTTGTGAGCTATCCGAGTCTGCTTCCTGGTGCATGTTAGTGTTAATTGATTGCTGTGAGAGAATGACTCGTTCATTTTCTTGCCGCATAACGTTGAGCCCAGACCTGACCAACTGAAACAGATCACAACACTGGGCACTATGCATGTTGGGTGCATCACTTAATGCATTTCTCTTTTTACCCTGATGCACCCATTGCTCTGAAATAGGATTGGACTCATCAGACCACATGACCTTTTTCAATTGCTCCAAAGTCCAATCTTTGTTTCCTAGGAAATTGATGGCTTGTTTTCTAATCTAATTAGTCTCACTAGCAAGTGGTATCTTATGACCACACATCTGTTTAGTACCAATCCTGCAAGTTCTTATCACATTGTGTGTGTGTGTGTGTGTGTGTGTGTGTGTGTGAAAATACAATTACTATTTCAACATGCCTGATGTTTTGTTTTTTTTGTTTTTTTACTTGCTTGATGCAGCTCAATCATTTACCGCTTCTGAAATGGTGACTTTTTTTTATATTATATAATATAACACAGTTATAATTTGTTTATTATTACGCACTGACTCTGTTTGCTGCTCTGTTGACTTGTTTGAGGACTTTTTTTATTTTTATTTTTATTTTTTTTCATTTCTACCCTAATAATAAACGTAAGACATCTGAGTATTTAATGTGCTTTTTTTTCCCTCTGGTTTTAGGGAAGCAAAATAATATTTTGGTGTTCTTTATAATTTTATGTGTAGATGTGGAGAGTGTGATGAACAGTATCGTATCTTTGCTGCTGATCATGGAGACAGAGAAACAGGAAGCGCTCATCGAGAGTCTGTGTGAGAAACTGGTGAAGTTCCGTGAAGGAGATCGTCCCACTCTCAGGATGCAGCTGTATGTCCACAGTTCACTCATTCGTTCATTTTTCTTTTCATTCACACCCATGTGTTCATCCTTTTGCTCATGCTTACTCATTTGGGTGTTCACTCCCTCACTCACCCACTCGTTCATGCCTTTGCTCCCTCGCTGTGCTGCTTGTTTGTGTTCGCTTAATCACTCAACCACCCTCTCACTCACTCACTCATATCTACATATGTCTGTTTACTTGCCTCATGTTCATCTAATCTCTCCCTCCTCACTCACTTGTTCATCTTTACACTTCCTCACCCACCCATTACTTCATCCATTCTTTCTGCCACCCAATGCTTACTTTACCCATCACCCGCCCACTTATTCAGTAATCTTTCTGCTCACTTCAGTACTGTGTCTGCTTAGTGGAATGCTGGGGTAGTAACTGTTGTTTTATAGTTCCCATGATGATAAACGAAATATTGCAGGAACTTTATATTGTCGCCCTTGAAACACCACTGCCCATAACAGATACAGTTCCAGTGTGAAAGTGCGTGAAATGGTTTGTATCTGCTTTATAATGCTGTCAATGTCTTCTCAGCCTGAGTAACCTGTTCCACGGCATGGACGAGAACGCCCCGGTGCGATACACGGTCTACTGCAGTCTCATTAAAGTGGCAGCCGCCTGCAACGCCATCGCTTTCATCCCAACCGAACTGGATCAGGTAGGACCCGAGCAGCAGAGATAATTCAGTCACGGAAGGGGGCGGGGCGACTCCTATGGGGTGACGATGAGAATTATAATTCATGATTTGTCTGTAGGTGCGCAAGTGGATTGTGGACTGGAACCTGACCACAGAGAAGAAGCACACTCTGCTCAGGCTGGTGTACGAGGGTCTGGTCGACTGTAAGAAGAGGTACAAGTGTAGATATTACTGGAAAAGATTTCTCTCTTTTTCTTTTTTTCCCCCCGTAAGTTTATATTGTTCCTTATTTATACGACTTGTGTACGGACAGCGAGGCTGCAGCTAAGGTGATGGTAGAGCTGTTGGGCAGTTACACAGAAGACAATGCGTCCCAAGCCCGGGTAGATGCCCACAGGTAGGCTTTTTGTTCAGCTAACCAATTCTAGATTTTATTCTTGCAGATAAATACAGTAAAGACAACATACTCTTGTCTTCCTCTTACAGGTGCATTGTGCGTGCTCTGAAAGACCCAAACACGTACCTGTTCGATCATCTCCTAGCTCTGAAACCTGTGCGCTTTCTGGAGGGAGAGCTCATCCATGATGTGAGTAGAGATTAGGAAGTTACTATATTTTTACTTTTGCTTTGCTTCAATGTGCTTTCCCTGTCTCATTTGTTTAATTGCTTGGAAATGTAAGATAAAAATGGTAGCTAGTGTAATGACATTTTAAGCTAGTTAGGTTTTAAGGCGTTAGATAGGTAAAGGGAAATAAACGGCGGTGATGTGGTAGATGTTTGAATCGGCCATTGTTTTAGGTAGTGGTGTTCAGTAACAATATCATGCAGCATTTATGACCAAATTTTAAATTCACCATTGCTTTTTATCTTTCAATCGATATTATATTCCGGAGAAATAAGAAAAATGAAAAAAGTCGAGATGCCATAATCATTCTTTTCATGCATCCAGACGTTTCGATGCATCGTATTGATCATTGGCACAAAATTTCTAAACTAGTATAGAAATTCATATGAATGTTTTATATAATGTTGTTCTATCAAGTAACATTTTAATCCAACGTCTTTTTCTTTAGTTGCTGACCATTTTCGTGAGTGCAAAACTAGCAGCCTATGTGAAGTTCTACCAAAACAACAAAGACTTCATCGACTCTCTTGGTAAGTACTTTAGGGTTTTGGATTTTGACATGTAAAGCAACAGTTTGGTCAACAGTGGTAACTTTCTCCTTCGGTAGGCTTCATAGTACCATCTGTGCAGAGTGTAGCTGTATATATAAACTATATCTGAACCATATAATTTCATTAATGCAGGTGATGCCAGACTATGTGCTGAGAGAGAAAGCGATTGAAATTGTTGACTTAACCTTTGCAGACGGGTTGTCTCTCAACTGGCCGATCACATCCTGTAAACCGATACTATAGTGATGCCACAAAATACAGCCACATCAACATTTCTTCGCCAGTCTGGCATTATTATCAGGTCTCTCCAAAAGATGTAAGATTTGCAGTATCTAAAGCGGTCAACCCTCAATCAACCACCTATAGCATAAGGCTCTAACCTTACTCTCTCTACGGAGAGGTAAAATGACTAAAACCATTATCATAAAAATAATAATAACCAGAGAAGTAAGGAGCAGTTCCCAGCTCTGGGTTTACCTTACCGCTCCATGCATGGCGTGCTGGCAGTGAGCGACTATTTAGCACCTCTGCACACATTCTGAATGATAAGAGGGAATAGACTGTCTCTTAAATATGCAGCAGTTCTGATATTTATGAAGAAATGTCTGCCCTCACTGCTTACTAATGTGTAGTACAAAGTGACCGATGTCTGCGTTTATTTAAAACGTTCAGTGCGATGGTTCGATTTGTTATTTATTGACACAGCCTTGTTCCATGTACTGCACATTATAATGAGTGAGTACAGATGGACAGTCACATAAGCATTTTGACATGTGTGAGAGCCCCTTGATGCTAATTAAAGAATGGAAGATTTTTGCTCTTTAGCCGAGCACAGGATATTCCATTTGTTTTAGTTTAGTGTTTTGTTTTTTTATAGTCTACATAAAATAATAAGAGAATGGAATTTGTTGGCATCCAATAAATAAAAATTTTAAATATATGATACGTTCTAAGATCTTAATTATGTCTGTGCATTGCTGTTTAGAATAGTTATTTTCACAGCTATAAATAGTAAATAAACAAACAATGGTACACAATAAATAAAACGCTTTTAAATGACAAGATCTCAAAAACCCACACACCTGTGATTGGCCACGAAAACCCTGAGGGGATTCCTAATAACAAAGCCTTTAAAAAATACTTAACACCTCAGTCCACTTTGAAGTGAACGAAGAAAGACTCTGTATTCAGTGATCTTAATGCTGTAGTGGTAGCCACAAGAGTTTTTTTAATTCGTCATGGTGGTCAACTCCAGTGGTTAGTCCACCAGGCCAGTGAAAACTCTACTAATTTGTTAAGTACTAACAGTAATATAGTAATAAAGTATAGTGAGCTAGTAAGTGCATTAGTGCAGAGATAAACCAGTTTATTAATTAAAAAAAAAAAAGGCTGTTGTAATGCATACATGTTCAACAAAATTCAGTGAGTAACCGGCCAACAATGGTGTTTAAACATACATTCTTTTTGTGTGTGTGTGTGTGTGTGTGTGTGTGTGTGTGGTGTTTAGTTTTTTTTCCCCTCATTATTTTTTTTTTTGCTCTCTGGCTGTTAAACTAGGGAAGAAAAACGTTCACAGACTACTGAATTAAAAACTAATAACGGTAGCACAAATAGATAGACTTGTCTACACCTCGGCTGATGATTATTATTATTTCACCATCATGTTCACCGGGGCGTTAAAAGCAAGATGTTCTGTAAGCACACGCTGGAATGTAGCGCTCAGCAGAGGCTTTGTTTGGCGTCTGCTCAAAGAGCTGAGTTCATTAAAGCCGGGATCCTCCCTGCCTCTAAAAACGAATGAGACAATTCAGACACACTTTGTAAAGGCTCATCAGCAGATGAAATGGTTCATTGGTTTGCTGGTGGTGTCGGCGGTTACTTAATTAATGTAAATACATTTTTTAATTTGCTCGAACGTTAATCATTTACATATCAAGTAAATTTGTAATAGTGTCTGGAGCAGTGATATAGGTTTAGGATGGTGCATGGAGGAAATGGAGGGAAATTGGTAAGTAATATTTAATTGATTACCGCTGTGTTTAGCCATGCAGAGACGCTGTGCTTGAGTAATTACTGTCTCAGGCTTTATGCTGACTAGGAATCTGATGGAATTATAGTGGGGGAGACTTGAGGCCTGTTCAGGAAGCTACACTATACCGTTTATATCTGTTAATTGTTATTAGATGTTATGCACAGAGTTGTCACCTTATTACCGACTCTACTAATTCACAAATACAAAGGAGCCTCCATGGGACCGATATTGGGGACTGGAAAGGAACCAGAGCTTGTACACACAGCCTGCTCTCTTTTGCTGTAGCCTACTCTACAATAAAAACAGTATTCCCTAGTTGGTACAATGAGGTTTTATCAAGTTAATTTTGTTAATGTTTTTAAGCACATCTAAAATGTGTGCTTCTATAAACAGTACTCCTTTAGATGAATAAAAGATGAATCATTCCCCATTCAGTTATTCTGTACCCTCTGATGGTTCTCTTCTCTGATATCAGGTTGTTTTTTGTTTTTTTGTTTTTTTCTCTTCAGTTTTCTGAGAATTAGTTTTTTGACCTGTTTTTTTTTGACATCCACTATGAGTTGTCTATATGGTATATAAATGTTTTGTTTGTTTGTTTGTTTTTTATTTGTTTTTAGGTCTGTCACATGAGCAGAACATGGCAAAGATGAGGCTACTGACATTCATGGGCATGGCTGTGGAGACGAAAGAGATTTGCTTCGACACAATGCAGCAGGAGCTGCAGATTGGCGCAGATGATGTGGAACCATTCGTAATCGATGGTACGGCTCATTTTCTGAGACCTCTAGAGGCGTTTAACCCTGCCTGCTCCTGAGGTGCTTTATCACGCCTAAGCCGAGTTTAATGTGTGAAGAAGATTTTCATTTACTCTAATTAATTGGACAGAGACAAAACATAAGGACTTGAGCCATAAGTGCATAAGTTGAGTTTGAATGACTGCATGTGTCCTGGATGTGTCCTTGTTTATGTATCATCTCTTTCATTTTACTAGCTGTTCGGACGAAGATGGTCTACTGCAAAATCGACCAGACACAGCGTAAGGTTGTTGTGAGGTAAGCTTTCTTAGATGAGCTGTATCATTCTGATGTTTGAGTCCTCAGTCAGTATGCATCGTTATCAGGTGGTGGTGGTTCTGTATGTTTGGTGCTTTAGTTTCAGAGCAGGAAATCTGTTTCCTGTGTAGTGACTTTCAGAACATATTCAAGGGGTTGGCCTATCTGCTTGGAGTCACATAATTTAAGCTTTTTGAATGCAAATATTTACCACATCAACATTTCGGGATTTATGTAGCTTTAATTATCTAAGTAACTCATCAGTAATATATAAAAGCATGGGCAATGTCATGATTTGAATACACAACCAAGGTCATAAGTATTGGAACAACAATCAGTTTTGTAGCATTTGACCTCTGGGTGCTATTTACAGACATTTTCACACACGCATCCCCTTATTTCATTCTCATTTCTTTTTTTTATTTATTTATTTATTTATTATAAATTTAGTCCTGTCCAATTCTTTTTTTCCCGGATTTTCTCCCCAATCTAGTCGTGTCCAATTCCCTCCCGTCACTAGGGGGCTCCCACATTAAGGCTACTCCACCACCACTCAGCCGGGAGGGCCGAAGACTATCACGTGTTTCCTCCGAACCGCGTGACGCCAGCCGACCGCATCTTTTCG
>JAQMYL010000037.1:23514560-23526163 GCA_030014365.1 Clarias pachynema | reverse complement strand
CCCCCTTGGCAGAAGTTCATTTTCCTAGCCAATCAGAACACTCGGACTGGGAACGACTTTTCCATTTACAGGTACCAACCAAATTATTGTGTATATATTTAAGGGATTTTATTCATGATGACATGTTCAACGTTGCAGTGGTATAAAATTTTAAACACAACTTAGAGATAAAGAAACCTAGGATTGCTGTTAGGGGTTATCCACTATCCTGCACATCTTGTGTTGTATTAGCTCTTAAGAAACAAATGGACCTGAATGTTAATGCGAATGACTGCATTAGGCTCAAATCAGTCACCTCAGACAGGATCATCATTCACTAACATTGTGTTTCATCACTGTACTGTGCTTGAAGTCTTCTTTAAATGTCAATCGTTTTATGCCCTTATTTATGAGAAATTCTGGTTAGAAGTCCTTATTTGACTTGAACGCCCCTAGTAGGTGCTGAAATTGAACAGTCTGAACACCAGAAGGGCAAGCATCACGATGCCCCATTGCCATACAACAGTCGGGTAAACAAAGTACAGACGTCGCCAAAGGTTTTGACAATGACACAAGTATTAATTTCCGCAAAGTCTGCTGCTTTAGTATTTTCAGACCATCAGTCTGTGTGGGGTGCCTTCTCAGCCAAGGGAGGGCGCTCACCCACAATTTTAATGAATAAAGAATGATACAGAAAGATCCTGCGAGAACAATTTCTCCTAATCATCCAAGAACACTTTGGTGACGAACAATGCCTGTTCCAGCACGATGGAGCACCTCGCCATAGGGCACAAGTGGCTCGGGGAACAAACCTTGGAAATTTTTTTTAAACACTGAAGCAGCAGACTTTGTGAAAATTAATATTTATACCAAACCACAGCTGTACAATCCAATCTCCCATAGGTTTAAAGTGGCAGCTACTTTCATTTAGCCATTTGGCAGACACCCTTATCCAGAGCAACTTACATCTTTATCTCATTATACATCTGAGCAGATGAGGGACAGATGGAGGTTGTGGGATTTGAACCTGGGACCGTCTGAACCGTAGTCTAAGGCCTTAACCACGGAGCTACCCCTGACCCTAACTATGATGTTATGAATGAAATTCACAAGCCGCGCCACACCGAGAGAAGATCTGTAGAAGATCTCCCTCAGTAGTTCTGATGTCCTTTATTGGACAAAAGTGCTTTTGGGGTCTAAAATTCATCCATAGTTTTTAACAAACTACAGTTCACCCTTGTTTCCTGGGACACAGTGCAAATCGACCTGTGAGCGAAACGATTTGATATGAGTGTTTATTGAACCCACAAAATTCCCCTCTTGAGGGTTTGAATATGCCTATTCTGGGTTATGTCCAGACCACACACACACACACACACACACACACACACACACACACACCAAGGCTAAATGTGAACCTTTTAAACATTCTTTCTCATGCTCAATTAAATATTCCCTCTTATGAACTACACTTTTCTAGGGCCAGCACTCCATAATCAGTGCAGGAGACACAGATTAGTGGTCCATTTCACTTCATTTTCCATTCCTGTACAAACATTTTGAGCCGTGTGTTATTACTTTGTATCAGAAAACTGAAACTTATGTGGTAAGTTTGTGGTGTGTGTGGACGGAAGTGTCATCACCTGAACTATTTTAGCCGCCCTAAGAGATAATAAGAACTTGTTTTGTCTCATAAATGTTTCATGTACCTCAAAATAGTGAAAAAGTGCAAAGTGTTGTAAAATAATTAATAAAAATGCTAAACATTGCGTAATCACTCTGGTATAGGCTGAATAACGCACTTTTATGATTATTTGGATTTTATGTCATGCTGTCACACAACTCCCTGTTAGAGTATTTTACCATAATAGCACGGTCTGTTATGCGTATTCAACACACAAAGTTAACAGTGCTAACCCCTTATACGGTATGTTGTAATTTATCATTTGAAATCAAGCCAGCAAATTATTCAAATTGATGTAAATGGAAAATTACGGCATTTGGATATGACCTACCTACAGGATGCTGGATTTTATAGTTTCCTTAACACAGTTAAATATAGAGTAGATTGGATTATTTATTTATTTATTTGTTTATTTGTTTTTATAACTCTTTTGCTTACAAATATACATAAATGTGAGGACCTTGATAGATTACAAGTAATATTAATATTACTAATAATTTTTTCTAACTATATAATCATAACTGCCTGTCTTCTGAGGTGATCCATAATAATAAGTAGATCATTGTTAACTGAAGTCAGTCAACACCTAAATAGCTAAATTTCTTAAATCGGGTTTCTGGGCTACACGGATCTTCTTCCAACCTCCTTCCAACCACTGATATATGACATTGATGACATTTACAGTATTAACTTGGTATACTGGCACCTGTCAGAAGAAAAAGCCAGTTATTTGCATCTGAGTGCCAGATTGTGATGGCTGGACGACTGGGTTTGTTAAAATGGCAGGTCTTGTGTGGTATTTCTGATATACGTTGGACCACGTTTTCAGCACCTCTGAAAAAAATGATCCAAGAGTGGACAGGATCATAGGTAGCCAAGGTCCATTGATGCACAGGGTACCAAGGCTAGCGCAGTGGCTGTGTTGACCACTTACCTTTAGAAATTATGGCACCAGAATGCATTGTGGGATGAAGGCAAGCCGGCAGAGTTGATCATGGATCATGGAAACGGTATTCCCTGATGGCAGTGATGATACTGTGATATGATAATGTTCCCTGTCACTGTGCAAAAAATAACAAACAATGAACAGGTTCTGACCTACAGTATAAGTTCTCCAGATCTCAGTCTAATCTATGATCTACGGGGAAGATGGACAAACAAATCCAATCCATGGCGGCTCCATTTCCAATGGAGCTTTGGTGTTTGATAACGCAGCACACCTTCAGAGGTCTTGTGGCGTCCATGCTTCCAACAGGTCAGAGCTGGTTTGGCCTCACAAGGAAGAGTCGTACACATTGTTGAGCAGATAGTTTTAATGATCTGACTGACTGGTGTACAAACTCACGGTATGGTGGTTTGTCCGTGTCATTATGGAAGGTGGATATTTCCCCACTTCACTGCCAGCTCATATCTGTAGCATGCAACATCTGTGGTTGTTATAAACGGTCAAGGCATAGATCAAGTCTGTAACGGATAAATAGATATTTCAGGTTTCAGTGGTCACTGCTGGATGTAGAATGTTGCATTTTGCCAAGATTATGCAATCGAAATACTGTGAGTAGTGTTTGTCTGTTAGGAAAGAAGGCAGCTGTTGTCCATTGCCCAACATCCACTTGGACTTTTAATCATTTGAGCGTAGGCATGTTTTTAATATATGATAATACTTTCTATCCTGCTTGTCCTGGTTTCACATTAAAAAAACCGAGCAAGCACAGTTTTCGTTTCAAAGGATGAGTAAAAAGCAAAATACAGTAAATGGCCATCAGAAATCATGTTAAACCTTTAATTCATAAATGTATTCAATCTACGTCTGGCAGTCTTCCTGCATCTATCATGCACACACTGACTGACTGAATGGCACTTACCTTCAGAAAAGAGACTGACACATTGTTAAGCAGATAGTTTTAATGATATGACTGACAGGTGTACAATCTCACGGTATGATGGTTTGTCCGTGTCAGTTCTAAAGTGCAGAGAAGAAAGCACATTATGGAATGTGCTGAGTGATGTTTAGGAAATAATACGCTAATGAATAGCTAATGTTTTATCTGCTGGTTAAACACCTTCCCAGACCGGCTTTTATTCAGTCGAACATGGAGCACTTGTAAAGGAATGGCAGATGTGGCCTACCACTGCAAATGAGAGGTTTCCATCTGCGGTAGATGAACATAATATGTAGTGTTTTATGCTATCGCATAGCGTCATATTGATCACGGGCTGGTCTTACATCTCGTATGTTGCTTTGTACGTGAGTTCAATACAACTTACTGTTCACACATTCCCATGATTCGCTATAGACACAAGCTAACCCAGAAATTATACTAATTGTTTATTATTACGTAAGATCAGTGTATGCTAGGGGTAAAGGGGCTCGCCCTATCATCCAGAGATCGTGAGTTCGATTCCCGGGTGATGCTGTAACCTCTCGCAGCAGGAGGCCTAGAGCGAGCTGATTGGCCGAGCTCTCTCAGAGGGGGGGGATGAGAGGTACTTAGTGCTCCCACATTAATCACACAACTAAATTAGGGAGAAAATCGTGGAAAAATCCACCCAAAAAAAAGAATCTGAATAACAGATTGCTGATCACGGGAGTGTCTGGCGGTTATCGGGATCTTCCATTTAAAGTGTATTTATAGTGCAGTAATGTTTACTATTTACAGCTGTAAAATATGAGAAAATATCATACATTTCAAACTTCAATTTATTTTTACTTATTCATTCCCGACATAATTTTGTTTTAGAAAAACTTTGCATATTGAATATTTTATGTCTTTTGAAGAGACATGGTAACATTCCCAATCTGTATTTCCCGACACTTACTGTATTTCCCGTCGTCAAATGTTGTTGGTCTTTCGGCTGCTCCCGGCAAGGGGTCGCCACAGCGGAATATCCGGTCCGCACAACAACTTCGCACAGGTTTTACGCCGGATGCCCTTCCTGACGCAACCCTCCCATTTATCCGGGCTTGGGACCGGCACTGCATCCAGTGGCTGTGAGGTTTGGGTACTGGCTGGGAATCGAACCCGGGCCTTCCACATTGCAGGCGAAACACCTACCACTGAGCCACCAGTGCCCCTATTTTCCGTCGTCACGATAGTGTTGGTTTATGTAATCAGCCAGTCAAGAGGAAACTGATCTGCAAAAATTAAGTCCTTATCAGTCGATTCTGATCAGTGGCCGATCGATCGGGGCACCCTTATTATATACAGTATAAGAACAGTCCTAATATTTTGGGAAATACCACTCCAATCCAGAAGATCAGTATCCGTGTAGGAACAGGAATCACCAGGGACTATTCGATACAATGTTATCATGTTACCTATGTGCCGATTCAGTTTGTCCAGGAACGTTTTACCACTTCGAAATCAAACATAACATAAATTAACATTTTGTTTTTAAAAAATTGATTTTTGGTGTCAATGTGGTATGAATTGCCACACAAAAGATCTCTAGTGGATCGGTATTGGTTCTACTATATAGAGGTCTATTTCTGACAAAACCACACTTTCAAACTCATTTCAAAACTAAATATAAGTTGTTTCATAAGGTTGTCGGTTTGAATCAGTATCATGTATTGGCTGATTGAGATCTGCGTCATTATAAACATTTGGAAAAGTGAAATCATTGCGTTCCTACTCACTTGTTTTCTATCTATCTATTGTTTGTATATTTTTTGTTATTCTCATTGACGCAACAACATAGTGTTTATCCTCTATGTAATTACAGGATCATATCATTGTTGATACACAAAGTGTTTAGATACACAGATTTTCAGATTTCGTAATGCATTATGCAACTGTGTTGCTTTTAGCTCCAGTTATGGTGCGAGTCACATAGAGACAGAACATCCCCAAAGGCAATCCTATGCCTCCAGTCATACACTCACTACCTACACCACCTCTCATCACCCCACAGGTAAGCATGCAACGGCGACTACTTTAGACAGGAAACAATCACAAGCTCACAATTTCCTGTGAATAATTATTTTTATCTCATTCCATGGTGTCCTTCTGCTGGGTAGGTGTATCTGGTGTCTTTGATGCTAGTCTGCACACCACAGGAGGGAGCACTACTGAGTCATCAGTCATGAATTTCCTTTCTTCCATTGAATCCCGAGGCCTTCAGGCTGGACCTGCAGCCACATCGTTACTTCCCCAGTTCAGGACTTCACCATGGCAGACTGGTAAGAGAACAAATTCTGATGTACATTTGATAGTAAATGTATGTAAACATCTGCAGGTAACTAGTGATAAATATACTGCCTGGAAAAAAGTCACCATTACAGAAGGGTCAAATTATTGGCCTGCATCAAGCAAAAATATTGGAATGGTCATTCAGGCTAATCAGACAAAAAGCTTCAGTTTTCTAGGGAGCGTAAATATTGGAGCAATAAAAAAAGGTCCTGACTGACTCCATTCCAGAGCGAAAGATGCGTCGGGGTATGATAGGAGGTGCATGAAGTGATGCACCCATCATGCACAGTTCGGCTGTACAACAAGCTTCTGGAGGCAGTGTTATGATCTGGGGTTGCTTCAGTTGTTCAGGTCTAGACTCAGCGTTGTCATGTGGCGATAAAATGAAGTCAGCTGACAACCTTAATGTATTGAATGACCAGAGTATCAGATCAATGGAT
The DNA here is from genome assembly GCA_030014365.1 of Clarias pachynema. Taxonomy (NCBI): domain Eukaryota; kingdom Metazoa; phylum Chordata; class Actinopteri; order Siluriformes; family Clariidae; genus Clarias; species Clarias pachynema. The sequence goes on along the minus strand of JAQMYL010000037.1, from coordinate 23,519,867 downwards.
GTTTTTTTTCCATGATGATACAGGCATATTCCAGGATTCAAATTGTGGAAAAGTTTTTTTTAAAGCATGTATTTATAAGCATGTATAATTAGCATGCATATGTATTTATTTATTTATTTGAGGTGGTGAGATCTCTTGGCTGATTTGATCTGTTGAACGGTCAGTCCCAAGGTCACCGGGCCCCTTGGCAACATGTGTGTAAACCATCACTTTAGGATCGGTTTAAGCAATAAAGTTTATGTCCAGCTGAACAACTTGTTCCTTTGTTTCATTTCCCTCTATAGGCACAAATTCCTCAACAGAGCTCTTTCTTACTGGAACTCTCCCATCTTCTGGAACATTTTCTACCCTGTCAGCTCTTTCTTCCTACCAGCACCCCAGCACCTTTCCCGCTCGGAGTTTCCCCACCACATCGGCATTAACTGTTCAGCACTCTACCTTTAGCCCATCAAATGGCCTGCTTTCTCCTAATGACCCTTTACTTCAGATAAAATCTTCGCAAACCACTGTGCCAACAGCTTTTGCCTTTGACCGCCTGGGTGGTTCTTCCCTGGGCTCCAGCCTCCCAATCCAGTCATCCACATATCGCTCAGCCCAGGAGTCTGCTCCACATCTTCTGCAGCCACAATTCAGCCTTCTGCCACCTCCTGTGAGTAACTCTCAACAAACTATCCAATCTTATGGAGCGCCAGTTTTCTCCAGCTCCATCGAACGAGCACTTCAGCGTGAATGTAGTGTCATCAAGCACCACCAGCGGCCTTCCAGCACCCAGCCAGTCCAGCAGCAGCTGTCTGTCGGTGCACAACACTCTTTGCAAGATTACCTACCTGACGATACCGATGTCTCCTACCAAGACCCTTCTCGACATACGCCTGTTCCAAACAGCCCCAATGGAATTCCCGGTCAGGCCATCAATAGCACGTCTCAGCAGAAGACAGCCACAGTTCAGCTGCAGCAAACCCAGACACATTCCTCGTCTGTGCCCTCATCAGGGTTTTCATCCACATGTGGAGTGAAAGCCAAGGATGATTCTAGTGAAGCAGCAGAGCATCTTGGGGAGGGCTCCGAGCTGCATGAGCAGGTAGTCTCATCACCCATGCAACAGCATGGGTATCCTTCCACAGCCCAGAAACAGAGCTCTGTGATTGCTAGCCAGTCACAGCCATATTCTTCGGCACAGCTTTCCAGTTTGATGTCCATAAACCCTTCCCAAAGCTACATTACATCACCAAGTCTCATGAGCAGTGAACCGCAAGCCTTCTCTTCCAATCAGCCAGAGAAATTACCTTCTATATACAAAACGTTACTATCGTTGGCTCCTCAGTCAGAAAATGAGACATCTGTTAGCCGCTCTCTTATGTACGCTTCTGGCCAAAAGCACATAATGTCTTCAGCATCGAACAGAGAGGAGTATAATGAGCAGGCACAAAGACTTTGTATGGGCAATGCCTCTCACAATTATTCTTCCAGCCACTCTCAGAGCCTGTCCACTGTTAGTTATTATCCCCAGGGACCTGAATCTGTTAGTCCCTCCCAGAGCTATGCATCAGGTCAGTCGGTCACACCTAGTCCTCCCTTTTCTTCCTCCTTTGCCCACAGTTTACCATCCAGTAATTCCACCCGGGATTACACCCTGATGCAGTCTTCTCCAAGCAGGACAGATGATATGCTGTTGCACCAGACCCAGAAATACTTACTGTCTGACCAGTCAGCAGCCTCCGCTGCCACTTATACGCAAGCCATCCAGAATAACCAGTCCGCAGTGGAACAAAGCTTAGCCTATGGGAAAAGTAAAGAAGATGAGAGTATGTTCCTTAGCTCCAAAGAGAACTGTGGGGAGCTTCCTATTCAGAATATACAGGCATTACAACAGGCTTCAATAAGTAGTTCTACCCAGACTGTCACAAATAGTGATGTTGCGGTACAGAGTAATGTTGTATATGTTGTTTTAAAAATGGAAGACAGACCCGGTCATAGCGTGATCCGAAGCAGCTCTCGATCCGAAGATCAGCTAATGGGTGTTGCGCCAATGTCTTCTATCAAGGATGAGAGAAATAGTACTTTAATTGGGCAGTTGGCAAGCACCACCGATTCTCATGTGTCCTCGGGAACAAAAAATAACTCTACGTTAATGCAGGCCTCCCATGTGACTTTGAATGCTGACCAGTTGAAAGAACACCCTGTGCTCCATAAAATTCCCACTGCTCAGCAAGAGGACCAGAGTAACAGAGATCATCATAGGCAGTTGTCGCAGGAACAGGCACAGTTTGTTCAGCTGCCCAGTGCCCAAGTCCTACTTGAGCCCTCTCAGATGATCCTTCTTCAACACCCTTTGCTCCATACAGGGCCAAGTCAGTCTAAGCCAGTTCAAACGCACCCAGTTTCAGTTCAGTTCCTGCCAATGAATAATGAAATCCTTAATTCCGCAGTCACTGCCGTTGAGATTTCGCAGATAGCCCCCCAAGCTAGGGAGTCCACAAAGCAATACCTGGTACAAAAAGACACTGTTAGCAATCCGACTAATCAGCATGATGCCAAGCAGCACCTTACCCTAAGCTCTATCTGTTTTCCCGATTCCATGCTGATGGCAGATGAGAGAAACATTCTGTCCAACGTGGACGACATCCTAGCTGCCACAGCGGCTGCCTGTGGAGTCACACCACAGGACTTTAAAACCTCATCCTCTGAAGGGGACTTGGGATCAATATCCAGCCCTTCCGACTCGAAGTGCCACTATGAGTTAGCTAATAACAAGCATGAAGCTAATACCTTCCCTTCACAGCACATGATTTCGAACACACAGGCCATTACTTTATCTGTAAATGGTGGTCAGTTGACAACAGACATTCAAGTTAATGGAAACCAAGAATTCTCTCACATACAGCAAAACGGCGCTAAGCATGAATTATCTGACAAGGTGTCCGCTCATCACAAGAAAAATGAAGTATTCCCCAAGGGGCTTAACAGCAATGATTCTTCTATGAATTCTAATGGAGGTACTATTAACACATTTGCCAACAACCACACAAACTATCATCTAATTTCCCAGGAGTATAACCTCACTGGTTTTGAGAAAGCAGACACCATATCAAAAAATAGGAATCAATCCAAAGTAGTGAAGAGTGTTAAGTTGGAAGAAAAGTTGGCAGAATGCTCTGCTGATGGTCTTTCAAAGAAGCGAGTCAGGTCAAAGGGTTCTTCCAAGCAAGCTAGTGAAACTGAAAATGGTCAACCAAAATCTCAAAAAAGAAGTGGCCAAGTAAAACGCCAGAACTCCAAAGGAAGCGAAACAAGTCCGTCCTCTGCCTCTGAGGGCTGTCTTGATGGCTACCAGCAACAGGAAAGAATGCGTCAAAAAATAAGGGAGGTAGAAGAAAAACAGCCAGAAGTTAAAACTGGGTTCATCGGATCTTTCCTGGACTTTCTTAAATCTGGACCCAAGCAACAATTCTCATCACCACCTATACGGTCACCCAACCGCTCAAGAAAGCCTTCAGTTCCCAAAAGACCTTTTAATCAATTGGCACTGCCCCCTAAACCCATTCCACCATCAACTCCAGTGGTTTCACCAGACATCAATACTGTTAGCTCTACTAAAAGATTGGATGAGGATCTTCAGAAAAACCTGGAGACACTTCCATCCTTCTCGTCAGACGAAGATGAATCGGTTGGTAAAAACCAAGACCTTCAAAAGAGCATTAGTTCTGCACTCTCTTCTTTAGACGAGTCCACAGAGAAGCAACCCTCAGGTGTGTATTTACTGTTAATGCCTTCTTATCTCTAATTCGTTTTTTGTAATGGTAAGATTGAACAATATAGTGTCCTGTCTCTAGACAGCAAAAGTTCAAGTGATGGCCCTGGTCAAGATCAGTCATCAAGTGCACAGTCTGTAGATGCAAAACTAAAGGAGCAGCAAAAGCCTGCGCTGAATGACATGCCAGTGGAGGAACTGGTGAAGAACATACCTCCCAACAAACTTGCAATATGCCTGACTACTGTAGCTATCGAAGGCCTCACGGATGAGGAACTGTCTGACAGCGGAGAGGAGGGCATGTACAGAGAACGTGATGAGTTTGTGGTAAAAAATGAGGACATAGAAAGCCTGCAGGTTTGTAAATAACTTTCTTTGTCAGATAAGTGTGTTGTATGTACATGATAATAAATATCTCCACATTGGTTTACACAACTGTAGGCTTAAAATAATACAACAGAACATGCTTCAGTTCAGTACATGAATATGAATTATTAGTAAAGATTAAATATAAGAAGTATTATAGAGTTTATAAAATAAATCAAAAGTTTCACATTTAAGTCAGTTTCCATTGGAACAATTAAATTTTTTGCAATGATTTTTTGGGACAGGCTTAAATAAGGGGGTAATAGTAAGGTGTTCAGAAACCTTGAGCCATATAATGTACCTTCTGGGGATGGGAACCACCAGGGCCCACCTGATACTGATGTTATCACAATGCCTAGGTGCCGATTCAATTATAATTATTCATTATAATTTGGAACAAACTTCACAAATTCTTCGCTCCTGCCACAAAGGATGGTGTGCTGCCTTCCAATGTATAAATAGTTTAGAGCACACACCAAGTGTTATATATTAACCTGTATATATTAGTGTTACCATTTTATCACCTCCAACGCAAACATATATAAAATCATAATTGATTCCCGATCTGTAGTATTCACAGTGTTACCGTTAACCTATAACCTATTTAGTTATGTAGGCTTTTTTTTTCAGATGTCAAAGGCACGATGGAAATTATTATTATTATTATTTATTATTATATTGCATGAAAATGTTTGGATTTGATTTGATGTGCAATGTGGCCTGTTTGTATTTTATTGTATGTAGGTGACATTGAAGGCAGGAATAGAACCTCCAGCCATTTGGAAGGTACAGAAGGCCTTGTTGCAGAAATTCATACCCGAGCTGAGGGATGGAAAACGAGTGTTTTCGGCTACCAACAGTGTGAGTGTTTAAAAGCATTGTCAGACCAGTACAGTGCTTGGTTACGTCCGGCATGTGAGGAGGTCTAAGCAGTTTGATACGCCTTCCATGCTAAAAGAATTGCAGCAGAGTTGTGGTGCGAAAACGGACATCTTTATAGGAGACATAATACTACACATTGCTGCCATAATTCAATTCGAGTTTTTTAAAAAGGTCATAGTTTGTGTTTGTGTATACATATTCAGATGTACACTACCGTTCAAAAGTTGAAAAATTGTCAAGTGCATTTGCAAAATCCGTCAAGCACCATAATGAAACTGGCTCTCATGAAGGCCATCCCAGGAGGGCGA